>JAGMWU010000020.1:319682-335600 GCA_018697195.1 Certhia americana | reverse complement strand
CGACAGCAGCCCCGCACCGACAGCAGCCCCGCACCGACAGCAGCCCCGCACCGCCGGCTGTGCTGGGACCGGCACCGCGGGGCCCTGTCTGGGTGTGCTGGCACCGCAGAGCCCACGGGGACGGGCACCATCGGCATCTGCTGCTGCCAGGGCCTCCCACCCTGCCCGCACACTTCATCCACCAGCTGTGAGATTTACTCCACCGCCACCGGCTCTTAGTCACTTCTCTTCAGAGCTCATTACAAAGAGTAATTAAATGGTCGTAACGTCCCCAGCCTTAACCCTATTTAGTAGATAAAGTGGATAATTGAGCAGTGTTAGCTCCGTTTTGCCATGGAAACTGGTGAGAGAGGCTAACACAAGGTCACAGGGCCGCTCTGAGTCAAGTCAGGATCACAGTACATGAGTTACTGTCCCCTTCATCCAAAAACGCTGGGATATTTTGTTGGCTTTAAGGAGTTATGGATCAAAATTGCTATTCCTGTCTCATCACTGAGAAATCTAATACAGATTTAACAAACAGAGTATTTGAGAACTTGAAACAAGCGCTGGTACGTTGTATTCCATCTGCCAAAGGAGACGCCACCCTCTCTTTTAAACCCTCTGCTTGATGTAGCTAATTGTCTCATGTGCATATCCTTGTACTTGTATATAGAAAATCAGTGAGATGTGACTGATCTGATACCTGGCCAGTGAGTTTTAAATGTCATTATTTGCAACTGCCCAGGTAGAATCACAAGCTGCAGCCATCGTTCTGTCAGATTGTCACGTGTGTCACTGCAGGGACAGCTCTGAGATGTTGGCCAGGCCTCTCCCCTGAGAGCACCTTCCCTGTGCTGACCGTGAGTCATGGGGCTGTTGCTGAACCATTGCATCCTGCAGGCTATAAATAGCTCCATTCCTATAAACTATTATCTCACTTTCAGCCAGTCCGTTTGCCTGATTCCAAAATGTTTATCTTGCCCTAACTGCCAGCCTAAAGGTGGAATGCTATTTTCAGCCTATGAGAAGCCTAAGGAGAGATAATTTTTTAAATATTCCCGTTTCCTTTATTGTTTTAATACCCTAGTACTTACGCAAGATGCTACAAATGGAAGGCCTCTATGTATTCACAACATACAAATAAAATGGACAAATTTTCTGTACTTACATGTCTCAACCTGGTTTCTAGGGAGTGGAAAAGACTTCAAAAAATTTTGGCTTTGCTCCTATGGCGGACCAGTAAGGCTTGAAAAGAGACCACATGCACTGCCTCCAGAGAGCCACTAGTGTGGACAATGACTGTCCCAACAAACAGGATCATTTGAACTGCAACCTCACTGGTACATTCCATCTCCCAAATCCTGACTGTCTTTCAAAGCTTTCTCAGAAAATCCATTATTATACCTAAATAATCACAATAGACTTTAAGTTTTTTACTTCCATTTAAAGCTATGGAAAATTTATGACACGTGGAGAGTGGGAAAAGCAGACCCATCAAATAATTGTAGATAATGAAGAGCGTCTTGCATAACCCACTGAGGTAAAAAAACCTTTAAGGGGCAATTGCCTTTATTGAATGTTGAACCAGTGTGAAAAGCAGAATTTGAAAACTGTCTTTATTTCTAAAATTCTTGATGGGAACCAAGTGGAGCATTATTTCTTGCCAAGTAACTCAGGTATAATCAGGCATGTTCCACCCGTGCCACAATCCCAGTACCAGACATGGGCTAACATTCCCTAAATTGGATCAGTACTCCAATGCAGTTTGGAAGTTAAATGACCTGGGTAGCTCCTCTCTTGTGTGGACAGACTCAGTGCTCACAACACAGCTCTGATCTGAGCCATGAAAGTGCTGCAAAAGAGTAACACTGGGACATCCAAAAGATTTAGACAACTTCACTGCTTAGAAACCACCCCAAAACCAACCAACCAAAAGTACTGAAAGCAAAGTCTCGGGAAGCTGAAGCTTTCTAGAGCAATGGAAAGCAGCTGGAGCTGCCACAGGGACTGCGCTGGTGGTGTGGTGATGCTCCCTGTCCCTGTCACAGAGCTGCCTTCTCACTTGGCTCCAAACCAGTGTCATTGTTAATTGGATGCTGAGTGATGGATCTGGCCACCTGGCACCCTGTCTGGCTCCCAGCTCATGATCAACTCACTTGGCAGACTGAGTGGGGAACTGGCCACCTGGCTACTATGGGGGCTACAGACTCTGCCGAGCTGATCACTGCCCTGCTCAGACATTCTTTGTCAATACCAACAGCTATTTCTCTCTTCTGCTGTGGTCACCTCTCCCATCACAACTGGTGTGTTCACAGACAAACACCCAACTCATGACACCCTCCTCTCTTTCCTTCCCCCTGTCTGCCACGATAGATAAACACAGAATTCTGCTTTAACTGATAAATGGGAATAAAATGAGCTACTTGCCTTCTCTCCAATTTCTTTGAATTATTCCAAATTCCCTACCTCCTGCACTCCATTCTGTCTTGCTTCTCACCATCATTCTCAACATTCCAGATTAGAACATGTATTAGCTGTTGAGTTCCACAACAATTTTTTGAGTGTTTGTTGAGTATTTTTCTAATTAGTAAAAATACTGATAAATTAAGAATAACATCAAAACAATGAACTGGACAAAAATGCTGTGAAATCAGGCTCATGCCTGAAGGCAACATTCTCCATTTGCCTTGTACCCTGTTCTATTATTAGCACTTGCAAAATCATATTGAGAAAGGCCAAAATTTTGATTTTATTTTTTTTACATTCATTTTGCATATATGTAAATTACTCCACAGCATGCAATACAATTGAAAATGAAGAATGAAGTGCACATAAATAAATCAGCACAAATGTAGAGGGGTGTTTGTGTCACTCAGTGAAACAACCCAAATTCCACAAAAATTAATTTTACTACAATTTTTAATTTTTAATTTTTTAATTTTACTACTTGCTACAAGTCCTCACATTTTCTTCTCCCTTTCCAACATACCATAAGGTGGTTCCACAGTGGTTTTAAGCTGGTCTGGGGATACAGTAAGTGGCTAATGTCAAGCTCTTATATTCATTACAAATGATCTGAAAAGAATGTACTTCACTAATCAAATCTTTGCACAGAAATACTGGTTGGAGCTGGCCTGTATTCATCGGTGTTACTTCCTTCTTTAAACCAAAGATTCATTTGTACTTTGAAGGACCTTCTCTAAGTGAATTCAGGGGGGGCTTTACATAAGCTTATAGAAGGTGGAAGAAAGCATTTTAGATATTAAGGCAAGCATGAATGTTAAATGAATCAAGTTGCTGTCTTCACATTATTTTTAACCTTTTTTTTTTTTTCAGCTGGACAACTGATTTTCCTGCATCCATGCTGGAGAAGATTTCAGGAAATTCTTACTGCTTTTTAGGGAGCCCTTACCAGCATGGGTATCACCTCTGATTACCCTGAGAAGCCTTTACTGTCCTTTGCTTGGTGAGCCCCTACCAACCAAATTACTGACAATCTTCCCAGCAATGTATGTGAGTCAGGAACACACATGCCAAACCACAACCACCAGCAGCCACTGAAGGACCTTCCCTGCCCTCCAGAAGCCTCTTCCCACAGAGCAGCATCACTCCCCTCTGCAGTCACCACTGCAGCTGTCTCTCAGGTCACTCCGAAGCTCCCTTGGGACATGGGAACAAAAAGCATTGCCATGCACCTGGCTCCTAGTGCACCTGCTGATCCCCCTGCATTTCCAGCACCTTCCATGCAGTGTTGGTACCTGCTCCCAGGGACAGTGGCCTGCCACTGCTGGCCTACAGAGCCCTCACTGTTCAGGGCTGGCACTAGAAAGGTTCTTGCTTGCTTATTTGACCCCACTTCTCCATTCTGGCTTTACAGCCACGCTTAGCTCCACTTTGCTCCCCCTTATGTCTCAGAGCTCACATAAAAACTGGACAGCTAATATTAAAAAAAGAAAAAATTGAGTCATTTTAGTTGATTTTCAGTTTCAGGTCTCTAAATGTCAGGCTACAAGAGGCTCCCTTGTGTTCCCTGACTCCATATCTGAGCTTGAATTACCAAGTTATTAGGTAGCAGCTCAGTGGCACAGGTTCCTGCTTGCACATTTGTCGGGCTCCACTCTCTCTGAGCTCAGTGCTTTCCATTTTCTGACTGGTGATGCATCCCCCCAGCAAGCACCCACATTATATTTAATCTTCAGTGGGTAATGGGCTGCTGAACATGTACGATTGCCATTTCCAACTGTGACATTTAGCACTTCTGGTGTTTTATTTTCCCCATTCTTAGGTGTCAGTAGAACACTTGTTGCTGTTTGCTAACAGGCTTTAGAAGACTTCCAGCTGGGGATAAAGCTGATGGAAGTTGTGGGGCAAGGGATTTATTGCAAAACCTCAGCATCTGGCATTATCTTAGGAGAAGATGTGCCCTCTCTCTGTTACAGCAGCCTCTGCTGACATCGACCCCAACTGGAGCCAAGTTCTTGTAAGCAACTCAGTGTCCTGTAAAATACTGTTCTTCCTTAACTGGTCTGGCAGCCCCAGAATAGCTCTGTGCACTCCAATTCATACAGTTTTGCAAGTAATGACAGATAATACTATCAAAGTCTGTTCTTAGAACAGAGGGACTAATTCACCTCATTAAAATGTACACATTATGCATAGCAGGACTACTTGAGGACAACTATTTTAGCCAGCCCAAAGATACTATGTTCTGTGAGAACTAGGATGATCCCTAGCTGTCCTCTACTTCCATGTATTCAGATTTTAATAATCTTTTTTTAGATGACTACATAGATATCATAGCACTGAGCACTTTTAAAAACCTAAAATAGACTACATTAGCTTAAAATTCTAGGTAGTAAAGAAACTCGAGAGGAGAGAAACATAATTAACTTGGAGCATGGAAAGATTCCCTTGTGGGAAAACCACCCTGAATTAAAAAAGGTGGTTTGTACAAAGTACCTAATGGTGAACCCAGAAGCCAGCAGGTTACACACTCTGAAGGCTGATCTCTCAGGCTGAAGGTGGAAATGCTTTTGGTTTATTTTCCGCAGAGAATTTGTTCTTAGCCATTTGAAACTTGATTTCTTGGTTATTAAAATGCAATCACTACCTTTTTCAGTGTTTGGTCTTTTTCTGTCAAAAAAATGAAAATAAAAGCTGTGTTGCTGAAATTGCCTACAGGTATCTCTCTGCATTCAAAGAATGCTTCTGAAAGCTCTGCTGGCAAACAGAGCCCAGTTCTGCTCACCTGAAAATAAAAGGTGAAGGTCTCCTGAGCAGACGGACAAAGTAGGAGATGGAGTTTTTTCCCAAATGAGTCCGTTTTTATTCCTCATAACTTACTTTTTCTTTTCAACTCACTACAGTCACTCTTAGCCTAATTTCTTCCTGCTTTTGCAACAGAAGTTCTGTGATCTACAGGAACTGCACACACAAGGGCTCCAGAACCGAGCTCCTACCCTGGCATTCACAGCAGTGGACATGCCTGTTCCTACAGACATGCAGGTGGCACAAAGGCAAATTTTTCAGAACTGTCTGTTGAGGTATTACAGCTGAAAATTTTACAGACCAGACTCCCATAGTAGTTATTACTGTCTTACCATAATTCAATTGCTTTCTAACAGCCTTACCTAACTCCATTATTCTGGCACATTGTTAATCAGTTGCCCTCCCCAACACTGTCTGGTTTGGTTTTGTTTTTGTTAATTATGGTTACATTGGCAACTTAAAAGAAAACAAAGGGTATTTCTTTCAGCTGTATTATGTATCATCAGACTGATTAATTCTATGTCCTGAGAAAAAAGAATCCTAGGAAATATTGCTATAGGAAAAAGCAACTTTGCAAACTCAAGCTCCTTATTTATGCAGTTCTCAGTTTTTACAGACAGGTCAGCCTCCCTGGCTGCATTACATACCCCTCCACGAGTCCTTAAAAGAGGCAAATTGGTTGGTTGGTAGGTTTTTGAAAAATCACAGAGTAGGTCTGCAAATACAACATATCAGAAGACTGTACAGATCAGATGTGTTAGACAGAGTTCATATCAAAAAATCTGCTCTATCAGTATGTCAAAAATGTTACGAGATACTTTGTATTGTCTTGTGCCATCAGATGACAAAATTGTTCTAATCCAATCTCTCCTTCTCAGATCCTGCTTAATAATGGAGAAGATGCCATAGGAGATAAAGCAGTGAATACAGATAACGCAATGAAGCCTGAAAATGGGGACAGAGAAAACTCTCCAGGCCAAATGGAAATCTACTGGGACTCTGTAAATGAAGCAAAGAGGAGCTCGTTCCTATGTTTTTAAGGATTACTAAATCATTCTCAATTAGAAATCCTTCTCAATTCCAAATACAGATTGTCATTATTTATTAATACGATTCCTAACCAAGGATATCACCATGGATTAAAATGAGAATAAACTGAACCTCACAAATGTAATTTTTACAATTCAAGTCTGACATCTTGTTCCTAGGGTTGTGGATCACTCCTGGCTAAGTAAGAAGAGTACTGGTCTAAAATAAAGGGTAGACACTGTGAAAGTCATGTCCTGTCACCTTCAGAGCCCACTCTGCCCCACATCTCTCCCAGTTGTAGAAAATTTATTGAACTAAAAAACTATTCATTAAAACGTTCTATTACATAACTATAATCTCCTTACAATGCAGCTCTAACTGGCACCAGTGGAAGTTTTGTCTGCAAACTCTTAAGACACGGTTGGATGCTGATTTTTTACCTGGAGGTAAAGTTCTATTCCCTTTTTCATAGAGAGCTCTTAAAGCCATAGAACTCAGCCTTTTATCATTTTTTTTAGATAATACACATTAGCTCAATGAAATTTGTTTAGAACTTCCTGTTTGGAATGAGTACAGAAAATCCAGTGGAGAGTCAGAACAATTGATCCTTTCTGAAGCAATTTTAATTAAGTGCATTTTTAACCTGGCCAAAAATGCCACATCCTAAAAGGTATCTTCTTCTAATTATATATATATATATATAAACATAATAAGGTAACTGAGGGTGCTAAATGATACTTAGAACAAATAACAGAAGTACATGAAACGTCTGAGAGAGCTTTTCAGCCATCAGAGTGTGGAGAGACTGTTCTCTATAAACATTGCAGACCAGTTGGATGATTAATTCCATCATAGTCACCAAGAGCTTCACCACTGGTTTGGGAAAAGACTTTTTCCAATACTTGATAATATTACTTTTATGGTGACGTTTACTGAAGCACGAATATAAACAGACTTTACAAACATGAATGAATAATGCTGGCATTGGAAACGGTTTAACAAGCATTCAGGAGACATGAAATGATTTGTCCCAAAGAAGAGGAGTTCCTGCGAGGACAAAGCACAGGACATCACAGTGTATCAGTGTTAAGAATTTGTAACTTTTCCAAAAATGGACAGAAATTCCTTCTTCTTTCCCCTTCCCTCCCTCTTGGGACTCACAGTTGCACCCAGAATGGACTGAGTGCAGCAGTGTTCCTGTTCCTCTGAACAAACCCTTTCAGTGCCTCTGGAGCTCCCGAAGCTGCACTTCCCCCAGGCAGTGGCTGCAGCCCCCAGAGCACAGCGAGCTCTGTCCCACGCCGTGCCCATGTCTGCTGTCTGACAAAAGCTTGAAATCTCAGATTTTTTTCTTCCATTTAGAATTTTCAGTACATTTACTAGAAAATACCTACCGCAACAGGTGATGTCTCTAAATTGACCTCTTTCACAACCATCTAAGATAATATCCATTACAGCTGTTCTCCAGAGGGAAGCCAGTGGTACAAAGGTAAGCTAAGGTTTTTGTTTTCTGGTGCCACGTGCCATGAGGAGCAGCCCTGCAGTGTTTCATCACCAGCCAGCACCACACTGAATCACAGCATCACTAACATGTGTAATTGCTTGCAGAAAGGTTCAGTTTAAGAATGTGTCAAACATATAATTTGCTCAGGGCGTGTGAGTATCCATGCATGGGTTGGTGGTGGTGCATTCTTACAGCCCTGAATCACACAGCATTTGAGCCACCTACCTCTTCCTTGTAGGGAAGCTGCAATATTCTGTCCTGTTGGAAAGAAACCTGGGCTAGCTTTTTAGAAATTGATGAGGGTCTCAGCACACGTTTATTTCAACCTCTCAGCCCTCTAGTTAGACCAATAATATTCACGATGTTGCTGAGAAATAAGAGTTTCTAATCTAATAGACAGTTTTCATTTTCTGGTAATAAATATTCTAAAATGTTAAAAATAAAGCACCGGTATGACATTCACATTTCTGAATAGCTCTATTTGTTGTAAAATGTTGCTGTTTTTAATTGGGGGATATACTATCAGTTTATTAAAGCTGGTGCAGGTTTGTCAGCAAAACGTTAGGAAAAGAGCATTCATTTTGCTGTAAAAGGCAGTATTGCTGCTCAGGATTATATTGTTGTTTAAAAGACATGTAAGATTGAAAGTCATCTTCCCGGTAGGTACTGACCAAGCTCCCTGCATACCTCAGCCTGTCGTTGCAACTCTCCGGTGCAGCATCTGCACAACTTCAGCAGTGCAGTCCTCTCCCCGCAGCCCCGGGCCGGGTCGCGCTGTCCCCGCGGAGCACGGGACATGTGTCACCGCGACGGGACAGGAGCACAGGCAGTGCCTGCAACCGCTCCTTTGGCTCAGCCCCGGCCACAGTCCCTCGGTGACTTCTTCCATTTGCCACATCTAAAAGGAATCACATAATGAACACCCTTCTCCAACGTTCACGGATTGACTAAATAAAGGTACTTTATCCCATAAAGGTGTGTTTGGAATGCTGCAGCACCCGTGGAGCAGAGGCCATGCTTCTCTGATGTTTTACAGTCTCTTGAACAACAGATTTGTGCTGAATTTAAAGAGCAAGTTTGAGTGGACAAGGATGCTGAAGTACAGCAAGGCTTGTGCTAGAGTCCACGCAACTGCTGAACTGCAGCTGAACTGCAGCTGTGCAACACATCTGGGAGAGCCAGGAGTGATGCATCCCATCCCAAACATCTCACGGACCTTTGCAGCAGTTTTCCACCAAAATCAGGTACTAATGCACACAAATTATCCTGCAGGACAGCTACAGGACTAATAATGACCCAATCTGCATGCTCAGCTGAAGCATTAGCATGAGAACTATGTGCAGCTTTTGCAGGCAAAAGTGCATGCCCCAATTAGACTAACAGGTGGATGCTTTATTATCTCTGCACTACTTTACCATCCTTTTAACTGGAATATGCATGTTACTGGCCTTAACTGTAACCCAGAAGATCATTTTTAAGATATAAGATATAAAACTATTGAATAAATGTTTTAAAGTAAGCATATCTATCCTTGAAAAATATAATTCTCAAACATTTTCAAATTCTGGGAACAGAAAACATCTTCTTGTTTGACAATAAATACCTGCAATTAATACTCCTTTGTCAAACACTTTAACAAGGTTATTACAGGCAACAACACTTACTTTCACAGTCTCCCAAAAAAGGATATTTTTAACAACCTGCTCACTGTATAGGGACAGAGAAGGTGAATGTGAGGCTGAGTGGACAGTGATTACAGCCTCACAAAAACACAGAGGAACCAGCAGATAATCTGGGATAGCACGGGAGGCAGGCCCACGGCTGCCAGGGAATGCTGCAGCTCCAGGGTGAGCACTCAGGGTTGGACAAGGGCCTGCCAGGGGACACCAGTGAAAACAGAACTGATAAGTGTCTGAAGTGCTGCTTGTACCTGGACTTTCCTCCTTTGGCTCTAGGAAAAGAACTACCACGTGAGTTTAAAGAGGGAACCATGTGAGAGCAGTGTCATCAGAACAGGACTGGCCTACCAAAGACTACTGAATCGAGATACAGAAACACATCATCACCAACAGCAGCATAAACTCTTTATAAGCTCTATGCAATCAGCAGACACAGAATGGAATAAAAACAGGCATGGCCACTTCTAGAAGTAAAACAGGAACACTTGCTGAAAATTTAATTTTAATTTCCATCATACTAAATTAGAAAAGGGGCTCACTTCAGTGAAAAATTTTACTGCAACAAGGGAAGACTTTGCACAGGGCCAAGGTTCCCCGCACAGGAACCTCAGAGACAGGATTTATCTTCTTTTTAATGCTATTGAGAATGTCACGAAGAGCAGGACACACTCACAGATTGCCCTCTTCCTTACGTTTATAATGTAGAGGAAAGGCCACATGAGTACTGGGAGTGGGATAGCTAAAACTTTTGCACCTATAGAAACAATAAAGTGGAAAATCTGCAGTTCTAGAGTCTTGCTTGAGCCACAGAGAAGTCATTATTCACTAGTGAACAAAAAGAAGAAAAAATGCTCATTTCTTCTGATTTATCCCAGTGACAGGGTTAATGACACAGGTAGACATGCCCATTGACTCATTAAATTGAATTGCAAGACACAGCTAGGAGTTAATTTCCTTTGGTATGTGCTTAGACACCTTGTAATGACAGTATTTGTGTCCCTGGAATTCAGTCCTGACCTAAAACTGCACTGATCTTTCAGTTCAAATCTGTGGAGGCATTTTCATGCAACTCTTTCTGTTCCAGAGCTCTGTGGCTGTAACAGCTCACATCTTTTGTAGGTCAGGCACCGCGACGGACGTGAAACGTGTGCACGAGTTGGTTGCAGTGGCACAGTCACTGCAGGTGCTTTGCTACACAAATATGTACACACGTAGAATATCAATGACAACTTTCATTCAGAGGCAACATATGAATTATCAATGAATCCAGTTTCCGTGTTTAGCAGGAAGCGTGTGGCAAGGGCTGACGGAAGGTTTGGAATCATAATCTCAGCTGTAGTAGCTATTGCTGCGTGTGCCACCCCAGATGGCAAAAACTCCCCTGAAGAAGCCTGGCTCACACTGCAGCAGAGCTGTGCAGGCTGCAAACACCACCTTTGGGAATATCCGGAGGGAAAAACTGAAGTTGAGATCAGAAGGAGCTGTGCAATTTGGACCTGCCTGTCCCCACTGAGGCGCAGGGGCCGTGTTTGCTATTATCAAGGTACGTGGTGGCAATCAAGGAAATGATCATGAAAAATGGGCTCTGAGACTCCTCATGGTTCAGCTGTGCTGGCAGCTGGGACTTCTTTTCCATTCTAGTATCAAGAAATGATATTACAAGGAAGGCCAGCTGTAAAAGGAGAATAAAATACCAGTGTCCTAAAAATCTCTGGAAAATGCATTAATCCCTGCGAACCAGATTTAATTTTTTGGGTAGATGCTAATTATCACTTGAATACGCACCCCAAAATACTTGAAATATTAGAATTTTGAGACTGTTGAAGCAGTTTTGCCTGTTTTGCAAGTAGATGGAAGCAAAGCCAAGGTAATTTGGGCAACCATTTGAAAATCTTCCCTGAAATTTCAGTGCCCTTCTTATGTAGTCTGTGAAATAAGCCTGACGAGTGCCTGTGTGGTGTATGGGGATTGCACAGCCCTGTCCCGTCTATTGCTGTATAAAATAAACATATAAAAGATCAAGCGAGGGGCCAAGGCCCAGCACAGACAAGGCTGACCCCAGCAGCCTCAGGTGCTCTGGGTACAAACACAGAGACACATTATGTAACTGTTACATTAGTAATCTTCACTGCTACTCGCAGGAGTAACAGATAAGACTGTTCAGCTTTTGATTATGAAATTTTCAGCGTCCCTTGAAGTTTTTTTCAGTTTTTGCTAACTAGGTAATTTTTCTATGTGGAGTTTTACCTCTTGTGAGCGCACGGGTGAAAGCAGCAGTGGTGTGTGCCTCAGTTTACCACCAGGATACCATTCTGAGATACTAAACAAAGGGTATTTTGAGGTTTAACGGCATGGGGTTTGTAGATTATGCGAACATTCAGTTTCCAATGCGAGTGTTTCTGTACTGACCCTGCGAAGGCGAGCTGGGGGATGCACAGCGGAGCCCGCAGAGCTCCTCACACGGCGGCGATGGACACAAAAGATCGCAACGTTCCTCTCAACTCTGCTCACTCCAGCTCTGCGAACAAGGGCACTCACTACAACCGAGCTGTCTGGAGGGGATACCTGGGAAGGGGCACTCGGGATGCTCTACAGCGCCCGGTGCCTACGGGAGGGGCGGTGTGGTGTACCCTCGGTGCCTCGTCTTCCCGGTACTCCATGATACCCGGCGTGCCCGGTGCCGGCGTGCCCGGTGCCACTGCTGCTGTGCTCGGTGTTTTCCCGGCGAGAGTGCCCGGTACACAGCCGGTGCTTTCTGGCCGGTACAGCCTTTGATCCCGGTACCAGCCGTGATCCCCCGTACACAGCCGTTAACAGCCGGTGCTTTCTCACCGGCACTTGCGTTGAATCCCCGGTACACACCGGTGAACCCCGGTACACAGCCGGTACACAGCCGTGTCTTTCTGGCCCGTACAGCTGTGAGTGCCCTGTACACATCCGTGATCCCCCCGGTACACAGCCGGTGCTTTCTGACCGGTACAGCGGTGAATCCCCGGTACACAGCCTGTGCTGGTTTTTTCCCTGACCGCACTGAGTGAATCCCCGGTACAACAGCCGTTGCTTTCTGACCGTTACAGCGTTGAGTTGCCCGGTACACGCCGTGATCCCCGTTCACAGCCGGTGAATCCCCGGTACACAGCCGGGTGGCTTTCTGACCGGCACTGATGTGAATTCCCCGGTACCAGCCGTTGCGTTCTGACCGGGCAACTGAGGTGATCCCCGGTACACAGCCCGTTGCTTTTCTGACCGTACAGCGGGTGAGTGCCCGGTACACCGCCGGTGACTCCCCGGTACCACGCCTTACACAGCCGGTGCTTCTTGCCGGTACAGCGGTGAGTGCCCGGTACACACCGGTGCTTCTGGCCGCACACGCGGTGAATCCCCCGGTACACAGCCGTGACCCCGGTACACAGCCGGGCACAGCCGGCGCTCCCGGTCCGCCCCTCATGCGGCCGCCGCGCAGTGCCTCCGTGAGGCGCGCGCGGCCGCCGGACACGCACCGCCGCCGCCTCGCCGCCCAAGATGGCGGCGGGCGGCGTTCCCCGCCCCCGTCGCGCTGCGGCACGCCGCAGATGGGCCCCGCCGCTCCCTCCCTCCCTCCCGTCGGGCCGCGGCGCCTCTGACAGCGCGGAGCGAGCAGGAGCGTCCCCGAGCGCCGGCACCTGCGCACCGACCACCTCACCGGGACGCTGGACCCCCGCCCGGACTCCGGCGCCGTTGCGGTTTACGGGCGGGCGGGGGCGCCGGGCCCGCTCAGCGCAGCGAGGTGGCCTCGCTGGCTGGGCTGTTAAGGCCGGGGGGCCGCCGCCCCCCCCTCCCCCCCGGCCCGCGGCGGTCTCGGCCCGGGGCCCGGCGTCCGGCGCTTTTCCTGTCGGCTCTCCCCCTCCTCTCCCGCGCCCCCGCCCTCGCCCCCTCTCCCCCCCTTACTGTTCGCATCTCAAAATGGCGTGCCGGCGCCCCTTTTTGTGAGAGGGACCGGCGGGCGGGTGGTGTGGGCCCGTGTCCTCTCCGCCGGCCAAAAGCGGGCTGTGTGGGCCCTTGGCGAAGGCTCCCCCGGTCCCCGCGCTGTCGTTGACCTCTGCAGAAATCAGCCCGGCGGGAGCCGTCGTGGGCGGGCGCGGAGCGCCACCGGCCCGTGTTCCCCCCCGCCTTCCGCCGCGGGCCGCGCCGCTCCGGCGTACTTAGCCAATACCGGTAGGATGCGATGCGCCTGGGGTAAAGAGCGATATAAAAGCCTTCGGCGGCGTGGCCCGTGTGTACGCGAAAGGGACCCCGAGCATCCCTGCCCGGTTCCTGCCGGGGGTTTCCCCCTGTCACCTCGGCCGGGCGTCGGGCTAGGGCCCCAATCGCCAGCGCGGCCGGGACCGAACAAAACGGAATATAACCCAGGGGAAAGCAGTATGTGTTTGTTTTCCAGAATTTGGTCTCGCATCCTCCCCATTTTCCTGCAGTGCTGGCATCAGGGCAGCGCGATAGGATGTCTTTGCCAGACCTTCATAACAGCTGCAGTAAAACGGGGGAGGGAGGGTCTAATCTCTCCTCTGGGGGTCAAACATCTGCCTGTATGCTGCAGGTGCCACAGGCTTCCCGTGAAGCACCTTGTAATATTGCTGAAAATCCTGTATTATTGCTACTGGCCGAGGTTTTTGTTTCGGCAGGAGGCTAATGCAGGCAGGGCTTTGATGGAAGTTGGGGGTGGAGTGGTGCCTCCCTTGAAAAGTTTTTGGGGTTTGTTCAATTCTGTGGGCTTTGAGGGTTTGTGTTTTTTTTTAAATTTGTTTTTGTTTAAGGTGAATGTAACTACACTTGACCTTTTATCCAATAATAATTGACACCTTCCCTTTCTTTGCCATGGTATCACTCGAACCATTTCCTACGCCGATAGTCTGCAGCAGTGGGCTTGGTTTGTGCAGGTCATTCTTTCATTATGAATTGCCGACTAGGGATTGGGGACAGGTTTAATCTAAGCTATATTAAAAAGCTTTAGAACCATTTTAATCTAATAAATGCCTTGGGCATAGGACCTGACTAAAGACTGTATTTTTGTGGTGTATTTTCTAAGCGTATGTTCCTGGTACAGTATTGTTCTGTAGTAGGCGGTGGTGGTTAAAAAACCTCCGTTCAGTGATGACATTTTGTAAATGATGTGCAGCATTTGGCTGGTTTTCGGAGAGGGAGGGTCTGCTGTCCAGAATGTTCTTTGCCCTTAGAGTCCATTTTGTTAAAATAGTATAATTACCCTTGGGGAACTAAACAAAGAAAACATTTTTCAACTGTAAGATGCACAGCAAATATCCGCTTATTCTCTGTCATCTCGTTTTTTTTGTGTTTCTGTTGCGTTCCCATGTTGTGGATGCTGTGAGCAGCCATTTGAGCAGGGAGAGACTGGGTGGAGTACGGAGGCAAAAGCCTGCGCAATGGCTCGATACCCTTTCAGAGCGTTTTTTTCCTCCTTTGCCGGGTGAGGATACTAAGGCCGGTCAAATGAATCTCTTCTTTAGAGGAGATCTAATGGTGGCAGGAAGCTTCGGAATGAACAAATCTCAATTCTTTCTGAGGCGTGATTTTTTTCTGCAGGGGGATTTTTGATTTTGTCTGGCAGTGAGAAGTTGACCATTCACTGTTGCAAAGCCGGATTTTTTTTTTTTTTTTTTTTTTTTTGGCTGATATCCGCTTCAATTTAGCCAATTAGACATTCACTGGTTGAATTGTTTTTATTTACACTTTAGTAAGATTACAATTTTGTGTGGGGGGCGGGGCGTTTTTTACATACAGGATTTTCTGGAATCGTGAGAAGCCTCTGTATCGTGGCTTCATGCTGTTTATTTGTCATGGAACTCTTTTTTAGAGACGATTATGGTGGCACCACAAAAGACAATCCCTGGTTTTCTGTGTGACCACAGGGGAGGACTGCTGTCAATGTACAGACTTTATTGCGTTGGCCCTTCGTCAGGTTCCAGGTTCTTGGTAGAAATAGCATCTCAGATTTTGAAGCCCTTTCTGAGCACTCTGTCTGTGTCAGAGCATTGCTGTCCCCCTTGGGTACTGCTGCATTAAGTTGTGTAGGACGGTGTTTTGACCAAAGGGTGTTATATTGTATTTGGGATACAATAGGCTTGGAGTAAGCACCTAGGAAGGGCTGGCTGTGGAAGGGCTTCTCCTTTTCCACATGTGCCTCATTTGCATGCCCATCTATTTCAGTGCTGATTGGAGCCGGACACTTTGACACGGAGGGTTTCTGACCGCCTGAGTTTTGCTTTTTCATGGGTCTCCTCGGTTCTGGGACTGCAGTTGGCAATAGGAGATGGGGCACATAGACTGAGACTATCTTTCTCTTAGGATGCCCAAGTTAAATAAGGGGCAGTGTTTCTGCATTATTTGAGTTTGTTTCACTTGGAGAGATGGAACAGACTCAGTGGCTGCATGTGCTAAATTCCTGATCTATGCATATCCAGG
>JAGMWU010000020.1:306595-318473 GCA_018697195.1 Certhia americana | reverse complement strand
CGCCCCTAAGGCGGCGGACGCGCAGTGCACGCCGGGAGGCGCGCGCGGCACGACGGGGACACGCACCCCGCGCCTCGGCCCCCAAGAATGGCGGCGGGCGGCCGTCCCAGCACCCGGCGCGCATGCGCAGCGCAGCTAGTGGCCGCGCCGCGCCGACGCCCTCTCCGCTGGAGGCGGCGCGGCGCTCTTCTGGGGAAAGCGCGGAGCGAGCGGAGCGTCCCCGAGCGCCGGCACCGCGCACCGGGACCCCCGCACCGGGACGCCGACCCCGCACCGGGACGCCGCGCCGGTGAGTGAGACGGGCGGGCGGCGCCGGGCCCGCTCAGCGCAGCGAGGTGGCGTCGCTGGCTGGGCTCGTTAAGGCCGGGGCCGCCGCCCCCCGCCTCCCCCCGGCCCGCGGCTTGTCTCGGCCCGGGGCCCGAGCGGCCGCCGCTTTCCTGTCCGCTCTCCCCCTCCTCTCCCGCTCCCCGCCCTCGCCCCGCTCCCCCCCCTTCTGTTCGCTCTCAAAATGGCGGCCGCGCCCGTTGGTGAGGAGGGACCTGGCGGGGCGGGTGGTGTGGGCCCGGTGTCCTCCGCCGGCCAAAGCGGGCTGTGTGGGCCGGGGCGAGGCTCCCCCGGCCCCGCTCTGGCGGTGACTCTGCAGGAAAGCAGGGCCCGGCGGGAGCGGCGGGGCGGGCGCGGAGCCGCCACCGGGCCCGTGTTCCCCCCCCGCCCTCCGCCGCGGGCCGCGCCGCTCCGTCCGTGACTTAGCAAATACCGGGAGGAGGCGATGCGCCGGGGTAAATAGCGATAGAAAAGCCTTCGGCGGCGATGGGCCCGGTGTGTACGCGAAAGGGACCCCGAGCATCCCTGCCCGGTTCCTGCCGGGGGTTTCCCCCTGTCACCCTCGGGCCGGGCGTCGGGCGATGGCCCCAATCGCCAGCGCGGCCGGGGCACCGAAAACAAAACGAGGATTAATAATCCAGGGAAAGCAGTAGGTGTTGTTTCAGAATTTGTCTCGCATCCCCAGTTTTCCTGCAGTGCTCAGCAGGGCAGCAGCGATAGGAGGTGGCTCAGACCTTCAGAACCAGCTGCAGTAAAACGGGGGAGGGAGGTCTAATCTCTCCTTCTGGGGGTCATATCACTGCCTGGATGGCTGCAGGTGCACAGCTTCCCGTGAAAGCCTTGTAATATTGCTAAAATCCTGTATTAATTGCTACTGCCGAGGTTTTGTTTCGGCAGGAGGCTATATGCAGGCAGGGCTTTTGATGGAAGTTGGGGGGTGGGAGTGGTGCCTCCCTTGAAAAGTTTGGGGTTTGTTCAGTTCTGTGGGCTTGAGGGTTTGGGGTTTTTTTAATTTTGTTTTTTGTTTAAGGTGAATGTAACTAAACTTGACCTTTAATACCAATAATAACGTGACACCTTCCCTTTCTTTGCCACGGTATCACTCGAACCATTTCCTCGCCGATAGTGCTGCAGCAGTGGGCTTGGTTGGTGCAGGTCAAGTCCTTTCATTATGAATTGCCGACTAGGGATGGGGGAAGGTTAATCTAAGCTATATTAAAAATCTTTAATAAACACCATTTTAATATAATTAAATGCTTGGGCATATTGACCTGACTAAATAATGTATTTTTGTGGTGATTCTTCTAAGCGTATGTTCCTGTTACAGTATTGTTCATGGTATTAGGAGGTGGTGGTTAAAGAACCTCCGTTCAGTGATGATCATTTTGTAAATGATTGTGCAGCATTTGGCTGGTTTTCGGGAGAGGGAGGGTCTGCTGTCAGAATGTTATTTGCCCTTAGAGTCATTTTGTTAAATAGGAGAATTACCTTGGGGAACTAAACAAAGAAAACATTTTTAAACTGTAAGATGCACAGCAAATATCCGGCTTATTCTCGGGCATCTCGTTTTTGTGTGTTTCTGTTGCTGTTCCCATGTTTGTGGATGCTGCGAGCAGCCATTGAGCAGGGAAGAGACTGGGTGGAGTAAGGAGGCAAAGCTGCGAAATGGCTCGATTACCCTTTCAGAGCTTTTTTTTCCTCCCTTTGCCGGGGTGGAGGAATACTAATTGCCGTAACAATGAAGTCTCTTCTTTAGGGAAGAATCTAATGGTGCAGGAAGCTTCGGAAATGAAACAAATCTCACATTCTGTTCTGAGGCTGATTTTTCTGCAGGGTGGATTTTGATTTGTCTGGCAGTGAGAAGTGACCAGTCACTGTTGCAAAGCCGGATTTTTTTTTTTTTTTTTTTTTTTTGTCTGATAGCCGCTTCAATTTATCCACTTAGACATGCACTTGTTGAATTGATTTTATTTACACTTTAGATAAGAATTACAATTTTTGTGCGGGCGTTTTACATACAGGATTTTCTGGAATCTTGAGAAGCCTCTGTATCGTGGCTTCATGCTGTTATTTGTTCATGGAACTTCTTGGTTAGAGCGGATTATGGGTGGGCACACAGAAAAAGACAATCCCTGGTTTCTGTGGTGACCACAGTGGAGTGACTGCTGTCAATGTACAGACTGGATTGCGTTGCCCTTCGTCATGTGCCAGGTTCTTGTAGAATAGCATCTCAGGATTTTGGAAGCCCTTCTGAGCACTCTGGCTGTGTCAGAGCATTGCTGTCCCCCTTGGGTACTGCTGCTTAAAGTTGTGTAGGAAAGGGTTTTTGAACAAAGGGGTTTATTGTATTTGGGGAATACAATAGGCATTGGAGGAAGCACCTAGGAAGGGCTGGCTGTGGAAGGGCTTTCCTTTTCCACATGTGCCTCATGGCATGCCCATCTAATTTCAGTGCTGATTGGAGCAAGGACAGCTTTGAACACGGAGGGTTCTGAAGCAGCCTGAGGTTTTGCTTTTTCACGGGGCTCTCGGTTCTGGACTGCAGTTTGCAATAGGAGATGGGCACATAAGAATGAGACTATCTTTCTCTTAGTATGCCCAAAGTTAAAATAAGGGGCAGTGGTTTCTGCATTATTTGTAGTTTGTTCACTTGGAGTAGATGATCCAGGACTCAGTGGCTGCATGTGCTAAATACCTGAGTCTAATGCATATCCAGGCTAAGGCCAATAAAGAACCCAGAACAACACTTGACTTTTTAACAGCTTTGGTTGATTTTTACCATTGAAATGATGACAGCCGCTTTTTCTACAGGAGTGACTTGTTCATTTGGGTTCTGCAGAAGCAAGAGGCATCAACAGTTCCTTTCTGGCTGCACATGGGTTCTGTCTTACCTGTCCTGCTGACTCCTGTGCCTGTCCTGGCTCCTGTGCTCCTCCTAGCCTGGGAGCTCAGGTTGTGTCTTTGCTCTCAACTTGCTGTCTATCCAGCTTGCTATGGATGGGACAGCTCCAGAATCGACATCTGCCAACTGCCTTGTCCAGCACACCAACCTTGTCTTCCATGAAGAACTCCACAGCCACTGCCCATCATTAATTATCATGTATTTATATTCTTATGGAGCTTTCTGGGCAAACAGTAGCTGAACCCCTCTGCCTCAGGGTGGCTAAGGTGTAGACTGTATATGTTTGTAAGTTCTTTTACAACCCTCTGTGGCTGCTCTGTATTCCTGAATTAGAGGGGTTGGAATTACCATAGTAGGAATGAGAGTGACATTGGAATAGTTTGGTTTAGGTCAGCTCTCTTCTACTTTGGTAAACTTTGGACCCATTTTCTAAACTAGGGGCAAAGACTGGGAGAGCAGCTGAAGTATCCATGAAGTGGGCACTGATATACTTGTCAGGCTGATAATAAGAACTGTGTAGGCCTGAATTCAGGAAATCAAGAGGACAATAGAAATCCATAATTATTATTAATAGAGAATAATTTCAGATTTCCTATAGGGTGCGGGGGAGTTTCCAGCCTCTAACATGTAATTTGTGATGGCATCTGAAGATCTTTCCCGAGGATCAGAGCCGTGTGTGTTGATGGAATGGTGCTGGGACTCTCCTGTGAGGTTTGTTGCAGAGAAGTCCTTAAGCTGTGCACTGTCCGTACTTGCAGACCTGTCAGTGACGTTACAACTGGCTCCTCTTTCTGCCTTTTATAAGAGCTTAAATATCATTGGCAGGACAACCTGACTGCTAAAAATGTATTGCACTGGTGAAGCCTTGCCTGGGTTCAGGGGCTTTCTCAGGAGCTGCTTTTGTTACCTGACACAAGGGAAATGAGGCTCCTAATGTGGCTTTTGAGGGTTTTATTCATGGTTGATGTTGCCTTGTCTTTAGATCTGCCTGATAGAGTAGGCTACACTTCTAAGTTTTTTAAAAGTAGTCATTTACACTACGATACAATCCTGACCCGTTTAAAATCACTTTTCAAGTACATAAAGCTGTTTCCTCAGAGTTCTTGCTCTGCATGCTGTTCATGTTAGGGGAGTGTGAATGGCTGTGCTCTGTGGGCAGGACTGTGCCACCACTGGGGTGCAGAGGTGTGGTGGAGGTGTTTTGTTGGTTTTTTTTTAACCTCCTGCTCTCTCCTTAAGGGATTAGGTGGGTGTGACTTAGGCTCTCTTGCTTTTAGTTCACTGTCTTGGAAGCCACCTATCATTTCACTTCTGGCTGGCATGTACTGTCAGGAAATTTCAAAGAAAAACGTTACTTAGAACATTTCCTTGTGACTATAAACACTCAGTCTTTTAAAACTAATGCTGTGCACAGCATTGTCACGCTGACCAATACCAAGAGCACTGATGCATATATAACTGTTTTAAAAAGTCAACATTATTAATTCAAAGTACCTGCTAGTTAATACATTGGGAATTATTTTTGCCATTTCCTTCTTAATGGTACTGCTTCTGAGTGATCGCTGCAGCTTGGCTTGGCTGCTTGTGGACTTTGGATAAGGATTGTGATTAAATGAATGTAATAAATACATCTTAGTGGTTGTGATTCTGTTCATTCTGAAAGACTTACCTGATATTTTTTACTAGTAACTACTTGCTGCAGCCTTGAGGAGGTGTTTGCAGAGATGGGGCTGTCCATGGTTGAGGTTTGTAGGTGGTGCAGCAGCAGTGTCTGTCCTGTAATTTCCTTGGATCCGTTGTTAAGTAGGTCCCTGCGGAGGGAGTTGGTCGAAGGCTGTTCAGAGGCACCTCTTGTTCTGGGGCTGGTTGGTGACTCAGCTGTCACACCTCTTGTGAGGTAGGTGACAGGCTCTGTGGCGTGGTGCTGTACTGGTTTGCATCTGGGGTAGCACAGGGGCATTCATGACTGAGATTATTTATACCTTGCCTCTTGTACCCGTGTTAATTATTCCCGTTGTGCTCCACAAACCTTAAGTTCTTTTGGTTTAATTGGACAGACGAGTGTTCCCCCCACAACTCCCCCCGAGATTGCCTCTGCCTTGTTTTTCTGCTTAATGCTAAAGCAAAGGTGTTAAGTTTATCCTTCTTTAAGACTAGAGGAAAATCAGTTGGAAGCATCTAGGCTGTTTGTTGCAGATAACTGACTGTTTCTTCCATAAAGAAACAACACTGGCAGCTTGTCTTGTGCTGGATTCACCTCCTTTTTGGGGTGAAGAAAGAGATTGGATAAACAATTTGGTTTGTTTAAATGCTCATATCTTTGCAATCTATTAAGAGGATGATGTCATTAATGAGTGTCTGTATGTATTTTAAACAGATGGTGTCTGTTAAATCAGTAATGCTGGAAGTTTCTGGTTCTCTCACCTTCAGCTCTGTTTTAGAGACAGGAGTGTAGTAGGTGAAGGTGGGGGATGAGAAAGATGAGACACCCCTTCCTGCTGTCCCACTGCTGTCACAACCAATGCCCTGAGCAGCACTCTGGGCCTTTTCACATGTTAAACCTTTATTTTCTACTGCAGCCTCTTAGCTACCACAGTGACCACCATAAATCTCCCTGCATTTCCACACAGATTTGAACAGGCAGATTAGAAGAAGGATGTTTTCTCTTGTTTTCCTCCAAAGCCTACACATAGACCTCGGGCTGGAGCTCTGACCTGGAGGAAGTGCAAAGGCTCTCAAATGAGATGATGTGACAGTGCTCAAGATGTTTCTCCTCAGGATTACTTGTATCATGCTTCTATCAGAATTGCAAAACTGCAGTGATACATGGAGAAAAAATGTCAAGATTGAATTAATTTAAAGTCTTCTTTTAGAAAATAAATTATTTTCCAAGCAAATTTGGTCCAGATTCCTTAAAATCATTTAATGTTGTTGCCTGGGAAGGTAACAAGGCCAGAAATGTTTTTTTTGTTGTTTTACAGTCCTAAAGGTGGGTAGTGACTGCCAGTGATGTGTTGAAAACTTAGCTTGAAATAATATGGGAAAGCAGACGGGCTTAGGAGTTGATTTCAAAATGCACAGGCGTTTCTTTAGGCAGCCAGCTTGGTCCTGGTTTATAGCATCTTGATGACATTCCTTAGCTTTATTTTTCAGATGTAATTGCAACCTGCATTCCAAGTCTTTGGAACATAGGCACTATATCTGATCTGCTACAGATTGCTTTCTAGTTCCCCATGGATTTGGAGTTGAATTATTTTCAGAACTAAACTACTGCATCAAGTTTTTAGCAAAAGCCATAAAAGTAGGTGAAATGGGGAAGAAAACAGGCATAATTTTTTTTCCCACTTTTTTCATGCTAAATATGTTTCCTTTGATAAACCTGTAACTGAACTGAAACAGAAAATGTTTTCTGTGAATTATTACAAACACTAAACAAAATGCTGTACTCTGTGTATGCTACATTGATGTATCAAACAAAGCGTTGACCTACGGGCATTTTGAGACTTCCCTTAATTGCAGAATAACAGGCTTACTAAACATATGAATTAAAAATAAGGCTCAGAGTTGTAATTCAGATCAGATTTGCTTCTTGTTTTTTGTTTTTCCCAAATCAGATAGCTGTTGGAGCTCACTTTGTTGTAATCCCTCAGCCAGCTCTACTGATGTAGGCTGAAAAGTGGAAAAAAGATTAACCCAGCTCATAAATGAGTAGCTTTCTCATATTCTCCCACTCATCCCTGCCGGCTTAGCAGGTGATGGATTCCAACATTTTCTAGGATAAGGTCTGTTTGCTGCACTAAGAGCAGCTACCTGGCTGTGCCTGGGTGATTGCACTGTGGATGAGCTTTCCTGCAGTCACAGAGGGCAAGACAGAGGCAGCAGAGGAACCGGATTATTTTACTTGTTACTGTTTTTCTTTCCTATCAACAGAGACAGAGAGACATGTCTAGGAACTCTTTTCAGGTCCTAATAATTACGCCCAGAAACCATGGCTATTACTTCACTTCTCTGGACTCTGGTTTTGAGCACATTTGTGGAAAGAGTTCTCCTGTTCTGTGGCTTGAGTTTGATAAAGCAGCTTTTTGCTTATGGACTTTAAAACCACATCACACCCATTTAAAAGGAAGTTTGCTTATATACTTGGTAGAGTTTAGCAGTATAATCCAGAGGTGTAAGAGACCATTTCATGTGGTCTAGTTCTTCCATAAGGCCTGTAGCTCTAATGGCCTGTGAATACTCCCAAATAACCACTTCAAGTTCTCTTGTTAATGTTATGAAAGAGGATACACTGTGGAAGAACCTTGCAGGAACCTCCTGTGCTAGCCATGTAGCAAGAGACAATGCAACAAGAGTTTCTCCTTTATTAATGCACAAATGGATCCTTTCAGTGTTAAAGAATTGTGGAATTTGATTCTGATTATATGAATTAATTTGCCCTTTTTGATGGCCTTTGGTTTTCCTAAGTGACTGGCCTTTCACTGGGATTGTAAAATTAGCTGAAGAGAGGGAGCTAACTGAAGTAGGATTTTGGGTATATTAACAACTCAAGTAAAATCCAGGAGTTTTCTTTGAGGTAAAAAAAAAAGTTTTAAGAATGATAGAATGTGTTAGAGGAACCACTTGAAAGTTGGTAGCATGTAGATTAAGATTTAAATTTGAACCAAAATGTGAGTAATGAAAAACTCTTAATTGATTTCACCATGTGAACCCAGTTTTGTGTTCCTGGTGCTCGTGTGCCCTTTTAACACCCAAGTGCTTTGTGTGAGGTGTGCCTGAGCTGGCAATCTGAGAAAGTGACATCCAATTTTGTTTCCTTCAATAAACGTTCTTGTAGAATATCATAAAAAATGGTGTTATAATAGTACTGACTGAAAAAAATGGTCTTGGAGCTGAGTTAACTAAAGTGTTAGAATTCTGCAAAAAAAGGCAAAAGTGTACAATTCCTAAAGCACAGCAGTGCTGAGCTAAAGCTTTGTTGAGCTTTCAGAGCTGCACTCTGCTGGTCTGTTCTGTATCTGCTGATGTTTTAGCTCTGTAATTGATGCCATATATCTCTTCTAATTTTGAATATAATGAGCTACAGTTTCATGTGTAGTGTACAAAGCTTGTGTTTTTGTGGGGAAGACTGTTTATGGAGCCTAAGCAACGGTCATAAAAACTGCAGAAATTGAATTAATTTACTGTTAAGTTCCTGGAGGAGCCGTGGACATGTATGTGGAATGTGCACTAGCAGCAGAGTGAACCTGGGGTGGTGGTGCTGGTGTATGGAACAGTTCCCTGCTGCTGCCAGTGTTGTGAACCAAGGAATGCAGTTGAAGCTGATTTTTGGTCTTCTTACACCTCACTGTGGGAGCAGAGCATGCCAGTGGCAGAGCTGGGTTTGCTGTGCCTCACTCCTGGGAGAGGAGAGCTCACTGTGAGGTGGATCTCAGCTCAGCTGGGAGGGACTTTGTCAGTTGAGACATTTTAAGGGTTTGTTTATGGTGTTAGTCCTTAGAAGTGTTTCTGACACACTTGATAGGAGGAAACAAAGGCAGTGGAGAACCTTGAACCAAACTTACTGACAAAATCCTGTGGAAGATGCTGAGGTTTGTTGTGATGATGGAGTTTGGTACCTCAGGATACACTTCTGAAAATGTGGATTTGGAAGGGCTTAGATATAACTCAAATTTTAGTACTGTTTTGCATCCAATATACTCTGCTAAACAAAATCATAATGAACTCTGAAGAAATTTACAGATTAGATTTGATTTTGTGTGTGTGTATAGAATGGGCACTTTTAGGAATTTTAATTCCAGTAATTTTGATCTTGCTTGATGCTAGTTCTGGTATGAGCAAGTATTTTTATCAGGTTGAGACTAAAATGATAATGAATTTGATTCCATAATCTGTTGCTCAGTTTTATTTGGAGAATACTTACAGAGAATATTTAAGTGTCTCCTGAAGCAAGTATGAGCACAGTCATAGAAATACCTACAAGCCACGGTGTATCATTTATTGGTGTGACATACCATGAGCTGAAGGGAATCTCTTGCCTCAAAATGATTACTTTTCCCTACCTCATTGCTGTGACCGTGTAGCTATTGTGCTCGGCTACCTCCTGTAGAGCTGTCTCAGCTAGCAAATGGAGCTGAACTTGTTTCGTTTTGCTGTTGGTGCATTTATGAATCATTTGCAGGTCTCTCATTAAGTTACTGTGAAGTTTTCCAGTTACCTGGGAAGCATTGGAAGCACACTGATAGCCATCAGTGGAAGAAGCCAGTGTTTGAAGCAGAGAAGCAGCAGCGGTCTGCTGAATCCTCTGAGTCACCCTGGGGAGGATCAGGATCGGGTGTTGTGGCCGTGCCAGGTCGGTGGTGCCCGGTGCCAGCCTGGCGTGGGGCTGGCTGGCTGACACTGGCCCGAGGGGCCAGCACTCCCCAGGTGGGCACAGCCAGGGCCTCGGAGCCCCTGCAGTGGCAGTGAGCATGTCCTCAGTGTGGTCAAGCTCAGGAATCTCCAAACCCCAGTTTAGGAAGAATGGTCAGACAGGAAGAGACAGAAGGTCCTTTTTTCTTCTTTTTTTTTTTTTTTTTTCTCCCAAATGAGTAGGTCAGAAGAATCTGCACTGTGCTGTTCCCTCCTTCCCTTACAGGAGTGGATTCTTCTGCTTTTTAGGTATTTGTGCTCAGTTTGTTGCTCTTCATCAATAATTCTCTGTTTTAGAACCTTGTGCAGGGAAAAATTCTGGCCCGTGATGATAAATGAATTTCTTTTTAGAGGTTATGCTTTAGTATGCCACTCTCTAGTCCTGCAGCACCAAAGGATTGAAGTAGGTCTGCTATCCTTACTGCTCTGACGTTTCTGCCAGTCCCAAGTATAAAAGCTGATCTGTAGCTGAGTGGAAAGGTGGGCAGTTGGGATGAGGTGCAGTTGCCTGCTGAGGATCTGCTGCTGCTAGTGGAGCTGAGCAGTGTGTTTTGTGTAGGTGAGGAGTGGTTTGTGTTGTTCTAGAAAACCGTGCAGGTCCTGTGCTGCCAGGAGGAGTGAGAGGTGCCCATTGCATGTGTCGTACCTGTGCCAGCGACAGGCGTTGTGCCAGCTCCCAATTTTGAAAGGCTTACAAGGACACCTGATCCTGCTGAGAACACCTGTAGCCCTGTTAGTCCTTATGCAGAGGTTTGCTACTTGGTGCTTTTGTATGTGCCAGCTATTGATAGGGAATCAGATAGGTTTTAAGTTAGAAACTACAACTTGGAGGAGTGTAAGTGGGTATTAATAAAAGGTACATCCTGATTCACACTTAATTAGTAGCTGTTACTCCATGGGTGGCTGAGTTCAGTGTGCTTTTTCCTGTGCTTAATAACGAACAAAGTAAAAATCTCATGCAAAGACCGCCTTTCTTTCAAAAGATCTATCTCTGTGTTGTCCCTGCCCTAAAATGCTGATACAAAGTGACCAGTCCCAGGCAAGATGTAATGCAGAGGTGGTGGTTCTTCCTGGGTTGTTTTTGTTGGCCAGGGTTCCCCCAGAGCCCTTCCATGGCTGAGCTGTTTGAGGGTAACACCGTGCTGGCTGATAGGTGATGGAGGAGGACTGGTTAGTCTTGCTTTGCTGAAGCCTCTATGTCACAAAGTCTGCTCCAGCTGGAAGAAAGGTAGTGCACATAGTGGCACAGGTGTGTAATTAATGGTGGTCCTTTGGGGCTTTTTGGGTTTGGACACTTTTGCTTGAGTGAGTTGTTTGTGTGGGGTTTTTTGTTTGTTTTGGTTTTTGTTTGTTTGGGGTGGGCTTTGTTTGTTTTTGTTTGGTTTGTTCTGTTTTTGTCTATGAAGG
This sequence comes from Certhia americana, assembly GCA_018697195.1. Classification (NCBI taxonomy): domain Eukaryota; kingdom Metazoa; phylum Chordata; class Aves; order Passeriformes; family Certhiidae; genus Certhia; species Certhia americana. Next base: position 307,432 of record JAGMWU010000020.1, on the reverse strand, counting down.
AGGCAGTCCTAAAAGTACTTTGCCTTCTATTCAGGTGGCTTTGTAGTTAAAAGTCAGGAATGTTGAGCAGGGTGCTTGGAACAGACCCTTTCTGGAGGAACGAGAGGCTGTAGATCAGTTGGTTGGTGGCTTTGGCTCAGCTGTAATTTTCTAATAGCAGAAGTAGCTGCTTTGCCCTGTAGCTGTTGGAATTTATCTAGTACCAGGATCTGTTTCTCACTAACAAGCTCAGAATTAGATTGTGGAGCAGCCCAGGTGTTGGGAAGTGGATATGGAATATGGAGAAGTTTGGGGTTACTTTACATTTTGACAGGGAAAATGCATTTCTTCATAGGTGACATGTGAAGGATGGCCTTACAAACAGAGTTGCTGTTATTTTTAGACAAACGCTGTAATTGCATCTCTCAGAGGCCGCAACAAAATTGATGAGCTATTGGGATTTTTACTGGAGTCACTGTGCTGGCACTGGATTTGCTTGGCATTCACTGCGTAGTGGTGCTTCATAATACAAACCACACCTGGAGCCTTCTGCCGTGACAGCCCTGGGGCCGCTCCCGCAGCGCTGCCGAGTCCCGCCGTGCCCCGGTGTCGGTCCGGTCCGGCTGTGTCCCGGTGTCGGTCCGGTCCGGCTGTGTCCCGGTGTCGGTCCGGTCCGGCTGTGTCCCGGTGTCGGTCCGGCTGTGTCCCGGTGTCCCGCTGTGTCCCGGTGTCCCGCTGTGTCCCGGTGTCCCGGTGCCGGTCCGGCTGTGTCCCGGTGCCGGTCCGGCTGTGTCCCGGTGCCGGTCCGGCTGTGTCCCGGTGCCGGTCCGGCTGTGTCCCGGTGCCGGTCCGGCTGTG
>JAGMWU010000020.1:242879-306495 GCA_018697195.1 Certhia americana | reverse complement strand
GTCGGTCCGTCTGTCCCCGGTCTGGGGCCGGTCCGGCTGTGTCCCGGTGTCGGCCCGGCTGTGTCCCGGTGCCGGTCCGGCTGTGTCCCGGTGTCCCGCTGTGTCCCGGTGTCGGTCCCGCTGTGTCCCGGTGTCGGTCCGGCTGTGCCCGGTGTCCCGCAGCGCGCCCTCTGCTGGGCGCCTCCCCGCACTGCAGGGCCTTGCCTTTGATGTTAACTACATTGCCGTTAATTAGCGCGCGGTGCTCCGCTGTGTGCTGAGCACCGGGCATCTCCTGAAACCGGGCATGAATTCGGTATGGGACAACAGGAACTGAAACGCTCGCTTCTGTTCTCTGAAAGGGTGCAGCCTGTGATGTTAGTTTTCAGCTGAATTGTTTCTGAAATTGCTATTGGGGAAGAGGTTAGACTAATTAAATGAGGCATTGTCTGTTCGAGTGTTCCTATCCTAACTGGCTTGCAGGGCAGTATTACGGTGTGCAGCGTTTACCGTGGAAGATCCACCAGCAGGGTGGAAACAAGCAACTTGCAGCTTAAGCTCATTTTGAAGCAGACAGCAGGGCCTAGATAGGTTTAGAAAGAAGCCTCTGATCCGCTGTGGTGAATAAGTAGCCATTAACAATACAAGCTTAGTGTTTTCCATACTTTTTTCATTGCAAGCTATTGTTTAAAGGAGGCTCCTAGCTGACATTGTTATTGGGCTGTGATAGTGTTCCTGTGTGTCTAGGGAGGGGCAGAGGTGGGGCAGCAGGAGCATGCAGTCCTCAAGCAGTTGGTAGAAAGTTTACAAGCCCACCTGCTGTCTCTGAGCCTCGGTGTGTTCCCTTAGTTTATCTTGGTGTTGAAGGCTGGTTGATCAGTCAGACCTGCTGAGCAGCCTGAGTGAATGGTGAGTTCTGTACAGAACCTGCCAGGTGTGCAAGAAATGCCATTTCAGCATTTCCCATGGTCCTGGTGCTCACAGGGTCCCTGCAGTGCAGAAAGCAAAGGTGGTACTGCCAGCCTGGGTTTGGTGATGTCACTGTGACACAGGTTAAAGCTGCCCAGTTGAAGCAGGTTGTACACTGAGAATGCTGCAGTTCATGTTTGTGAATCAAAGGAAACTAACGAGTGTGTTTTGGAAAAGCACAGCTCCACTGACTTGAACAAGAGCGTGTCAGATTTCAGCTGTATCCCCAACTGGCTGGTGGTGCTGGGGGTGTGATCACTCCACTGCCTGAGCCCAACTGCAGCCATGGGCCTGTGGCAGCTCTTCCCGTGGTGATGGTGCCTCTCTGATAAGGTTGGAGGACTCTTTAAAAATTTGCTGTGCCCTAAACGTGGGCGAGATGAAATATTAACTCTAGGTAAACTACATTAACACGTGACTGAAAAGAAAACACGCATTGTCTCTTAGTCAAAGGTTCTTTGGAACTCCCTCAGGTGGTGGCACTGGAGTGGGAAAAGTCATTTGTGTGCTGCAGTTGTGTAGCACTGTGGCTGTAAGGGCCCCATGCTGGGGTAGAGCTGGAGTCTTTAAACAGGCTGTTGGGATAAATCTAAGAAAGCTGCCTGAGGAATGCTTGTTTCAAGGAAACTAATGATGTCTCTTTCTCCTCCTTGTAGATGGATTGAATCTTCTGTGTTGATTGCCTCTGGATTTCCTATTGGATTTCACACCTGGGGAAATACTTGTGATTTAAGCCACTGTGGCAGACTGAATTGTGGATCCTGGGTTCCCAAGACTATCTCTTGAGGAGAAGCCACTGCTCGATCACGTTAACCTGACATCTCAACCACGATGGTGCTGTCACAAAGGCAACGAGATGAACTGTAAGGGATCATTGGTTTTAATTTTGTGTTGCATTTTCATTAAACTTCAATTATTAGCATTTGATTCCAAGTACATTTTAGAGTGTCTCTGTTCACATGCCCTTTAAGTACTATGTATTGTGCTTTGGATCTCTCTACTCTTTCTTTTTCATAGAACTGCTATGTTTTTATCTTGAGTAAATTCTGGAAATTTTTTGCTATTTTACTTTGGAATGTAGATAAAGGTGTGATCAGAATGTGCTACGTTGTGATGACAATCTTCCTCTGACTCCTTAAATTGTATTTAAATGGTTGTTTTGCAGAAATCGAGCAATAGCAGATTACCTCCGTTCCAATGGCTACGAGGAGGCATATTCGGTTTTTAAAAAGGAAGCTGAATTAGATGTGGTGAGTTCAAATAAGATTCTTCATCTGTATTTTAATTTAGAAGTCTGTCAGTTTTATGGCATTTGCATCTGTCCTGAGCCTGTGTGTCTGTTACCTGCCTGTTAGCTCAGACAGTTTCAGAACTGGAGGTGATGAACTCACACAGCTTATTGCCTTGACAGAAATCACTGGGTGAGTTGACCATTTCTGAGCAAGTTGTTTTATAACCAGATTTGGAATGGTCTGAGACTGTGCAGTGTTGGAGACTGACTTCACTGGGAATCTTTGAGGAACAGGAAGACAAAACTGCATTACTTTTGTCCTCTGCTTTATAATACAGAGCCAATGTTGGAAGATTCTTTTGAGATTTGAGTTGGGTCGGGAGTTAAGTCATTGCCTGAGTCTGTTGCACAGCTCTTGGGTAACCATGTAGTAGGAGGGCAGGCTGAAACACTTGACAGAAGTTCATCCAGTAGGGCCAGGTTGGATGGGTCTAGTGGAAGGTGTTCACCCCTTGGCAGAGGGCTGGAACAAAATGAGATTCAAGGTCCCTCCCAACCCAGACCAGTGTGTGATTCTGAGATTCTTTGACCAGCTCTGGTAAGCAGCTCTGTTTGCTTAGACTGTACAGATGCCAGTGACTCAGACCAGTCATTTCTTGAGACTTCATTTTGTTGATTTGCCTTTGTCACAGATGATTTGGTATAATTTTTAACTTGCCACCTATTAGCATAGGAGGTGTGCATTTCATATGGCTGGATTAAGTAGTAAACCTCTGTGTGCTGGATGAATCCTTGCCCTTTCTTTATTATGTATCTTGCCTTGTTCTTTTTCCAAAATACTTGAAGTTTGACTTAATTCCTCCAATTTGCTGCTAGTATTGAATAAATAAGTAGAAATGACAAATTGAAATACCATACTTATAATTGAAAATCCTAGTATCATTCCCCTATCTGCCTTATCTATCAACCTAATTTAGTCTGCTCTTCCCAAAGCTTAGGAAAGCAGTATAAATAGGTTAGATGGCCCTGAGGGAAAGAGAAAATGCAGTTGCTAAGTTTCATGACTTTTCTGCAAGAAAATCTGAATTGGAGTGGGCTATAACTGAAACAAAAAAAAAAAAAAAAAAAAAAGGCTTGAAGGCTTAAATTATTTGAGTAAATTGGAAGGATCGATGTGTAGCTCCACAAAGAGATTTAATTTTTGTATGGATTATTCATGCAGATAACTCCAGCTTTTACAAGTGCCCCCCTATAGCAGTAGATTATCATCTATCTCTGACCAAGGTAGCCAGTCCTCAGAGCTTTTATCTTCCATGAAGTAAGCCTTGGCATGTTTTGGTTATTTTCTTATGTCTGTTGTCTTCATCTCATTTAGGGTTATTGTAGCATGAGACTGTAATTTTGTAATGGAAAAAAAGTGCAGCATTTATACTTCTGCATCTCTGATGTTTGTTTTTCTGTGTTGCTCTTTTTCCTCTTTCTTTAAATGCTGCTTCTCAGAATGAAGAGTTAGATAAGAAGTATGCTGGACTTCTGGAAAAAAAATGGACATCTGTTATAAGATTACAAAAGAAGGTAAGTAGAGATCTGCTGGGTGTAGACGTATAAAGAGTTAGCACAGAAAGCATTCAGCACTGAGCAGGGTATGCAGTGCTGGAGAGGCAGGAGGTGCCTTGAGGCAGCTGGTGAGGAGGAGATGGAATGGCTGTGTGCAGGGGGTCAGGCTGGGCTAGAGCAGGGAAAATCAGTGCTGCCTGTTGTCCTTGGCCATAGCCCTGGAGGGAAGGAGCCATTTAGCTCCACTGCATTCCAGTGGGGGATTGTGCTGCAAGTGGAGAGTACAAAACTCTTTTTAGTCATGCTTCAATGGCCCAAGAGTGTATTAAAAGCAAAAAGAACCCTAAAATCAGTGTGTTAACAATGAAGTCCTATCCCCTGTGCAGGTTAATACAGCGAGGGTTTATTAGCCCTCCAGTGTTTCTGTTGTTGGTTAATGTGTGTGGCTCCAACAGGAAACACAATTCCTGCAGCAGTAGCATTCCTTTTTGTTAGCACAACCTTCTTTGGTAGTTTGGCACAATAGTAATTCAGATGCATTTGTACACTGTATGAGTAAAGGGGATTTTGTAGAACTTTTTTTTTCCTGTGAAAATACTTGGGAATTTGAAAAGAATAATTAATTATTAAATTATTAATAATTAACTATAAATTATTGAAGAATAAACTATAAATGATTAATTTAGGTTTGGTTTTAAAACCAGTGCTACTGAATGTTGGTAATCATTTCTGGTCTGTGCAATCTTTGCTTTTCTGTGAGTTTTTGAGTCAGTTGTTATTTGGATTACTAATGCAAGAAGGTAAATTAGATCTTAAAAACTGGAAATGAAAGGTCTCTTTAAAATTCATACACTTAGGTAATGGAATTAGAATCGAAGCTGAATGAAGCTAAGGAAGAATTTACATCAGGTGGACCTCTTGGTCAGAAACGAGACCCTAAGGAGTGGATTCCTCGTCCTCCAGAGAAGTATGCATTGAGTGGGCACAGGAGTCCTGTCACTCGAGTAATTTTCCATCCAGTTTTCAGTGTTATGGTCTCTGCTTCAGAGGATGCCACAATAAAGGTATGTGTGTGCTCCAGACAGCTGTGGAATGGGTGACAGCAGTACAGTGAAACTTGTTCTCCTGCTGGGTTTATAATGCTTAAAGTTAGCTGAAAAGCAGTTTTCAAAATGCGTGAATTCAGTTAATTTATAAGTAACAAAATCACATAAAAAGAAATTTATTTTTGTCCGCTGTTAAGCTTTTTAGGGCTTTCTGTCTTTTGCTTGATTAATTATTGAAGAAGGTTCCAGAGTGGCCTACAGAGTACAAATGTGGGGCTGGGGAATGCAGAGAGTCACGGGCTGCTGCTAACAGGTTGTCTGCTCCCTTGCCAGGTGTGGGATTATGAGACAGGAGACTTTGAGCGAACCCTGAAGGGGCACACAGACTCTGTGCAAGATATTTCCTTTGACCACACTGGCAAACTCTTGGCCTCCTGTTCTGCTGATATGACCATTAAGCTATGGGATTTCCAGGGCTTTGAGTGCATCAGAACTATGCATGGTAAGGTATAAAGGGATTGATTTAGCAGTCTGTAAAGTAGAGATTTTTTTTTTCTTTTTTTTTTTTTTTAATCCAGGAAAACTGCTGATGTGGAAAGGTTATAGACCAGAGTATTTTCCAAAAGAAAAAGGGGGGATATAGTTTGGTGCTTTGAGTGCTCTGTAAATAGGGGATACAGGCAGTGTTTATGGAATTAAATCTTAAATCTACTGTGCTTGATGTTGTGGGAAGCATCCCATAATGATACTGAAATAAGATGACAGAGGGATTTTAGCTTTAAATATTTAGTGCTATCTAGACAATAAAGCTGTCTTCAAATCAGTGAAAGATTCCTTCCTTCAGCCCTCTGTGTTCCTGCTGCAGGAAGGGAGGGATCAGTGCTGGAGCAGTGTGGGGTTTGGCTGCTTGTGTTTGATCACATGGGAACGTTCCCTTTGCACTGGGTTTTAAAGCTGTAGGGAAAATGAGAAAGTACAACTACCACAGCTATGAGATTCTAATATTGACAGCAAATGTTTTTTATAGTCTTACCTAAGAGCTTTTTTCTTGCTTTGAGGATCATCTTTTAGAAGTGGTGAGTAGCAGTAGAGAATGTTTGAGATATAAAAAAATAAGCACCCACCCATAGACATATGCAAGTAAACAGAAAGCACCATTAAGGATGCTCAGTGTCTGGACTGTGTGGGTTCTAAAAGTATGGATGATTATTTCATAAAACCTCAAGTTTACATGTAAAGATTATTCCACAAAACACGCACTGCTGCTGTAGCTACTTGAGCAAGATAAAAGAAAAGGCAAGTCCTGTGTGCTCTGTGAAAACTGCCAGTGCCACTTAATGAAGGTTTTATTTTGTTTTTAGGTCATGATCATAATGTTTCTTCGGTAGCCATCATGCCCAATGGAGATCATATAGTTTCTGCCTCAAGGGATAAAACTATCAAAATGTGGGAAGTCCAGACAGGGTAAGTGCACTTGTGGGCAAACAGCACCAGAACAAAAGCAAAGAGAAACCACTGTGTGTGGAAATGGGACACAGGAGTCTGAGTGTCAGCAGGCACTATTCGAATTGAGAAATGATGTTGTGCCTTTAGAGTAATTCACTGAAGGATTCTGCCTCAATCATTAGGCAGAGGGGTTTAGATGTTAATACTGACTAATTAAAGCTAATTGGTTTTGTCTTCCTGGAAACTGTGAGGGTAGATCTCTAGCTCATGACCAATTAGGAAAATAAATTCACTGGTTAACCATGAGTTTAAAGGGAGTATTTGTTACCTTTCTTGACACAGATCAAGGTGTCTCCTGACTTTTTTTTGTCTTCTTGCTTGTTGCATTTATTACTTGTCTCTCTAAGGCCTAAATGACCTGTAAATCCCTTCTGGTTCTTAAAACACCTGTTTAATGCAAGTAGTCGTGTCAGCTGCATTTTCCCCCAAGTTTCCTGCTTTTTGCTGTAACAAGTTTTTGCTAGCTCTTAGCTGTCAGTGCTTTCTCACCTCAGTGTCCTTTGCACAGACTCCTTCTGGTGTGCTCCATCACCCGTGTGCACTGCAGTGTTTTATAGAGAGTAGGTTAGGTGTCCTCAAACTTCCAAGGCAGGTGCAGTGGGGTGGCTGAGTGATGCTGTGTTTTTTTTGCACAGTTACTGCGTGAAGACTTTCACGGGGCACAGAGAATGGGTGCGCATGGTGCGGCCCAACCAGGACGGCACCTTGATTGCCAGCTGCTCCAACGACCAGACGGTGCGCGTGTGGGTGGTAGCGACAAAGGAGTGCAAAGCTGAGCTCCGAGAGCACGAGCATGTGGTAGAGTGCATTTCCTGGGCTCCCGAGAGCTCCTACTCCACCATATCAGAAGCTACAGGATCAGAGGTAACGTTCCCGGGCTGTTACACGAGCATGCACAGGGAGGTTTTTGTCTGTGCTCTGTGTAGCACTGACAGTGCTGAGCTTTGGGCTCAAAGGGCCTGGCAGGTACAGCAGCTGTATCAGTACTTTTCTCTGAGTGTCTTGGTGTGCAGCCAAGCCCTGCCTTGGCTTCCCAGGATCCAGCTTTTGTGTTCAGGACCTATCTTTGCACAAGTCAGAGCGAACTTTGGAGAGATGCTCTGTTCAGGGAGGGGTGAGAGTGGGAGGGACCACTGTCTTGTATTGCAGCAAAAAAATGTGTAAAGCAGCTTCTCTGGCAGAATGTGAAGGTTATAGGGATGCTTAGCAATTGGAAGGTAGAGGGGGGAAGGAGCCAGTCAGGAATGCAGTGTGCACCAAGCACCAATTTACTGTACAAGCATTCCTTAACTATAATGAATCCTAGTTTGTGTGATCACAGATACCTCGTCTAGCGAGCCTCAAGAAAGGCTTGCTAAAGGCCAGAAGAAAATGTCGTTTTAAGGATGTTAAAGTGTAGAAGAGAGGAACTAGAAATTAACTCCAGTTTCTGGTCAAATCCCTCACCTGGCATTGCTGTTTCGCCCTCCGCCTCCAAAGGCTGTGGACATCCCGGGGAAAAGCAGCCTCACTGAACACAGACTTGTCTAGTGCTGGCTTTTACAGGTTATTTCTGTCAAATTTTACTTGAACCGCTAAAGGATCCTTACAATCTTTTAATTATAAGCAATTAAAATGAATGTCGGTGTGTCCTTGCTGTGGGCTCTGCAGTGGTGCCAGCCCTGCCGCCTGCCGGTGGGATCGGGCACAGCCCGCAGGGGAGCGGCGCCTCCCCCTGCACACCTGGGGCAGGTGAGAGCTCTGCCGGTGCTCACCGTGCACGGGCACACAGAAATCACCTCACACTAGGAAGCTGTCAGAAATTCCTAACCCTGCTTCATTGCGTTTTATGAATAATGTGAACACAAAGGTATGTGCAAGCTGCATCCTCGTTTGTCCTGAGGTGTGGCACCTGAGCTGTGTCTGCTGTTAACAGAGGATGTCTTGCAGTAGGCAGGTGTGTATTCAAAGCATTACTTGGCTCGTGGAGTCAGCAGGATAAACGACCATTTCTTTTAACAGATTGTGTAACTCTCCTAGCATTAGTACTAGTGCCTGTTACCCAGCTTTGTCAGTGTGGGTTTACTCGTTGTGAGCTCTTGTATGATCTGATTTTGGTGCTAAGCAATATCACTGGGAAGGGATCTGCTTCATTGCTCGTCTTCTCTCTTCCATCCTATGTATACCATAACTTAAACCATAATTTTCTGTAGACTAAGAAGAGTGGCAAGCCTGGGCCTTTTCTGCTGTCTGGATCCAGAGACAAGACCATTAAGATGTGGGACATTAGCACTGGCATGTGCCTTATGACACTTGTAAGTCCACTGGTGTTTTTTCTGGCAGTCACAGCTGCAGCCAGTTTAAATGAAATGTATCATCTTGCATGTCATGTTTTCAAGAGAAGACAGAGTTATAATCATACAAATGCTGGAAATACAGTTTTAATGGCTTCTGTAGTTCAGAGCTTGTTGTTGCTAAGAAATACTGATAATCTCCAGAATCATAGTATGGATGCAGTACTGTGGGGTGGGTTCTGTGATGAGTAGCTTGGTTTGTTTACAGTAGTGCTGATAATGATCTGAATTTTGTCTTCTGTGAAGTATCCCATTGTCACGTGTGGGACTTCCCGTGGGCTGTAGCCTGCTGTTCCCAGCTTGGATTCCGGCTGGACTGGGTGGTGCTGTTGGGGGTGGAGAGCAGAATTGGTGCAGATCACATGAGGACTGCTGTTTGTTTGCCTTCAAGTACAGGAACTTGCATTGCTGGGAGAGCTGATAGAGGGGTAATAATAGAAACTGGAGATAAGCTGTGAGTTCTGAGAGGTTTCAGGAGCTCAGTGCTGTCCTTGCGGGGCCAGGCAGGGGTCTCTCAGTGTGAGGTGTGGGCTGCTCAGCTCTCAGCCTGCTCACTGATCTCTCCTTGTGCACAAGGTGGGCCATGATAACTGGGTACGTGGCGTCCTGTTCCATTCTGGGGGAAAGTTTATTTTGAGCTGTGCTGATGACAAGACTCTCCGTGTCTGGGACTTCAAGAACAAGCGGTGCATGAAAACCCTCAACGCGCACGAACACTTTGTTACCTCTTTGGGTATGTATCGGTGCCTGAGCTGCTGCTTCCCCACTGCAGCTGAGCACCAGGCTGGCACTCACCTTGGGGCTCTAGTGGCGCCTTGTGCTCTCTGTGTAGAACAAATGAACTAGAAATTAACTCCAATTTCTAGTCAAACCCCCCTCCCATGTGAGTTGTAGAGCTGGAGTCTGCTGGATTTTCCACTTCTGCTGCCAGTGTTGTACATGGATAAGGATATTAACTGGCAGAGAGTTCTGGAACCTGTCAAGAGCATGCAGGCACCTGGGGAGGGCTCTAGTGTCAGTGCTTGCCCAGAAAAAGGAAAAGGAAGGGTGTGCACAACAGTCAGAAAAGAGTTACTTTGAATTCCTGGACATTCCTGGTTCATGTTACCAGATCTCGGTAACAGCATGAGAGAATTTGCCAGGAGCTTTGGAATTTGGCCTTGGAGCTGGTAGAATTGTTTTGAAAAAGCAGTGCCATTCAGTGAGAGTAGGAAATGCTGAAGTTCTGGGTTCTTTGGTAACGTGAGCTTTTGTCTCCTGGCAGATTTCCACAAGACAGCCCCGTACGTGGTGACTGGGAGTGTAGATCAAACAGTAAAAGTGTGGGAGTGCCGCTGATGGAGTTCACAGTGACCCCTTTTCCTCTGGATGCACTCAGATACCATGGTTACCCATTGAGCTCTGTTTAAATAAATATTGTCCTTTCATGTAAATTATTCTGGATGTAGATTGAGCTTATTAAATGTTACACACAAAGTATTCATGCATGGTGAATCCAAATTGTATACTGTAAATTTACATACGTTGTCTAGAAGTACCATAGGTTTAAGAACATGGGCTGGCATTGGTCACATCAGACCTGAGAAGGCAGAAGTGGGATGATTGGAATAGGGCACTTAACTGAATAGTTGACAGTGTCGTTATGTCGGATAATTATACCTGTTTTTCTTTCTGCTGTCTGTTGGTGCCTGAATTGGTGACCTCATTTGGGAAAAGTTTTGTAGGGCTCTTTCAGAAATGTGTATCTATGTAACATCACTTAAGTGTGCTTAATAAATCTTCTCTAAGAATACTAGATAATAAGGCTGCAATTCAGAATCTTCTGAACCTTATATGTAATTAATGGAAATTAATTAAACTCTGGAATATTTGTCATGAAACATTTGCCAAATCAACAGAAAACACTTGTTTTGGCCTCCTATCACGCAAGGGTTGGTATATTTATAGAACTGACTGTAAACCTGAAATAAGACAACAAATCTTAGTCGCAGCTGATGTGATAAATGTATTTATTTTTTATTTGGTCATTCAATGGTTAAGCTGTGCTGTTAAACTAAGTTTAAATGGTTTTTTGTTTGTTTTTTTTAATGCTAGACGAACTTCCAGGAGGAGTTGTCCATCCCACTAGAGTTTAGTGATCCAGTTTCCAGTAGAGCTTCCTCTCCCAAATGACTGCCATGGTCCAACTTGCTGTTTGCTTTCCATGTTTGTTAGAGATGTGCAATTCCTGTCCAGGAATTGCAATTCCTGGACACTTCCCTCATTCACTGGCAGGAAATTGGGGTATACAAAAGTTTCTTGGTTTCCTTAGTGCCTCCTTGGACAATGAGGTGATCCTCACCTTGGCAAAGTGGCTCCAATAAAAATGTCCTGGGGTTTGCAAGTGGAGAAGAAGCTTGGGCTGCAGCATTGAAATGTTTTAAAGGAAGCACTAAGCATCTGGAGAATCAGTTGACAATGGCAGGTCAGATCCATGCAGGCTTCTAAAAGAAAGACTCCATGAACAAAGCCCGCATCCATCTGTGGGAATGATGCTGAACATTAAAACCAAACCCATATCCTATCAGCAAAACCAGCCCAGCTCAGTTATTAGTATTTATGTTGTTTGGTGTACACAATTTTTAATTTGCATATTCCTGCAGTTACATATTTTGATCTGAAATGAATGAAAATATTATAAATTAATGTTTTAATCAGCATTTTTGTGACAGATTCCATTGTAGATAACCAAGAATTACAATACTTATCAAACTAACCAGGTATTTTTAAAAATCAACTTTAAAATTGACAATACAATGAAGTACCAGGCTGATGTTTTAACAGGTGAATTTGTGCTTTATTTTATTCCTTTGGTTTAATCCATGACTTTTAAAATGTCCCTTTTAAAGCTGAGAGTCCCTGACCAGCATAGGGTGGGCTGGAGGGTGAACACAAGTGCACTGGTGAGGGGGAAACCTCCACAGTCAGCCCAGAAAGACCCGTTGTTCTGTGGGAGGAGCTGGATTGGGGTGTGGGATCCTCTGGGAAGCGGTGGAGAAAGTGGGGTTCTGATGTGGGGGTTTTCAGAGCCAGTTTAAGATCCAGGCTAATCTCTTAAAGCCAGTGGTTTCTGTCATTCTCAGTGTGTGTTGCTGCATAAGCATGCACGAATAAAATCTGTTTTGTTCATTAGCTGCTTGGACTGGAAAAATTTGCTGCTTTTTGTCCTATTGGAGAATTCCAGATACACAAGTAGTGCATCTTAAATCCCTCCATGCATCTGCAACTGTAAAGTAATAACATCTGTTTAATTCCTGGTAAGACCTAGAAACTTTATTTAAGTCTAAAGTAAACCACCCTCATGTACATAACTCAAACCTGAATGAGAAATTAAAGGTACCTGTGATGTGGAAGTTGTCTACTGCATTTTTTCCCTGTAGCAAAGAAGCATTTCCCAGGACAGCCGTCCCCAGTGCTGGCAGCAGCATTGCTGCTGTGTGAGACTCAGCACTGCTGCTGTGCAGAGCGAGCCTTCTGGGGCAGCAGGGAATGATCTCAGGGATGGTCCCTGCCAGACCAGAGCTGAAGCCCTGGCTGGAAGGTGTGGGAGTGAGGGGGACACTCTGGGACCTGCTGTGGAACTGTCCCCACTGTTACTGTCAGCTTGTGCTGTGCCTTTGCTGGGATCAGAACTGCAGCAGTGAGGTTACTGGGTCAATAATGAATTAAATTGGAGGGGGTGAGAGGTTCACTGGTGCTTTGGCACTTCCTGACTAAACCTGGCAGCACGGGCCAGGACCCAGCTCTGGCCTGGTACCAGAGCCACTGCAGATCCCTGGGCTTAGCCTAGCCTGGGCCATGCCACACGGGCCACCAGTTTCTTGTGGTTTAGATAGAAGCTGGAAGTTGCTGTTTTATACCATCTTGGACTTTAAAAGGTGAAACAAACCCATCCTGCTTTTGTGTGTGGTGTGACCAATGTGGGGCACTGAGGAAAGGAAACAACCCCTGGTTGGTAGTGGGGACTGTGGGCATGGGGTCCCTGCCTCTCCTCTGCCTCTTCCTGTCCATGTGAACTGCCTGAGAAATCACTCTTAGACAGCTCCTGACTCCCCTGAGAGCTGTTTAAAAGAAAAATACTTTGTTTTCGTAGACAGTGGTGGCTTGGTAATCCTTTAATGATTTGAATATTGCAAATGCTGAGTTGAGTGAAGGAAAAGCACCCTTGGAGTGAGCTGTTGTGTCCAGCTGTATATAACGTCCGTGTATTAAATCAATACCGAGAGTCCTGTAGCAAGAGCACGTGCATAGAGGGGTGGGATGGACGGGGGGGATCGCGGGGGGGTCGCGTTGGATTTGCAAGTCACAACTGGCGTTAACTGGCCTTTTTATCTTTCCACTGTGTCATGTAAGTAGCTGCTTTCCTGTCCTGCCTGTCCCTCAGGCTTCCCCGAGTTCATTCTGAAGAGAAGTTAGCGAAATCCTCATGCTTTAGAGTCGATCCCGACATCGACATGAAGGCAAATGTCAGATGTTTGTTGGAGCGCTGTTAGAGGTTGCAATTGGAGAGAACAGTTCCCAGGCTGTAGGAGTTAACTGAAGCTATTGACACAATTTAAACAAAATCGGTAAAGGAATGTATATAATACTGCTCTGTGTTTTACAGTAAGATTTGTTGCTCTCAGACTGTGTAAAACAAAATTTATTCATGTTTTCTGCATATTAAAAAAATCTTATTGTACCAATTGGTAAACTATTAAATGCATATAAAACTAGATGTGGTTTTGTTTCCTTGGATGCAAGAATTAAAACTATTTTGAAAAAAGCTATTGGTGTTTCACCCTCAAATTTTGCTCCCACCTGCTTTGCCCTTGCTCTGATTTTAATTTAACTTGTGCTCACCTGAGGCTGCAGGAAGTGGTTTTGAGCTGGTTCAGGGCAGCTGGAGTAATGAGGGAGTAGTGAGAGGTTTTGTTGGTTGATCCAGTGCAATGAGGTGCTGCAGGAAATGCTCTGGTGGGTTAAGCTGGTCGCAGGTGGACAGGAGAGCCTTGTCCCTGTGCCTGGCACAGGCCAGCCCTGGTTGGGTTGGCTTAGGTTGGATTTTCCCTTACCTTGACCCTCTCTCTGTCCTGCAGCCCTGACAGGAGCTGCCTTTTGCTGCTCCTCACTCGGTGTTGGGGCTGAGCCTGGCCGTGGGTGCTCTGAGGCACCACGGGGAGCTGGGACCTGGAAAGCTGAGGGCATCTGCTCTGCTCTTAGGGTCTTGTGCCTGTGTGTGCTTTGGTTTAATTCTTCCCTGTGATTTAGCCCTAATTACCTCAAGTACTGCTTAGAGATGGGTCAGTGGCCCAAACTGGAATGGGCAAACCTTCATAATGGAAGAGCAGGGAGCTCATGAGCCTGGTGTGGGGAGAGAATGAAAAGGCACTCCTGCCAGCTGAGATCTGTGGCTGGTAGGATGGTACTTTGCAGTGGGAACAGATGGGATGGACATTTGGAGGAGATCCACTGGCACTTGGGAAAAAAAGATGAGTCTGGGTTCTGCCAGAGCCAATGCTTGCATGGGCTATCCCAGATGGGGTAAGAGGGTAGCACAGAGGTGGTTTTTGGGGTGAGGGTTGAAAGGAAGCTCACAATCAGTGGGTTTCTCACAGGGAGCATAAGGCAGGCTCAGTTGTGAGTTGCCAAGAACAGCATAGGCAGTAAAATTCCCTCCCTTAGCTCGGTGAGCTGTTGCTCATGCAGCAAGTGCTGCACTGACAGCAGCTCTGCAGGTGTGGGATTGGTTTGGGCCAGCTGTTTCCAGTCCCAATACAGCACTGCTGGGCACTGAACATTTTTCAGTGGATGGGTCGAGTACCTGCCTGCCTCCAGCCCAGCTGGGGCCCAGGGCCCATTTGAGTCACTTTTTACACTTGTGTTTAAGAACTTTGGAACAGAGTAACAAGAACCCGCAGAGCCCAAAAGAGGTGGTGAGGTAGAGACAGATGATGGTAAATGCAGATATCTACCAGCCACCTTGGAGCTGCTTAGCCGTGGAGCCAGGACTTAGGTCCTTCAGCTTCATTTCACATGGCTACAACATCCCCAAAGCTGTGTCCCTGCTCCCACATCTCCCCTGGGATGAGAGGGCAAAGTCACTCCTCTCCCTGAGCACCAATGGATTCCGACAGCAGAAGAGTCCTGCCCCCTCTGGGCTGGGGTTGTGGCTCTGGCACTAATTTACAGATTTTAAAGCCTTTGGTCAGCTGGTCCTGTTCTCTCCCCCCCACTCCTGCTCAAAGGAACAGGAGTGGTGGCTCCAGTGCTGGTACCAACACTTTGTATCAAACAGTAAAGAAACCAAAATAATACCTGCAAGAGTTTAAAAAGCTTTTAATGGACTGTAAGACACTAGTAAAAGAAAAATCTTGTAGGAAAGATGCACTGTAGTCATTTATTGATTGCTTTCCAGGAAATTCAGAATTTTTCTAATAGGAGCAAGTTCATTTGCAGTGAAGACTCTGCTTTATTGCCTCCGACACCTCAGAGGCTGCTCCCTCCTTCCCCCCCGCCCAGCCCCGAGTTACAAATACCTGTAGGGTGAGACAGGAAACCGAGGGTACAGAGCACAGGGACAGCACTTGGCTCCAAGGGTCAGTAAAAGAAGCAGCACGGATTAGCACGGGGCACGATCCAGGACAGACAACGCAAGGGAGGGACAGGCTGGGTGCCAGCAGCGAGGGGCTGCAGCCAGCCCACCGTTCTTCTACAGCTTGATCTGCTTGGGAAACAGGACATTCAACTCTGTCGGCATCCCAGGGCCTGCAGCAGCCACATCTTACCTGCTTGGGGACAGTGACAACCCCCCAGGCTGTGCGTGGGAGGGCAGGGGACAGGAGGATTTCCTTTAGTGGCACTTGCCCTTCAGTACCATCCATTGCCAGCAATGGCAGCTCCAGCCAGTCCCAAAACCAGTGTGCAAAAACGCCAGAGACAAAGGTGTTTGCCAGAGGTTTCAGTGCTGGGGGAACTTCAGTTTTTATTTAAAACCCTTCCCCAAACCCAGTACTTTCTGGTTGTGATTCCATCAGGTTCAGGGCCCTCAGCTCTGTCAACAACTGTCGTTGCAAATGACCCCAGGTCTCTATTTGTGAATTTTCCTCCCCTTTTCCCCCATCCTCAAATAGGACCGTGATTCCCTCCTCACTCCCCTTAGCTCAGCCCTGATGTGCTGCATTCCCACCTCTCCGAGGCACTGGGGTTTCCACTGCAATGGAAGTTTGTGCGCTTCTTTTAAAGATCAAGCCCTCACTCTTTGGATACAGTATCCCAAGTTACTCAGCTGCAAGCAGAGCAGAGGTGGAACGGTGAATATCATATATATATCTATATATATATATATCTATATATATATATCTATCTATATCTTTACCTTGAAAATTAGAATGTGAATGTTACAAAACCCCACTGAATTGCCAAACTGCCAACCAAACATAGAAAAAAATGGTTAAAGGAATCCCATGGCTATATCCTGATGTAGAAAATGCTGTACATTCCCCACTTCCACACGTTACAGGCTTCAGTCATCTCAGCCACACAAATATGGCTGTTCTTAGCACAATCTTGAATAGTGACTGGGGGGAAATCAATCTTTTGGCTTGGAATCCACGTTTTACAAGAACGCGGAGCAGTGATGGGGGCTGGTTCTTTACTGGTTTAGCAAAGCAGTGTCCTTAGTCAACATAAAAATGACCTGAGAAATGTTACATTCCTCCAGACAGTTCATTTGGAATTCATATGTACAAAGTAGAAATAACTGCTGCACACACACGACACGGACACACACACGGCAGGAGGGCCCCGCGCGCCAGGACGGGTCTGTGCTGCCTCCGGCCACTTCCCCTCGCGTGGCAGACACAAGCTTGGGCAGACAGATTACATTGCTCAGATTAGTTCTTTGCATTGTGTATTAATTGTACCAGTGCAATAACATTGTCAAAAAGGAGGAGCTGCTCCAAGGGCAGCTAAGGCCCTGGGCCAGATTCAGAAAAGGGTGGTTTAAACTTTTTTTTTTTTTTTTTTTTTTTTTTTTAAGCGAGGTACACGTTAAGCAGAGCTCTGTGTTAAGGGGATGGCAGCGGAAGGCATGCTCGGCTCAGCCTCTTTCTCCTCCACAGCTTTGTCCTCTGCTTCCAGCTGTTCCCCACTTTTCATGCTTTCCTGGAGCTGCTGGCGTCGCTGCACCTCAGCTTTAAGGTTCTCCAAGTCTTTTTGGCTGAAGGGGAAAGCAGGAAGGGGAGCAGAGATTAGACTGGCTGTGGGAATGGTGAAGCACCAGGACCACGGTTTTTCAACAGGGGAACACTGCTTACACCTCCCTCCCCCACAGCTCAGCCAAGCCCCAGTCTGCTGGCTGGGTTTGAACACAGAGGCACCAGGATCTGCTCACTCAGGGGGGCTGGGGCAGAGCAGGGGGTTCATCTCTCTGATGGCCAGGAAGCCTCCAGCTGCTGATGCTGCATTTTTACCACCAATGATTATTTACAGCCTTAGAACAACAGTCTTTGGCTCAGTTCATCTATTTCCACTATCATCCCAATCAAATTTTCAACTAGAAGTATGAAAGACAATCCATAATAATTAAAAAAATATAAATCTAAGAGTCCTGCTGTTTGCAGTGGTCTTGATGATGCTAATCAAGGCCTGAATTGAGATCTTGGCTGAAACAAACAAATCCTGGGGAGCTGGTTTCTGCTGTCTTGTGAACTGAGACAATACAGACGTGATTTCTAAAGGCATAACCCAGAAGAATCACTGTACCTTAGTGGAATGAAGAGAATTCCATTGATAATGTTCAGCTGCTCCAGGACACTGGCCATACTGGGAGCTGTGAACTACATTGCAAGGGAAAAGAAGTTTTAGGAGTCAGAACCTAGAGAGGACTCTGAATAGCTCAGCACATCCCTTCATCAACGTTTGAGAAAATACCATCATTTACATTATCTACCTCTGTATATCCATAAGCTGGAAAGCACCATCTAGAACTTCCCACCAGTCCCTGCAGGGACCTCCTGCTGAACCCTGCAGGACATCGCAGTGCCAGTTCCAAAATGTGTTGGGTTTTCTACCCTTCTTCGAGTATTTTAACAAGGGTAAACCCTTTAGTGTTGTTTTTATGGGTTTGAGCCTCTTCACTGGCCACAATTCCCTGGACTTTTATTTGATTCAAGGTCCTTGTGCTCCCTTCATTGCCATGAACTCCTCAGGTCTGTTGCCAGTTCTCCACAGGGAGAACACCCACACACAGAGCACTGTCCCACTCTGTCCTCCCTGCATCTGGAGCCCTCTTTCCCAATCTGCTGGGGTACAGCCTGGCAGGGAGAGCACCCACGGCTCAGGCTGGGTACTGTGCCAGGTGTGGAGGCAGGCAGGAGCAGCTGGGTTTGGCCCAGGAGGGCCAGTCCTTGCTGCTCCATGTAAGGTAAGTCAAGCCCTCTGCACTCCCTGCCCAGCCTCCCCAACCACAACATCCCTGGAAGGAGAACAAAGCATCTGGAAAAAGATGACAGCATTTTTAAGGATGAGGAAACTGAAGTACTTCTGGGTTGAGCAACCTGCTGCCTGGCAATGAGTCAGCAGCAGGGCAGGGTTGTGTGCAGGTACGGCAGGCTCTCACCCCAGGAGCTGTCCCTGTACCCTGCAATGCTGTGCTTCATCCACACAGATGACACCACAGAGGGTCTGAGCCACTGCCCCAGCAAGGGCTTCTGCCTGGGCAGGGACAACCACTACCCCTCCTGACAGTCCATGTCCCTCAGGAGCAGCTGGACACAGCTTGCTGCTGGCACAGCACGGCCCCCAGTGCCCTGGGTTACCTTCAGTGGCATGATGTTGGCATTGGAGCCATTCTTGTAGATCTCGTTCATTGTGCGCTGCAGAGCCACTGCTTGCTGCGTCAGGTATTTCAAGTACTCGGAGCTCTCTTTGGTCTTTTCATGGTGTTCACCGAGCTGATGGGAAATGGGAACAAAAAAAGGTTCAGCATCACAAGTGAGAGCAGGATCCAACCCAGGGAACACGCCTGGGTGCTGCCAGCTCAGCATTCCTACAGGAACTCTGCAAAATGGGTTTTACCTGCCTTGGCATTCAAAAACCAGTAAAACAGTTCCTCTGGGAGCCTTCTTATCAACGTTTCACATTTTCATCAAGTGGGAGCATATTTGCTGGGTGAGCAGCATTCCCTGCACTGGGCTCTTCTTCCAGGAGCAGCATCCTAGCATCCCCCCCACCTGGACCAGTATTCCAGCATTCCCTGCACTGGGCTGTGCCCTCAGCCAGCTCAGCTGAGTCACCGCGTGCAGCCGCAGACGTGCTCAGACAGCCCCGAGCTGGGGCAGGAGTTTCACTGAGCAGCAGCCAGGCTCACAGCTCACGACCAAACCAGTTTGGAGCTGCTATTTAAACACTAGGGGCACAAAACATGGGAAGAAGAGACCAGTTTTTCCAACCCCCACCAAAACATGGGGCTGTGCCACGACAGAAGTGCTTGTCCAGCCACCAGCAGAGCATGGACACATTGGCAGGAAGCTGAGCAAAGAGTCCTGGCATAGCAGTGGGCAGTTACTGCACAGGGCAGCAGTTTTGTCCTGGCCCTATAAGGACTCCCTGTTTGTAGGAAAGGCCTCCCCAAGGCCCAGGCTGGGCACAGTTTTTTTGCAGTGTAACTGCTCAGTTCTGGCCCTGCAGTGACAGCTCACAAGTGCACAGCAGGGCCACTCATCACCTGATTCTTGTAGATGGTGTAGCCTTCCTTCTCATGCTGCAGAGCCGACCGGAACTCTGCTTTGCTCTCGTACACTCGGGCAACCAAGTGGTGGCTGAGGGAAGGAAAAGGGTGGAGTCACTTCCCTGAAGAAGAAACCTTTCTGTGCTGCAGCTAGCGTGACTGTGCCACCACAGTGTCTGGGCTGAAGGTCTTAACAGAGTGTGAGAGGAGAATGACTGCAGCACACTGGGAGTTACTTCTTCCCAGCCCAGCTGAGGATTCCAACAGTCACTCATTAGGTTGGATTTTAGTTGGAATGCTGAGAAGTGACCTACAGATGGGCATCTTTTGTCCTGCATCCAGGAAAGCTGAAGGCCTTCCTTCAACAACAGTGAACAGAAGGGAGAGGCACATCCATGGGAATACCTTGGGGCTGGATTTATTAACTGGAGAGGAAGGCTGCAGCCCTAAGCCCTCAGGCAGAGCCAGGCCTGAGTCCCTGGGCTCTTGCCAGCTGGGAGAGCTGATTTGCCTTGGACTGTTGGCCTTTGTGCCTCTGAAATGAAAAAGAAATTGCTGGGTTTGGCAGTGTTTCTCTGTGGGAGGGGATGGGTCTCTCCAATCATCCCAGTGCCACTGAGGGGCAGCTGAAGACTCTCTGCAGCCTGCACATTCATCAGCCACTGTAAAACAAGGCTCTTGCAGGTGTTTAATCAGGTTGATTTGCAGCCTGATGGAGAACAGATGGCTGCAATGTGGCAGCAAGAACTGGGAGTGGGCCATGCCTGGCTGCCAGAGCCAGTTCTGCACAAGGACAGAGGGCACCCAGCATTGCAGCAATGGGCACTGGGAGCAGATCCTACAGGTGTCACCAGGCCCAGCTCTCCCTTGGGAACACACAGAAGCCACTCAGGGGTTTTATTCAAATACAGGACTTTATGGCGAAGGACAAAAGCACATTAAATGATTCTCAAAGATCCCTCCCTGAGGGCTGGAACAATTAAACATGAGCATTTAACACACTGTCCCTGTCTCCCAGTGTAATTCCCTTACAAACTCTCCAACTGTACTCCCCACATACACTTTTCTGTTGAGAGTCCACAGGGACCAGAGTCATCTTGACAGATTTTCTGAGCAAGCAGCATCACAATGATTAACCCACAATTAACCATCCCACAATGAACCTTAAGAACAACAGATATCCATCTTTTGAAATACCAAACTGGGGTACTGCACCATGACCTTGGCTCTGGGACAAGACTGAATATCCAGTTCTTGAGCCCAGACCCTCCCGTGTGAGCACTCGGTGACTGTGCTTGCTGTGACAGCAGTGACCCAGCCCAGGACCCCACCCTGCCTCACCTCAGTGCAACCTTCAAAGACTTGGAGCCGTGGTACTTGGAGCTGATGGCCAAGGCGTTCTCCAGGAACCGGAGGGACAGGTCATACTCCATGACCCCATGGAGCACCAGGCCAATGTTGTTCTGTACAGGGAAGCCAAGCAGGTGTTGGGAAAGACATTGACACTACAGTTCCTGCTCTGTGAGCAGCAGGACCCCACAGGTATGTCCCTGCCAGAAGGGCTGCAGCCCCTGCAGCAGTAACACATCCCCCATGGGAGCTTAGCCCAAACAACCCAGGCATGAGGGAGGTAACAAACTCTCCAGTATATGCCAGCACAATGAGAACATAATAAACTAAAGAGTTTTCCTAAGGATTGCAGGTACTCAAACTCCATCTGCAGTATCCCAGTGCAGAGCTCAGCACAGAGGCTGAGCTAAAAGGTCCAACTCCTTTTTTCCTTCATCTGATGGCACCAGATGAAACAGAACAGAAACAGAAACTGAACCAGAAACAACCCAGGGAGGAAAAGCACTGCCTAAACATTTGCCTTTAACAGCCATCATGTGGGCATCTTAAAGGCATCTGAGGTTTCTCAGAGATTAGGAACTTGGAGACTCTTAAACAAATTACTTACATCTAAGAGTGCCATTTCTGGGTGATCCTCCCCAAATACCAACAGCATGAGGTAGCGTGCACGGTACAGCAGGTTCAGTGCTGTGGAGAGTTGGCTGTTTGCAAAGCAGTACAGAGCCAGGTGCATCTAGGACAAGAGAAGCATTAATGTAAAGGAAACTAATCTCTCCTTTCCACTCCTTTCCTCAGCTGCACATGAATAAAAAGTCTTCCTCACTGGTTAAAGGTGGTCTTCATCCCCTTCAAAAAGTCCAGCCTGCTGGATGATGCACAGCCCCACTGAGGTGTCCCTGAGGACACAGCACTGAGGAAGCTGTGTGTTTTATTTCAGTTTCTCTTAACACCACCCACAGAGTATTTCCAACCTGACTTGCCTATGTATGTCATATTCTGACTGTGTTTTTGGGGGGATTCTTTCCTCTTTTTGTTTTTGACATAACCCCAGGGCCAAAGCCAGAAGAATTAATATATCCAAATAAAGATGCAGCAGACAAACACTAGAAACCTAGGTTAAGCAGAACAAATAGTAAGCATGCAGGACACACTCAGCTTTTCACTTTGCAGGATCATAAGAGATAATGAAGTGGAGAATTTTGGAAAGAAGGCTGCAGAAGACAGTAAAATGCAACTGTTTTCCAGCTGCAGACATGAACTAAGGCTCCCAGAGTGCAGCCAGACCTCTGAGGTGCTGCTGCTCCCCCAGCTCCCCATACTCACATATTCTTGGATGGTGTTGGGGTGTTCAATGCCCAGGACCCTCTCGCTCATTAGCACCGCTTTCTGCTGATTGCTTAAGGCCTGAACAGAACAGAACAGAACCCAGGGCAAGTCACACCACGCTGTGAGCTTGAGCAAGCATGGGGAAAGAATGAGAGCACTGAGGAGATGCCCTCAGAGCCCCTGCTTACCTCTGAGTAATCTCCCATGATATAGTTGAGCCGAGCTAGCAGCCTCAGGCAGGCACAGATTTCTACATGCATAGCACCATACACATTGTTGAACAGGTTTAAGGCTTCATTGATGAGCTCACAGCCCTCCTTCAAGAAACCTGAGGAGAAGGTATATCCATATATATATATTTATATATATAAAATAACCTCTAACACTGCTGGAGACAGAAGTGAGACCAGTAGTGGGATACACAAACACAGGGGGAAGGATATCGCTGCCCTGACCCATCCTTGCTCATTGCTGGCAGCTTTATAGCAGGAATGTTCCAGATAGTCTTGGAGACCAGATTCTCTGCCAAACCAGGGTTGGCAGGGGTGTCCTGATGGCTGTGCCCCACACACCCTGCTGCTCCCATTATCAGTGATCATCCTGAGAGGCAGAGGTACGTGGGGTCTGTACCTTGCTGAACTTTTGCTTGCCCGCTCTGGAAGAAGTGGAAAGCATCGGAGGCTTTGGGGTTTACATGCTTCACTACAGGGAAGATGTTAAGAATATCCTCTTCTGTGAAAGTGGGCTTGTGCCTGTTGTCAAAGTTGTATTCCTTCAGCAGGATCTGGAGGGACCAAAAAGAGTGGAGGGCACAGTTAGCACTTCCATAGGCACTTGACAAGAAAAGGGGCAAAATTCTAAATGTGGATTCCCAGTCAGAACATCTCCTGTACCATGATGTGGGACAGAACTCTGCCAGGTGGTCAGGTGTAGGTGTGCACCACCAGCTGTGCATGGGTGAAAAATGGCACCGTGGTGACAACACCGAACCCGTGACAGGAGAGCTCATCCAGCTGCTGTGCCACAGCCCACACAGGGACAAGGCAGTGCCATTGTACTGAGGCTAGCTGTTCTTCCAAGGGACATGCCTGCAAGTTCACCCTAAGAGGGAACTTAGGGTTCAGAAATCTCTTTCTCAGAGCTGGGACCTGTATTTCAACATGAACACCACAAAGACCTTTTGGGGTTCGTGCTGTGCCTGCAGAACACATTGCACTTTACTCCTGATGATCCTCAGTACAGAACATGATGGCAAGGGAGGGAGGATGTGGATCTCACCTGGACTCCAGTTTTGAGGGAGATTTCACGGAGCAGGGTGATTTTCTGTAGATTATACAGTTCAGCTGCTTGGTCAGCATTCTCACTGCAGAAAGCACACACAAGCTTCAGCTCTCAGGGGAGTTTCTGCTCAAGGACATCCCTCCATTGTGGGTACCTGAGGCACAGGTCCCTGTACAGCCAGTTGCTAACTCAAACCAAAGCCTTAACACTGCAGAGCTTGCCCATGGTCTGTGAAAGCCTACAGA
Source organism: Certhia americana (assembly GCA_018697195.1). Classification (NCBI taxonomy): domain Eukaryota; kingdom Metazoa; phylum Chordata; class Aves; order Passeriformes; family Certhiidae; genus Certhia; species Certhia americana. Next base: position 282,922 of record JAGMWU010000020.1, on the reverse strand, counting down.
GCACAGCAGTGCTTTTACTGGAGTCCTACATGTGTTATCAAAGCCCACTGCAGCGTTTGGGCTGAGTACCTTCAGCTCTGGGTGAGGACTGAGCAGTCCCTGACATGAGGGGATGATCACTGTCCAACTCCCAAAAGCTGGTTTATCCAGCTAGCCATGGCTTTTCTCTTGGGCTTCATTGGTGCTTCCAGTTTAGCACTCACAATGTGTCCCTTCCTTATTCCCCATCTCTGCTCACATACAGGAGCACCTTTCTTTGGAACAGAAGCTCCCTTCAGCCTAAATCACTGTCTATATAGACACATACCTTCTGACTATACTACTTCTGCTTCTCACCTTCTGATCCCCTCTGTACTCTTAGGAAAGGTTTCCCTTTCTCCTCTGCTTTTCATGGCTGCCTTTGCATCATAGATTTCATCTGATTCAAAATTTCACTTCCCCCTTCCTACTCTTTGCCCAATATCTTTCCATTAATTCCTGTGTAAGTCCCTCAGGATAAGGGTACAGATTTTATTCAAACAGAAAACAAATCAGGAAGAGAGCTCCTGTTAAAGAAAGAGCTACAGAAGTTTAGTGAACCCAGGGACAAGACAGGGTCACCTGCTCCACTTACCATTCAAGACTGAAATCAAAATAGTTCTTTGCTTCTGAACAAATATTCTTCCATAGCTCCTGAGGGGTCATGCTGGCCCACGCAGTGTTATCAGCATTTCCAAGGTTCCTGTTTTTCCTTTTCTTATTCTTCTTCTTGGAGACCAGCTCATCAGCTGGAAGATGGGCAATGGGATTTGGGAAGGAGCTCAGAAAACAATTGAGGAAGTGGCTGATGGCAGCAGATAAACCTGACAGCTCCACACCCTGCAGTGAGACACCAGAGTCAGTCAGGAGAGACACCTGCCATCCCACAGCACTGCTCCAAACCTCACACACCCCCAGTGCTACAGAAACGGGGATCTTCCACGAGAGGGACAGGAAGGAACGATGTACAAGTGGCACTAGCACAGAGTTACAGCCATGTAGGATTAAGTACATGCCTACACACAGAAATGTGCAGTTACATTTTGGGCTGCTACCTGGGACAGAGGAAGCAGAGAGTGCAAAGAAGATTTTGGCACTGGAACCAATCCAGGTGTATTGCTAGGCTGTGTGTGATGAACAGGTACAAGGATATGTAGTGTTGAGCCAACTAAAAAGGCTTCTTAGAAGGGCAAAAGCAACACTGTTTAAGAGGAAAAGGTATTACAAGGAAAACAAGCTCTCATTTCACTTTTAAAAGTCTCCAACATAATGAGTGAGGATCTGGGGAGGAAAAGCATGAATGATTGCTCTCTGAGAAAGCTTTATTCAAGCGGGAACTTGTTTTCCCTTACATGCAGGCCTGTACCTATTTCAGTGCTAATGAGCTTGTACTTCTCATTGCCATGCAATCCCCAGGAACTGCCTAATGAGAGGAGAACCCCAAACAGCTCTGTTTGTGGAAAAAAGTCATTAGGGAGGACACAGGAGGCAAGAGGTCAGATTACAGGTCATACCTGGAGGTATGTCTTGAAGATGTGTTTGGCTGATCGAGTGATCAATTCGCTGATTCCAATTTTCTACCCAAAGGAATAAAGAACAGACTGAGTCCATTGGCAAAAAAATGGAAAAATACACTGGGCTTTTGAAATGGTCTTTTACAAGATCTGCAGGAGATACACTGTTCTCCCTGGAGCACAGAACTGCAAATGCATTTGAGAACCCTCCTGGAGCCAGTGAGGAGCCCCTGGCACCTCTGTGCCTGGTGCCCACAGGCCACAGGTGCAGCTCAGCCCAGCTCCAGGGGCAGCCACAGCCCAGCCCCTGCCTGCTCCTGGGCAGCCACACTCACAACACTTCAGAGCTTGATCCAAAGCCAGATGTGTCTTAGAGGCTTAAAAAATGCATGGCTGAAAATCCAACTGTGTTACTCACTGTTACATTTGGGAATCCCTGAGGCAATTCTCTACCCCAAAAGATACAGTTCCATTATGAAAGCCATTAAGGAGCTGGAAAAAAAAAACCTCCCCAGCCACCACTTATGGGTCCTCCTCCCTCCTCCCCTGTTTTTGAAGCTGTTTATTTTTACACAGAGAGAACAACTGGCCAAGTGGGAATGTCCTTGGGATAAACAATGGCAGTGTGACAGTGGTTTGGACTGTCTGATGTTAAGCCTGATGCTTACAAAGATGTGATCCAGCTGTGCACGGCCAGGGGTCTTGGTGATGAAGTTGATGACTTTGCCCAGGTAACGCATGTTGATGCCCCTCTGGTGCATGGCCTCAGCCAAGGTTGCCCCATCCATTGGGAGCACCGTGTGATCCAGGCAGTCCTTGACCTGCAGGGGATGTACACACCTGGTTACCAAGGACAAACATGAAGGAAAGAACTTCCATTTAAAGAATAATTTAAACCAAGAGGCAGGACAGGTGTTCCCCAGTGCCACTGCAGACACCTCGTTACCTGGGGCTGAGCACTGACCCCAAACAAGATTCTTCTGGTGGGTAAACACCTGCTGTAACACCAGGGACCACCATGGTGACACAGGCAGGGGGGACACCTGTCTGGGCCAGGTCCTTGCCACTGGGACCAGTTTCACTCCTCAGTCTCAGCAGGAGAGGAACAGCACCATGCTCTGAGGCAAAACAACTCCTACGTGTGCAAGTGCTGACCCTTCTTTAGGGGCCTCACAGTCACCACCTAATTGCCACTTCCAATTAAAAGAGTACATGGAGCTGTGCACACACAGCTGATAAGGACAAATGGCACTTGCATGTTAAGTTGTGTTGCAGTGCTGATAAACAGTTTTTTAATTCACGTCATGGAGTAACACCAGCTCCTCTCTGATATGCACAGGACCACCCAGTACAGCAGCTGCTCTGCAACCTGCTCTCACACAAGCCTGTGCAGTGCTTTGGGTTTATACACTGCAGAATCAACTACCTTGTAATCAACAATCACTGAGCCCTTTTCTGACTTACCTCCTTTTTTGTTTAAAGACTGAACAGCTGGTTCTGAAGGTTCTGCTGATTACAGAATTAGTGGATTTAGAGTTCAGAAGAAATTTTCCAACAAGGAAAACCCTCTTCTACACAAGACCAACAACTCCTGGACCTCTTGGAGTAGAGCTAATGAGCTCTCCCCTGCCAGTTCTAGTGCCTGCTCTGACAGCTGCATCAGCCATCACAGCATCCCAGGAAGGGTTTAGAAATTGGGATTTCTTATCTGGCCAGGTGCATGGGTAACATCCAAAACACTTAAGACTTATAGAAGGAGTTTTTAATTACTGCTATTAGTAAAAACAATTTCCCAGTTCACTTCAAATTATTAGTCACCGACTTGAGTCACAGCCAGGGTCAGCTAAAACAATAAGCTGTGAAGGATGCCCAGGGCTAGGGAGGATGGCTTATGTGGTCTCTATTGTCCCAAACTCTTAGCAATAGCTTTAATTACCAGCGCCAAAAAGTTTTTGTTGGATTGAGGCGAGAAAATTGTGCCATGATATAAGATGGGAAGTGGAAAACCCCTCGTGCCTTGCATGCAATGCCCCCACCAGTGCCAGAGCCTGCAGCTGCTCAGGTGAAGCTGGTGTCCCTGAGGTCACCAGTGCCACTGCTTGCCCAGAGCAGCCAAGCTCTGAGGGCAGGATCACTGCTGGCTCTGGGTTCCTTACCAAGCCTGGGATCTGGCACGACAGCAGGAATGCAGCAGCATCTTTCAGCAGCTGCTTCTGATCCTGCACCTCCTCTTTGCTCGAGTCAGGGAAGCGAACACCTGGAGAGGGAGAGAGAAAAAACATCAACCACAGCAACTCGCAGAAACAAGTCCTCTACACAAAGTACACAGTAAGAGCAGGTAAAAAAGTTAAGAGTAATTGTCTCCCTGGAATTAAAGATGCTTCAAAAACTTATCTCAAACTATACATGTTTTGATGGGAAGAGCATTTGCCGCTGTGTTCAGGCAGTGGCTGGGCTGTTCAGACCCAATGGTTTGACCATTCCCCTGCAATGTGCCTGCACACTGCCCCAGTATTCACCCCCAGAAACACTCCAGGAGCTTCTTCTCAATTTTCCAATAAAAAATACTGCTCCAAGTAATGGAAATTCATGTGTGATGCCTGTGCCTGATGTGTGCATGTGAAAGGGCACCGAGACTGCTCACTGAAATGTTACTAAAACAAACCCAGCCCTTCACTGAGGTCCCAACATCAGTTGTTCAACTACAAGTGCTATTTTTTGTGTAAACTACTACATGAGGATCAAATTTTATTATTTTCCTCCCTCTGCTTCTTTTCACGTGGTCTCACGGCTGGGATGCTGGAGAATCACAGGAGGATTCTTGGCAGCAGCCCTCAGCCCTCCCTTGAGTGTGTGGTGGGAGAGGCTCCCTGCCTGCACTTGGCAGCTCCAGTGCTGCAATCCACTGCTGCTTCCTCTCTGCTGCATCTCTGTGCTTCAGAGAGAGCCCTGCACCATGCCCAGCCACACAAAAGCCAGCAGCACTCTTGGCTACAGAGCAGTTTTTGTCTGCAGCTGGCTGGACACAGCTGTACCAGCTCTGGGTACACGTACCTGGTGAGAAAATATCGGGGTTAAACCGAATATCAAAGGATGTGTCACTAATGGAGCCTACAGCCTTGCAAGCATTCCGAATCACTTCTCTGCTTTTGGGATCCACTGCAGCAGGGAGAGAAACAGAATGTAAATGAATGTGGAGATCAGGAAATGACAGACCTAGCTATTAAGTTAAGTTTTGGTACTAAAACCAGCAATGACGTCACATTCTGAAGAAATCTGGCTGCAAAGTCTGAATAAGAGCATGTAAGATGACCCAAAAACCCCATGGACGTTCCCACCTCCAAGCACAGGCACTCAGAAATCCAAGCCTGGGGTTCCCAAAGGTGCCTGTGCACTGCCAGCCTCCTGCCTGGCCCCAGCACTCCCCAGGCCAGCCTGGCTGGGCTCTTGCTCCCAGGGAAGAGCTGAGGGGCTGGTGGCTGTGCTGGGTTCAGACACCTCACTCACCCTGCCCCCGGGGCGAGTCATTCATCAGGGTGTGAGCAGCTCTAGCAAAGAGGCCAAGCAACACTGACAGGCAGCCAGTGCTTGTCCTGTTTAACCACCATCAATCACCCCAGCCTGGCGCTGCTCCCACCAGTGACAGCCCACCAGGGATGAGGGATGACAAACCTGTTCCATCATCAGATGCGATGGTCTCAGCGAGCTCCTTCACCTGATCAAGCCCAGTCACGCTGTCGTCCATTTTCCCATCCTCTGACTCAGGCCTCTCACTGTCTGCCGTGCCATTCTCTGCAGAGGCACCATTTTCCAGAGCAGCTGAGCTCTCCTGCTTGTTGGCTTTCTGCTGCATCAGCTGCAGCGCAGCCAGCTTCATGAATAAGAGATACCTGCAGCAAAGGGAAAGGGCAGTTCAGCACAGCAGAATCCCAGAGCACCACACACCTGGAGCATGTCCCCCTCCCTGAGCTCCCCTGCCTCACCAGCACCACGTGACCCAAACATCCCACCACAAACACGCCCACAGGATTTTTTCCAGCCCCTAGAAACAAAAATAACATTCAGGATGCTGGGAAAGCCTTAAAAAGAAGCATAAATCCTTTCCATTCCCTAGCCATCAAGTGCAAAGGATACCTGCAGGGAGAGAAGAACTTCTAAATGTTTGGACAGGAATCAACAACAACAGATCTGGAGACTAAAACACAAACCATCTCTTTCCCTGGCTCCCTGTCCAAATCCCTACTGTTCTCACCTCTTGTTAATTAAGTTCCTATAACTGCATTTACACAGCCAAGCAACGGGGCAATTAGCTGCTCACTTCTGGGAGCTCTGCTGGGATGTTCCCAGGACAGTGCTGCAAGGTCCTGCCTTGAGCCATGACCAGCTGCAGGTGGAGGAAGGGGGGAGCTCTGCTCACCTGTGTTCTACAAAGGCATCAACAAGCTCTTGCCGGAGACAGCAAAGCTTGTGTCTGTGCTGCTTGGGGAACCCCATTTTCTTACATTCCTCTGGCATCTCCTCCCCTTCAACAGGCAGGAAGTTTAGATCTGGAGGGAAAGTGCGTAGCAGGTCCAGGATGTAGTGACGCCCATCATTGCCAATAATGCCTTTGCACTCTACTGAGGAGCACAGCTCCACCTCCTCGTTCTTGTCGTTGAGAACTTTGTGCTTCTGGATCTTCAGCGGCCTGCTGGTCTTCTCCAGCAGCTCCAGGTACTTGGGGTGTGACACAACTGTCTTGCCAAAGTCTATTGACCCATAGATGACACTCTGTTCCTGCTCCCGCTCCAAGATGCCAGGAATAATAGACTGAGCTGTCACCCTGTAACCTCTGTAATCCACCACCACAGTCCCCAGCGTGTACAGCCCTTCCACATCCACAGCATTGTAGGTCCGCACACCATTGAGATCATTGGTAGGAGCTACATAAGCAGCAACATCTCCACCAAAGTCCTTGTAGTGGTCACGGACGTCAAAGCCCAGGCTGAAGAAAATGTTGTTCCAGATGAACATCTGCATCTTGGTCTCCTCACTGGGGTTGATGGCCATGACATTGCCATCGATGACAGCCATAGCACCTCGTGTTGCTGCTGCAGTGAAGTCACTGTGAACCTGGAGGCACGTGGAGAGGAAGCGGGGTCAGGATGGGCCCCCACACTCCCAGCACCCTGCTCTCAAAGCTCCCTGCACATTTTTCCTTTGCTCCTCTGCTCCCAATAGCCTTCCAGCAGGCAGGCAGGTCTGCTGGCTGTTACTGCTGTGAGCCTGGCTAGTTGGTTCAATACAAGCCCCAGGAGCCAGAACACAGGCAGAAGAGAAGGGACTGTGTGAGGAGCTGCCTGCATATCCCAAAGTTACCTTGAAAATGGCTCGTTCTCTCAGCAATCTCTCAGGCAGGTTCTTGCGTGGCAGCTCCCGTGTGGTCTGCAGCTCCTCGTTCCAGTCTCTGGTCTGAAAGAGGGAGGGAAAGCCTTGTGGGATGCAATGCTTTGTGTGGGAAGGGGCTGGTGAGGCAGCCTCCCTGCTTTACGAGGCATTTTGGGAGAGAAGGGAGAGGAAGGGACAAGAATTCAGGCTGCTGTGGAGCTCAGAGGAAGTGACTTAGCAGCAGGAATGAACACACCTCAAGAGGGGACTTTATTCAACAGCAGTTTGGGACAGATCCTGCATCAGCCCAGCCAGTGCAGAGCAGTGTCACTGAAGGGGCAGCATGGTGTCACTGGCCAGAGCTGTGATGACACTGCAGGAACATGCTGCCCATGGCTGGCCATTGCTGCCCTGCAGCACTTGGTGCTAGAAAGCTGCAGCTGAAGCATTTGGAGCAGTCTGCTCAGAGACACAAGAGCCATTCCAGGCCTGATTGGCACGAGGGAGTGGTCAGCCTCCTGTACAGTGGCACTCTTCAGAGAGGGGGACATGGAATTTATAAAGATCTGAACAGAAGCTGCTCCTCTCAGTCGTTTCCGTGCTCATGGAGCTGCAGCCTGAGCAGCACAGCCCCTGTAGCCAAGGGCCCTGTGAAGAACAAGGACTCCTCCAAGTATTCCCTTGATGACCACAACCCTCCCAACAAATAACAGAGGTTACTTTTTGGAAGTTAACTTGTTCTTGGCACAGCTGGCAGTGTGAGGAGGCAAAGCAAGGCCAGTACCTGTCCAGGTATGTGCTCCTCATAGCCCAGTCTCGAAGTGTAGGCATCCTCTGCTCGCACACAGTCCATGGCATGCTCTGCTTGAGGAGCTGTCCAGCTGTACACTTGGAAAGGAGTGGCTATCCTCTCAAAGGGGTGTCTCTGAACCCTAGTTTGGGAGAAAGAACCATTACACATCTATAAAGGAAGAGTCCTTTCTGTTCTAGAGAGTTCTCCCTGAGCTTTCACACTGGTCCTGACAGATGACAATGTAACAGCAGCCCCCAGTGCAAACCAAAGCACTGCTGAAGGTCTCTGGTGGGCTCTGCTCTCAGCAGGGGCTGGGGGCTCATCTGCAGCTACTTCTGGCCCAAGAAGAAATACAGTACAGTAACTTTTAAATGGCCAGATAGTCACAGTGGTGGCTGGAGGCCACTGCTAATTTCAGCCCTCATCTAGCATCACTTTCATGTCCTTAATGAAGCAGGAGCAGAGCTCCCAGAAGCCACACAATGTGCCTGTCAATCCACACCCTGCTGAGCCGAGGCAGTTCATTAAGTGACTCTGAAGAATGAGAGACTTTTACACAGGACCCACTATCCTGGAGCAGAACAAATGGTCCCTGCAGCAAGGACGGGAGAATCAAACAATGCCTAATTGTTGTGTTGTTGTTATTATAGGAGCTAGAGGAAATTACAGAATATTAACAGGCACAGACATGTTTAAAATAACCAACCTCTCTCCACCGTAAACCTACACAAAGCCCTCTTGTGTTACTTTCACTGATATTTATGCTTCAGTCTCTTTTGTGGATTGGGGAGATCCTCAGGGTGCTGCCCTGTCGTTCAGTCAGGTGCTCTGTGGTCCTTGCATCTTCCACTCAGGTGTCCCAACCACCCACCCCTACAAGAGCTCAGAGAAGCAGGCACTGCAGTCCCTGCTGCACCAGTGGCATCCAGCTCCCCAGAACCAGCTGAGCCTCCCCAACTTCACACTGGGCTGCTCAAGGAACTAGAGAGAAAGAAGCACTGCTACCGTTTCTTCTGCAGAGCAGAGAAGTTTTTTTTGAAGGTAGGGCTGATCTGGTTAAGTAGTTCCACCAAGGAATGACTGAGAAAACTGGGGTTTGCAGGTTTGGGATTGAAGTTGTATGCAGTAGACCTGCAAGAGATAAAACAGACACAGTCACAAGCCATTGTCATACTTGTTCCACACCCTAGGAACATGGAACATGACTGAGAGCTCTTCATACACACACAGTATCAAAGGCTGCACCATGTGCCTTGCCTGCATGATGGGACACCACGGGGCAAAGAGGCAGATGGGCAGCAAGGACCTTACCCAGGCTCCCTGTATGACACAGCCAGTAACCCTGTACCTGGCACTGAGGTTTTTTAATTTAAACCTTCTTCAGCCATCCCCAGGATCAGGAGAGGCTTCTACTTTTATAGCTGGGAAGGACTGATTTCACAGAACTTCCCAAACACACCAAAGATACCTTTGTTTAACAGAGAACTCCCTCAGCACAGCTGCTCCAACAGGCACAGCCACAACTGCCTCTCAGAGTTATCATTAAAAAAAAACAAAAAAAATTTATTTGTAGTCAAATCTGCACTCAGCTCAGGGAGTTCTGACAGGTTATGCTTTTGCTTTAGGGCAAAATGAGATAGTTGCAATAGTCAGGAAGGAATTTCCTCCCAACTCAAAATGCTCTAAATAGCTGATGACATTATGGGATGTTTAAACATTCCCTAAAGCACCAGGCATTTAGCCACTGTGGAGAAGTGGTACCAGGCATAACTGAACAGCCCAATCCAGTATAGCAACTCCCACAAACCCATGTGAGCAGAGAATTAAAACAGACTGTTTCTGCCAAAGGTAGAAAAAAAAAAGAAAAGCTGTAACTGTTTGTTTGTGAGCTGTTTTCCAGTTGGCTGCTGCAGGGCAGGACAGGCAGAGTCTCAGTTACTCACTGATTCAAGTAAAATCCCCGTGTGGAGGCAGTGATACTGACGTGCCGATCCTCCACCGTGATGACGTACAAGTACATGAGGTCCCCGTGCATCTTCCGATTCCCAGGAGGAGGGTTCCAGCCACTCATGGTCAATACCTTTAGGCACTGCAAAGGCTACAGTGGAACACAACAGAAACAACTCCTGTCAGCAGGAATCAGTGCCTTTGAGTTGGGGTCATTCAATGTACATGCCAGATCCCTTTTACCTGCTGCCCTTGCTCGATTCCAGAGAGGGAGCTTACAAACACACCTGGTCTCCAGAGCACAGCTTCCTGAGCCCTCTGCAGTCCACTAGTTTGCCTTTCCCATGGGTGAAAACAGACACCCTGGCCCTTGGGGCTGCACAGGGTATGGATTTCTTGCTGTACGTGTTTTCAAATGGCAGTTTCTAAACCAGAATCTGAGTGGGAGGGCATGGGAAAGCTAAGGGCAGTCTGTAGTGACCTGCAGATCCTGTCTCCAGGACTTTGCAGAGGAATGCTGCTTTCCCTTCTCTGCCACCCATCCCAGCAAGCCTGGCCCTTCCACACTCTGCAGATGTCCAGACTCCATGTCCAGTGTTTTGCACACCAGCTCCTGGACTTTATTCTTTTGGCTAAGCAGTGCTATCCCAGCACTTGTTAAGCACCAAGCAGAGCAAATCCCAAAGTCCACTTCAGCTCAGCTTTCAATCCCTGACCAACAGTATGCTGTGAGGAACGTGCCAACAGCTGTTTCAATGACACAGGAGAACTCTACCTTCCAGTCTCTGTTCTGGGGCTGAAGGGCACACAGGGGCCTCTCTTTGCTACCTGGCAGGATATGTTCAGGAGGGGTGCAGTCAATTTGTTCCATTTCAGTACCTTTCTTCTTCCGTTTTCCACTGTCTAGAATGGACAGAGACATAAAGTCAGTGCTGAAAAATGCAGCATTCCCTCCTCCAGTCATCATTCAAGGAGGGGTGCAGAGGTGCTCCAAGTATTCTCTGCACTCCTAAATGACACAGGACAGCTGATTGTTACTGTGTGTTTAACTACGCAAGGATCAGGGAATGAAACCACTGACCACACCAGAGAAGTCTTTTTGACCCGTACCTCCCAGGTCTCCTTCAGTGAAGACACTCAGGAAGGACAATGAGTTACAGTCCACACCATTGAAAGCATCTGATGGGTCAAGGCTCTTCAGAAGGTCCCGAATGTGGCGCACGTGTATCCTGGCTTCTCGCACTGTGTATGGCTCTGATGAGCAAAAAGTGGGGAAAGAAACTGCAATTAAACAGTTGCTGACTCCTTTAGCACACAGGTCTCAAAATGGAACCACAGGGAAGAGCTGACAAGAGGCCAAAATCACTCCCTAAGAAAGCCCTCACTCATTCCCTCCCAAGTCTGAAGGAACTTGCCTTCCACCACTTTCAGCAGCGAGCCCTCCTGCAGTCCTTCAATTGTCTTCAGCTCAGCAAAGTTATCCAGGACGTTGCCATCCAGCTGCAGGGAGAAGCAGGTCCGATGGCAGGTATCCTCCCGGTCCATCAAAACTTGATGGATTTCTTGCACCATCTCTTGAGGAGAAACCTTAAGAAGGTAAGAACCCAGACAATTATTGTTTACCCTCCCATATGCTCTTGCCAAACTCTGCCCCTCAGCTGCAATATGAAAAACCTCTCAGACCTCTCTCTCCAGGCTTGAATGGCAGATTGTACCTCCCTTCCCAGGAAGATCATTTCTGCTCCTGCTGGGAGGGCACTGTCACCTCTGTCAGGGTCAGCCACCTGAGTTCCACCCCTCTGAGTTGGCACCCAGAGATGTAACAGCCAGGTGCTGCACCAAGCACTTGGCATGGGACAGAGGGGACAGAGGGCAGAAGGAAGAGAAGGTGGGGGGGGAAACAGGGGGTTCTGCCCTTATCCATTCACACCATGTAAGCAGTCAGACCTTGAACGCTGCACATGGAAAACAGCCCAACTCATCCTCCTCCTGATGTGTGGTGTGTGTGTGCCAGTGCCACACCTCCACAGGGCTCAGGTGAGGCCAGACCCACCCTGGGCTGCTCCCCCACCTCTCTGCTCTGCTCCAGCACCACTGACACTGCTGGAACACCCGGAGGACTTGGGTAGTTTACATAAGCTGCTGTAAACAACAGCTATTATTAGCCTATTAAAACTAACAGCCAGGGGGATTTAAAGGAGACAAAAAGCCAGTCTGAGACACAGCTATTTCCACACAGGATGGGATTTTGCTGCACTCTCTGCCAGTCTTGGGGAGATCAGAACTTCTCACTGAGTTTAGCTTCCAGCTGCCTCTCCCCAAAATTAGAGATACTTCATTCAAATAGCTTTGGGTGAAGTATCAAGCTAAATGGGACTATGAACCAGGCCTGTCAGAGCCCACTGTCCACATGACATGAGGCAGAGCTCTCCATGAAAAGGGAAGTGGAGACTGCATCATTCCCCTGCTCTTCATGCCAGTGCTTGATCTCCCTGAGCTGTATTAGCATCTGTGACTGTACCAAACCCAGGCTGGCCTGAAGCAGCATCATGTCATAACTGCTGAGTAAGCAAGGGATTTTCACTTCCTCACTCAGGCCCAGAAATCATGCTTTCACAACACTTCTTTAAAACAGCCCAGAAGTGGGAAGGCCCTTTTCCCTGTGCTTAGCTCCATACCCAAGCCCCTATGTGATGGACAAAGAGCTACACCTCAGTGAGTTCTCCTTCTCCTTGCTCCACACCTGGAATCCAGAACAAAACACCCTCCCTGTCCTTGCAATGCCCAGAAGGGCCTGGGATAGGCAGCCTCTTGCTCACGTCTGTTCCTTCGTTTCTCTCAAGACACTGCTGCAGTCTCCATCCTCACTTAGTCCTGGTCAGAAGACAGACAGGTCAGGGAGCTGTGAGCAGCCTGAGGGTACTGTCCAGACTGTGGGGACTAACAGGGGCCTTCCCAGGCACTGCCTCCTTCCCTGCCTGCCTGGCTGAAAGGATCTGGCTCAAATACTCCCCACCAGCTCTGTTCCCTTCCCCAGCTGTAGAGAGCAGGTACCTGCAGGGAAAAGGGCTCTATCCCTGGTGCACAGATCTTGACAGTAAATCCTGTATCCTGTATGACGATGACCTCCTGGTCGTTCCCATCTTCTCCTGGGTCAGCCTCCTCATGGCCATTCTGCTTGGCATCCTTCTCGCCCTTGAGGCTGTCATGTGGGCCGCTGCCATTCATCAGTGCCACACCAGACGGGTGCTCTGGGCAAGAAGAGAGGGGGTTAGACAAGGGCCTCTCCACTGGGCTGCAGAGACTGGCCTGGACACTGCAAATCAGGGGCCAAAAGGCAGGAAGAGTTTCATTCTGCACTCGCTGTTTATTAGACAGAGGTGTGCCAGGCCCTTCCCTCCCTTTCCTCACAGCATAATTAAGGTGCTTTCCTTGCCTGCGGTGTTTGCATCTTCCACAAACCATGTGCAGAGAGGGGAGGGAAGGAGAGCAGGAAGGATGGGTCAGTGTACACCACCCTGAGCTGTCTTAAGAAGTCTCTTAATTTAAAATACAAGGGGGGTGTGGTGCTCTGAGGCCTGGAGGCAGCTGTAACCTCTGCACCAACACGTTAGAGAGCAGAGAGGGCGAGGGGGCACCACTGTACATCATGTGGGAGCCTGGTTACTCCACAGGCACACCAACAGCTCCCACAGCCCTGCCTGCCTTTGGCCACCCTCTGCATTTCCAAAATACTGCACAGAGATCCTGCAGTGCCAGGGTGAGGCTTTGCCTAAGCAATTTTATTCAAGAAAATGGTGATGACATTTTAAGTGCTCGTTTAGACAGATGTGTCACAGGGCCAGGGAGCTCTCAGCGCCCACCTCACCGCTTTGCTCTGGTTTTTCTTTTCCAGTGAGGTGGACAGTGTCAGAGAGCTGATAAGATCTAGGAAGCTGCCAGTCTCCTAGAGGAGCCTACATCCTCTGAACCAGGCTGGGGAGCACACTAAAGAGACCTAAGGGACTGCCAGGAGAAGTTGTAAAGTGTTAAGAGCTGCTGATAGCAACTCTGGGAGGCTCTGGAGCTCAGTACCCCTTGACCCCTGCCAGGTCCGTGCCCCAAGGGCAGCACACCCCCCTGCACACCCATGGCAGTGGGTGCTGGAGAACAGCAGGCAGGGTGTCCCTCAGGCTGTGCTCCCAGCAGGCCTGGCACACTCAGCTGGACCCCCAAGGTCACACACAGCAGTTCCAGCTTGGTGCTGTCAGGCACCCACTTGCAGGCAGCACAGATGGAGCAGGTGGGGCGTTTTCCCAGCCAGCAGAAACAGCCTTTCTGAAAGGCTGCACAGGGTCAGGACAGCTCCGAGCCAGGCTAATGCCTCCAGGCTGCAGCCAGCTCCATCTGGCAGGTGTCTCTCCTTGTCTTCACCTCCCAGCAAGGCACCTGTCCCCACTCCAGGGGAAATGGAGCTCAGCCTCTCTCACCGCACAGACTAGCACTGGTGGCTGCAGGACCTACAGCTGTCAGCCCCAACTCCTCCTGCAGCCCAGAGAAGCCATCCAGCCTTCACCATAACCCAGAAAAGGGATGGCATCACCACAACCCACTGCACACCTCTGGAGCATGAGGCTGCAGCAACAAGCCCTCCAAAAACATCCCTGGAGGGTCATGTCCCTGCCCCAGATGATGACCGCAAACAGCAAACCCTCAGACATGACTGTCAGGGCTGATTTAGGACACAATGAAAGGGCAAAAAATGCAATGAGAGCCCACCCATTCCAAAAGGCAGCAGGTAGCAGAGCTACCTCACACAGCCTCGGCTGCCTTCAGCAGCTCAGCAGCTGCTGCTCGTGTTCCCTGTCACTGTGCATATGTCCCCAGCACTCGCTGCTCATTTCTTTGACAGATGAAGCCATAGGCAAGTCAGATGAGAGGCCTGGCTCTGGCTCCAGCAAGCTGCCACCGTGCTAGAAAGGAGGAAGAAAAGCTCCATGCAAGAGTGCCTCAAGAGATGTGGTTTCAGAAAAACCACACCATGCCCAAAGGGCTGGGGAGAGCCCCTCGTCACACCCTACAGCCAGCACAGCCATACTCCTGGGCTGCCTGAACACGTGGGGATCTGCAGGGAGTGCAGACAAGCCACCACAGAAATGCTACACCTGGGGCTACTGGTACTGCAGACAGGATGACCTGCCAGGTGCCCGAGCCAGGCTTGGCCCAGCCCCTGCCCACCCAAGCAGGGCAGGATCACTGAACTTCTGTTCCTGCTGTGGCAGCCAGAAAGGAGGCAGAATTTGGCTGAAAGGCTGGCACTGCAACCCATGCACACGTCAGTCTGAAGCACAGCAAACACCTTCAGCAGCAAAGCAAAGGGAGACAGGAAAATCTGAATGTAGCAAGGGAAAGTCACCAGCCAGGACACACTTCTGCTTTTCACTACTCAGTGGTGTAAAATCCCCAAACTACCTAGTGTTTCAGAAATCAGAATACTGTTCCTAGTCTGCAGAAATACAACATGTTCTCACTTTCCATTCTTCTTTTCCTTATTTGAGTGAAGGCAGGGCTGGCACAGCTCTGCACTTTGTGACAAGAGACATATAGAGGCAACACCTTGATGTCTCCTTATGCTAGAGAATCCAGCTCCAGCGAGCACAGTCTTAAGTTTAGAAACCAAAGTCTGGACTGAGGAAGATCTGCTGTACAGCAGGTTAACCCTCGGATGTGAGCCAGGCAAGGCTTTCCACAGGGGCTCTGCAAGGGTGTTTCAAGGAGTTCCAGGCTGTGCTGCCTGCTGGGTGCTGACTCACCTCATGTGCTCCCCCAGGGCAGCAGAGCTGCACCCACCTGCCTTAAACTGGGTCACCAGTGCCTCCCACCCACTGCAGCCCCAGAGTGCCACGGCCTCAGCAGTGCCAGCGCAGAGGGAGGCACATCATGAGGCACTCATGGATTGCACCCAGTCTGAGACAGCAGGAGGAGGCACAGGAACACCGTGAAGACACCTGCAGAGACCTCTCTGCTGTTCCTTGCTCTCACATCAAGCCCCAAACAGGCTGACAGCGTGTCTGGGTGCCAGCTCTCGCTGCCATGGCTGCACCCCAGGCACACGGGAGGTGTCTGAGTCACAGGGAAGCGGCTCCACCCGCTCCAGGGGCAAACCCGGCCACTCCTCCAGAGATCCCTGCTGGCTCACGTCACCTCCACATGCAGGTCTGTGGTCTCGACAGAAGGCTGTGACCTCTGCTGTCCCCTGCCACCCCAAGGGATGTGCCTGTGACCCCAGGTGTGGCAGAGGCTGCCAAGCTCTGTGCCGTGACACGATGTTGTGATTGCTGCCCGAGCACAGCGCAGCGGGCACTGACCCACACTCCCTGTCTGCGGTCACACCTGGCACAAAGGATCAGACAGAGGATTAGGTTTCATCTCTGTGCCTGGACAAGGAGTTCACACGCCAAGGTGACAGGGCCTACTCTGATCATGCTTCCCATTTACAGCCAGGCTGCTCCAGTGGCAGGCACCTGGAGAACCCCTGCACTCAGATCCCAGCGTGAGGGAGGGCACACACCTGAACCCAAAACCTGCTGGCAGCACACAGTGATGGACAGCACAGGGCCCAGGAAGAGTTAGTTAATAACTGATTCATGTTCAAACAAATCTTCTAAACCAAAGTCAGACACAAATCCTTTTTGAAGATTATTGGATCCAAGTCAGCAACATTACGATGTGGCGAGTTAGCCTGGTCTGCAGGGACTGCTCTGTCAGTCAGGAGCTTCCTTCCCTACGTTTAGTAACTGGAGAAATTGTTAGAGGGACAAAAGTAAAAATTACCTTTTCCAGCACCAACTTTTGGAATGCATTTCCTATTATCATCTCCAGTGCCACTTTGAGGGGCCAACTGGCTGGGAGCCACTGTCCCCACTGCACTGCAATGACACACTAGGTGAAGGAAGAGAAGGAACATCCCATCCTCAGCACAGCTGGTGGAGCTGCTCCACCCCTGCAGCTCAGGCCTGTCCTCGACCTGCATGCAGCTGAAGGAAGCCAGAGGCTCCCTGTGCTGGTCCCTCACAGCTGCACACTCCCACCCAAGCTGCTGCAGGCTGGGCCAGGCAGATCCGCTCTCATCCTTTACAAAGACCATGTTTGCAGTTACAAACAAAAGAGGGATTTGCCTTATGAATTGAGAAAAAGATGAACAAAATGCCCTTTAAGTTTGCTTTGCTGACACAGACAAGTCCCTCTGTAGTACACACCCAGGTGGGATATCTCACCACCTTCCTTCTTTGCCTGTGAAGCTGAAACATCACCTCTGCTCCCCTCCCGTCCCCTCTGTGTGCCCCATCCCAGACAGCCACCCACCCCTGTGAGGGGCATACGGTGTGGTGGTTCCATGCAGCAGGACAGAGCCCCTGGGACTGAGCACCTGGGAGAGGGAGCTTCTTTTTCTTCTTTTTCTTCTTCTGCTGCTGCTTTGAGGGCAGAACTTGTGCCAGGTAATCAGGATCACAACTTGACCTGCTGGGGCAGGCAGCAGGCTCTGTCACAAACCCAGCACTTGTGTCCTGAGCCTTAGGTGACACCTCACCAGGGGGAACAGGCAGCACAACTGCACTTGGAGCTGGCAGGGCTTTCCCTGCACTCGATGGCAGAGCAGAGGATGGTGTCCCAGGGCTCCCTGGGGAGGGAGCAGGACCTCTGCACTTCAGCACGCTGTCTGGAGCCACCAAGGCAGTGTCCAGGCACAGGGCTGCTCGCCCCTGGCTGTGGCCCTGGCCAGTGGAATGTGCTCCAGGGCCTGCATTGCCGTCAGCTGCTGCCACGTGCTCCTCCCGGCGGCAGGATCTGTGGGCTAAGCTGCTGTCCTCAAGTTTCACACAGCTCTGGCAGGCCTCAAGTGACTGAGCATGATCAACCAGCCCTGCCGGCCTGTCCCCAAGGTCGGCTGGAAGGACAGTCACTGCATGGGATGCCTCTGTCCGCTGGAGCAGGCCACCCGTGCCAACGCCAGGTCTCAAACCGCTCTTATCACAAACTGTCACCATTCCTTCTTTGTTCTTGGTCTCAGATAGGTCTTGGATGTATTCAGTGCCGTTCTGCAGGCTTCCAGTCACCGCCTCACTGGGGATGATGTCTGGATACAGCCCAGCACAATGAGCAGCTTCTGGCATCTCCGGAACAACAGCGCAGCTCGGGGGAGACTTTGGCAAGAGGGGCGACCTCTCGTCGGGTGAGCCAGAGCTGCGTGGCTGGAACAGGAGATCCGTGACTTGCCTGCAGCAGTTTGCAAAGAGGCTGTTTCCCATGCCTGGCTCATGCAGCACCGGATCAGAACAGTCGGCTGTGTTTCACACATACACTGGAGTCCCCACAAGGCACACTCCCATGCGCAGCCCGTGCCCTCCCCTGCCTTCTCGCAGTCAGATGCTTTCTCCAAAGAGAATTCCAACTTGGCCCCAGTGTGGCAGGACACGGGAGGACCAGCAGCTGCCTCTGCACGGGATCCCACGTCCCTTGTGCTCACCAGAATTGGGTGCTGGGCTTGTAGCAGTTCCCCGGGGACCTTCATCCACGGCACACTCTCGCTCCTGCGCCAGGCGCAGCTCCTGCAGCTCCTGCAGCTGCAGCTCTGCTCGGCTGTCCCGCCGTGCTGCAGCACAGCCGGGCTCACACGGGTTCCCAGGCACTCAGGGGGATGCCGGCGGGGCCGGGGCAGTTATAAATAGCCCGATCTCGAGTGCCACACCAGTGCAGCCTGGGACGAGTGCTGTGCCAAACCTGAGCAAGTGAGATGCATTGAATTACAAGGCGAGGGCAGTTACTATGGCACGCCCGGGCCCGGCACAGCCATCCATACTAAGCAGGAGAGCACAAAGCATTCAGGCAGTGAACCAGTAAGTAGTTTCTAGATGAATTTGCTCTCCTCTCACGCCGCTCTGCCATATAAAACACAAACAAGCCACAAAACCACACACGCAATCCCCTAACGCCCTCTCCTCTCTCCATGCTACTTAAAGAAAATCACAGCAACTGAAGCAGGGATTTTGGAGCTGGAGCTTTCTCTGAGCACCAGGTGGCTCGGGAGGCTGTGGCTAAGCAGAGCAGAGGCTCCTCACCCTCCATCGGTGGCATCATCCAGGTGTCACTCCTTTGGCACAGGACAGGCCTTGGAGCTCTGGAGCCTCACGACTGGATACCCTCAGTCCCACGAGCCAGCACCAACTTTCAGATCACATGAGCATCGTGTTTTTCTTGTGATTTTTGAAGGACTTCAGATGTACTGATAGCTTCAACTCTTCCTCCTTACCAAGAGAATCTCCTGGTCAGGTCTCATGCAGCTGAGCTGCATTTCTTTGACTCCAGCCAAAGCAAGCTCACAGCAACATATATGTGTTAGCTCTAACCTGTGAAGGCTGGTGTCAGTACAGCAAATGCAAATTAAATTTTAGCAGAATAGTAAATGAAACTAAATAAATAGTTTAATGAATCCAAATAAATTGGACTAAATGAATAAGCATTAGCTCCAGAGATGGCCCTAATGAAAACATTTCTGCAGGACATCCCGTCAGGGGAGGTGGGAGACCTGCAGATGCCTCCCCTGCAGAAACCACAGCTTCCCAGGAACTTCCCACTTTAGGTGCAACAAGGATTTCTTTTAATAAGAGCCCACAGTGAAACATTAGAGCTGCTCTACTGGCATCATTTAACTCAAATTGCTTCTAAGACATCTGTGGGCAGAGGTACGAGCTCTGCATTTATTTCTCAGCAGCTTCACACCACTGGGACTGGCTCAGAGAGCAAGCAGAGCATGGTGAGGCTGCAGCCTGCAGTGCTCTGGGCAGGGACAAGCCCCAGGACATCCAGAGGGTCCCACAGCTGCAGGCTCAGGCATTTACAGGTGCTCAAACGCCTTGTGCTTTGTGTCTGGCACCCTGAGTTACCCACACCGCACTCTCCACATCTGGGAACTACATTTAAACCCATCTGTAAACTTTCTATCTGGCCAAAACTTTTCAGGAACCTAGCCTTGAAACTGGCTGACTGGGTGACCCTGCTACAATAACACACAATTCAAACATCACAGAAATCAGGCACAAAGAGTAGGACTAATGCAAAGTGCAAAGATCAGCACCAACAAAAACATTAACGGTGTCAGGAAGAGCACGTTTCTCAAATTTCAAGAGAGCTGAAGGAAGGAATTTTATTTCAGAAACCAAGAACCCGCTGATAATTCTCCGAGTTTCTTTGCCTCTCTTGCACAGACCTTAGTTTCAGAAACCTACTGGGACAGAAAAGCAGGGAGCTAACCTGTTGTTCTCTGGGTTTGCAGGGGAGATCTGACAGCTGTGATGCCCTCAGCAGCTCCAGCTGCCTCCCTGTGCCCTGTGGCACAGCCGTGTCCCTTCACCCACGGCCACCCTGAGCCACACAGGGCTCTGGGGACAGGCCAGGGCAGAGCTCCCTGCAGCTCTGCAGGAGTGTGCTGTGAGCCCAGGAACTCTGCCCGTCCCATAGGAACCCCTCTGCAGGGACATGGAGTGTTCCCACCCGAGCTGGCACAGTGCCTGACCTGAGCTGGCACCACCTTGGCCCCAGCCCAGCCTGCAGGTTGTGGAGACCTTGCAGGCTCCAGGGACACCACCAGCAAAGACAGAGCACACCAGGTACTCTGCACAGCACAGCTTGCTAAAAGCAGGACCCACGTTACCATTTCCAGTCTCATCCAACCCCAAGGGCAGGAGGCTGGCTAGTGGGGAGCCTGGGAAGCAGGGCTGGTCTCAGGCTAATCCCATCGCTGGAGCTCTGGGAAAGATTCATAACCCTGCAGTTTTATGTCATTGGACATAACCACACACAACTTCTCTGAGCCTGCAGCCTCTTCAACAGCTCGTAGTAGAGACTTTCAAGTGAAAGACAAACTAAGGAAATGCTTCTTTAGAAAAACATGCCAACCAAAAACTAATCCTGAGACAGCCCTGCTACTATGGCAAAATCCTGACCTAGTGCCAAAAGTGACAGCCACTGCCACCGCAGGAGGAACCACGCGCTGGTTTTCATCTTTGGCACACTGTCCAAGGACTGGCATTGCTTCTCAAACGCAAATAAAAAAATGCATGAACTTCAGTCCTGTAAAGCTTCTAGAAATAACAACTTTCCAGCACAACCAATGGAGCACAATGCAGGAAAGTAAAGCAAGTGCTGGGAAGCTGTGCCAGGAGAGGGGTGTGCTGCCAAGTTTAGTCATGTACAGACAATGAAGGTAAACACAGGACTCTGCAACACGGTGCTGGTTTCACTGTGCACGAGGCAGTTCTGAGTCTGCAGGTGGATTTATCTCAGTGCGTGTTCCTGACCTACTTACTTCCACTTTTCAGCTGGGAAACCCAGAAGGAAGGCTGCTCAGGCAGAGCAGAGAGCTTCCAGTGGGAGCTCATCTCTTACCCACCGACAGAACCGTCCTGAACATGATCCCCTTGTGTTCCCATCCCTCATCTTGCCATACAGATGCTGTGTTATCACGCTTTTTTCCTCTTCTTAACCTTGTAGCAGTGATCAGATTTCTCTTGCACAACTTTCCTTTGACTGTCCCCCCCAAGCCTGTTAGAGCTGCACATTTAAAACCCTGACTGCCAGCAATTCAGTCTTTTCCAAAACACCACTGAACCTCCAAGGTTGGGCAACAGACAGCGATAGCAGATCCCCAGATTAAGAATCAGCCTTCTGACCTTGTTGCTAATGCACAGCTACACTTGCCTCCACAGCAGTTTTCCATTAACACCTGCATTCTCCACTGTGCTAACGGAAGATGTGTCTGGAAGCAGGGCTGACTGGAGAGCTTGGGCACGGAGGGACTGAGCCAGGAGAAAACAGATCTGGGCAAGGCAAAGCTCAAAAGCATTTTACAGTAGCTAGAGCACTGCTACACTTGTATGTGAAAATCTTGTTCTAAAGCAGTAAAGACTGTAGGAATAAAAAAAAAATCTAAGAAATGCTGCACACAATGGCTGTCTCTAATTTCACACCAGCTGATAGGAAAGGTAACTTAACCCAAAACTGCGCCCATCAGAAATTACACGAACCTCAGCTGTCCATGCTTTTGTGTTTCTGCACTCAGGACAGAGTAGTCTAACAGTTTCTAGGCTGGGGGAAGAGAGCAGCAGCCATCAGTCCTCCTGCCTGGCACAGAGCCCAGCAGCCGAGCCTGGCACAGCTCAGGGGTGGGTTTGTGCAGCAAGGAGCCCACTCACAGCCTGCCCACGGCTCCAGGTACTGAGAGCTGCCCCAGACACAGCCAGTGCCCTCCCTACACGGGTGCTGTGCAGGCCACACACAGCAGAGAGAACACCAGAGCCATGGTGCCAAGGCAGCCAGGCTGTCCCTGCTCCCACAGAACAGCACCCAGCTCCTCGACCAGACCTTCCTCTGCTGCTCTCCAAACCCCACGTGGGCGATCGCACGGTGCCCAAACACACCAAAGATTCTTCCACCTTCCATCCTCCCTCAGCAACCAATTGTGGCTGGAGAGGCAGGGATTACAATGCATAACTTTTTAACCCAGCTGCTGGCACTGCAGGGGTGATGCTTGCTTCAAAATCCAGCACGTGAGTGAGGGGGAGGCTACCAGCACTGAGCTCCCCACTCTTGAACTGCATCCAACCTGCTCCACTACCAAATGCCAGTGAACTTTGCTTTAGGTGACAAACTTCAAAAATGCACCTCGATACCATAAAATCAGTGGGGGATGGAAGTGACGTGCAGGTCATTCAGGGGATTCACGTGCTTCAGGACGAAGGCCAGCCACGAACCACGCTGCTTCTACGCCTTTTGCTTGTGCTTTAGAGCCCAAAGAAAAGAGCTGAGGCCGAGATAGGTGCTCAGGCTTCTAAGTTCTTGAAGATACAAACACCAAGCTGAGCAAACCCAGGGCAGGTGGAAGCATCTCAGGGTCGGTGCCAGCCCGGGCGCTGGCACTGAGAACAGCGGGGACACGGAGCTGCAGACTGACCGTGGCCTGAGCCACCGGGGCTCCAACACAGAGCGAGAACAGCCGGCAAATAACTAGTTAAACCTGCAGATTCCAGCTGAGATGTCGAACAAGCCTCTGCCCTTTCCAGGAAAGCTCTTGCTTCTGAGTATTTTCCAACGTGCCAGTTCTCCCGCAGCCCGCACCTGCAGGAGGATCTAACGCCGTGCTGCCCAGCACCGCCGGGACAGCCGTGTCCGCACGGAGCCAGCTCCGCTCCCCGTGTTACCGGGCACGGCACAGGGCTCGGGGCCATTCCCCGGTTCCCGGGCACGGCACAGGGCTCGGGGCCGTTCCCGGGCACGGCACAGGGCTCGGGGCCATTCCCCGGGCACGGCACAGGGCTCGGGGCCATTCCCCGGGCACGGCACAGGGCTCGGGGCCGTTCCCCCGGGCACGGCACAGGGCTCGGGGCCGTTCCCCCCCGGTTCCCGGGCACGGCACAGGGCTCGGGGCCGTTCCCCCGTTCCCGGGCACGGCACAGGGCTCGGGGCCATTCCCCGGTTTCCCGGGCACGGCACAGGGCTCGGGGCCGTTCCCCGGTTCCCGGGCACGGCGCTCCCGGCCCGGGCCCCCCCGCGGCCGCGCGGTGGAGCGGCCCCATGAAGGTGACCTTCACCGAGCCCGGGGCTCCCGCTCCGCCGGGACGGGCCCGCCCAGCCCCGGGGCGCCGCCTGTCCCCGCGGCTGCCCTGGGCCCCGGGCCCGCTGCGGCACCGGCGGGCAGCCGAACCCGCCCGGCCCGGCCCCGCTGCGGCCTCGGCAGCCAGCGCAGCCTCGGGGCTGAGAGAGCCCTCCCGAGGCACGGCCGGGCCCCAGCACGCCTTCCCCGCAGGAACGGAGCCCCCGGGCACACGGCGGGGCGCGCCCCGGCCGCTCTGCCGGGCTGTCCCGGTTGGGACAAACAGCCCCAGCTGCCAGAACCGCCCCGGGTCTGCACCGCAGCCCCGCTCCCGCAGACCCCCGAGACCTTTCCGGTGGGTTCCAAGAGCCGGAGCGGCAGCGGTGGGTTTGCAGTACCGGGACGGGCATGCTCGGTGACGGGCATCCCCGGCCGCGCAGCCCGGCCCGCGCTCCCGCCGCAGGCCCGGCCCGGTTCCTTACCGGGGCGGTGCTGCGTCTCGGCGGGCCGGCTGGCGCGGGGTGCCGGGTGCTGCTGCTGCTCGGCGCCCTGCGCGGCCGGCACGGCGGCCGGCGGCATGTCGCCCGCTCGGATGACCATGGGCCCGCGAAGGACAGCGCCGTCCGCCCGCCCACGTGGTGCGGCCCCGCCGCCGCTACGGCGCCCGACAGGGACCAACCCCCGCGCCACGGCTGCGCCTTAAAGGGGCCGCGCCCGCACGCACCGCCCGGCGCGGCCCCGCACGGACAGGCGGAGAACGGCCCGCAGAGACACCCCGAACACCGGGAAAGGGTCACAGGGTGTCCGTGCGGGGAAACAGAGCCGGGAGCGGCAGGGCCGGCCTTGCCTGGCCCGCAGCGCCGGTCCTGGCAGGGCGGGCACGCACGGACACCGGCTCCGCGCTGTGCCCGGTTCCGCTCCCCCGCCACCGGCACGGACACCTCCGGGACCGCAGGGTGCTCCGAGACCCGCGGTACCCAACGGGGTTTGGGTCCTTAAACAGCAGCCTCTGCAGCCATGGCGGAAAATCTTTAATTGTAGCAAATAATGGTTGGTGATAGGTTAAAACAAAACACCACCCCACCGAAAAAAAAAAACCCCCCCCCCCCCCCAAAAAAAAAACCCAAAACAAAACAAAAATTCAAACCGAACAAACTTTCCTAAGAAAGGATGTTCTTTAAGGTTTGAGCTTTGTAACTTTCAAGCCTGATCAACAAGAAGGGCTATTTAATCTATGAAACACACAGCTAACAAGAGAGCTGTAGGTGATGTCCATGTGTTGGAAAAACAAAGTTTAGGGCTTGACACGATTCAGTGATCTAAGACCTGGGGAAGGAGGTTAACATAGCTTGGGAGGAAGGATGTTATCACTAATAATGGACACAAAGAGTGCAGAATTTATGGGCCATAAGGGCATTTGGCAGGACTCCCAATATAAGGAATAACTAATGAAAACTGACTCTGTGATTGTGCTGAAATCAGCTACAAACGGGTAGAAGGAAATTCTGAGGGGTCTGTGGCCATCAACCCACAGACCACCGATGCTAGAAATCAACTGACCCAAAAGAATAGAAAGACTAATGAGCATGGGAAGTGGGAATCGTTAACCAATAAAGAATACTAATTAATAAGAGAACTATGGAACTTGCAGCTAATGGACACTAATTCCTCTGTTTGCTAAAATGAATAAATTGTTAGAAGTTCTGATAATTGCCACACATGTTAGGTGGAACAGACCCCCAAGTACCCAGCACTGAATAATGTCCAAGTTCTAACCGTGCAAACTGATTGGAGAATTTATTTCCCGTTTCTTTGCGTCAGGGTCCAACCTGGCCTTGAACATTTCCAGGCATGGGGCAGACACAGCTTCTCTGGGCACCCTGTGCCAGGCCCTCCCCACCCTCACAGGGAAGAAACTTCCCAACAGCCCATCTAACCCTGCCCTCTGGCAGCAGGAAGCCATTCCCTGTGTCCTGGAACTCCAGATCCTGATAATGATCCCCCTGTAAGAACTGGGGGGGGTCACTCTGAGGACTCCCCAGAGCTGTGGAAGAGCTCTGGGGGTGTGAGGTAGGAGCCAATCCTGGGATGGAGACAGAGATGCTTCTGGAGGTCCTACATTCTGGGGCAGGACAGTATGACCCTCTGCAGATTTCAGTCTCTTTATTAAGAAAAAGGCATATTACAACAACTTCTAAAGTACAGCTCCATACTCTAGTCTCTGGGTGTTAACACATTTTGAAAAGCACTTGGTTAAAAAGCAAAGTCAACATGACTATCATCCTGGCAATTAATGGTGACATGTAGCAAAATGAACATTCAAATAAAGCAGAGCAGTGTCAAACCTTTGGCATCTGTCCCTCTGCGGCGGCGCTCCCCAGCACGAGGCACAGGCGTTTATTGTTCTCACTGAGCTTCACAAACTCAGCCAAGGACAATATTTTTGCTCCAACGAAACCACAGCTGCTCTGGGACCAGGGGAGCTGAGAACCAGAAGTGCTGCCCTCCTCATCCCTCTCTGCCTGAGCCCTCGCAGGGGTCCCAGCACGGCTCTGGCCAGGCAGAGGTGATGTCCCCACCCCACTGGGGTGACAGTGACCTTGAAACATGCAGACAGTGCTGTCCCTGCAGGGCCGAGGGGGCTGCAGCTCAGCGCTGCACCCACAGCCCCTGGGCAGAAAGGGTCTGCTGCTTCAGACATGCAAAGATTTGGGGCATTCCCAGGGCCTGATAGTCTAATTCCTGCGATAATTGCAACAACAGGAAAGGGGAGCTTTCTTGGAAGCTGCGAGATGACTGAAATCTATCGGGAAGAGCCAGGAGGCATAACCACACCCTGACCAGGGAGGACCAGGCACCGTTTGGGTGTGGGCTCTCACACACCAGCAGCTTAGCTCCCGTTCCTGCCCAAAGGTGTGAGGAGAGGGAGGGTGAGACCAAGGGATCGGATGTGGTGGCAGCACCGAGTGTCACCCTCCGTGTCCTGCCCAGAGGCACCATCCCTTCATGGGACTGGGACAGCAGCATCCCTGCAGGGCCAGAGATGGCAAGGAGGGCACCGAGACAGAAATGGGGCTCTGGAGAGCTCTGACAGCGAGGGGACACGGTGCTTTGATCCTTGTGCTTTAACAGGCCGTGGTGTCTGGTGGCTCCTCCACAGCCGCTGTGCTCATCGATCCGGAGCTGCTCCTGCTCAGCCAGCCCTGCACTGCTGATCTTATCCACAGATCTCAGGTGCCTGCATGAGGCAACCCAGAGGCGTAAGGGAGTTCTCTCCCATCCTGTTGCACTCCCTGTGTGACTTGGCAGCCAGGCGCCGACAGTGCAAGAGGGTGACAAGAACAGGCGTGCACCGAGGCGACTGCGGTGTCACTACAGCCAGACTGGCTCGTCAGGGCTGCTGGGAGGGGAGGGCTGGTGTTCTAGGAAAAAGGCAGGATGGTGTGGCTTCATTGGGGCTGCAGGAGCCAGTACACAAGGACTCTGAAAGGTTCACCTAACCCCCAAAAATGGAGGTCCCTTGTTGTGCTGCTGATTTACCTTCCTAGTGTGGAGAGCTTGGGGAGAACTTGGGAAAAGCAGAGCCAAAAATCCCTTCACACTGCTGGCTCCAGCCACTTCATAAAGGATATTTCTTGCTGTGTCACTGTCACCTCTCCTGGGCACCCAGGAAAGAGCACCCCTCAGTCCCTCCAGAGCACCCATCAGCTGGCTTTGCTTGCCATAAAGTGATTCACAGAAAGGGGAAGCCAGCAGGGCCTGGCCCCAGTTCAGACTGTCTCAGCACAGAGCCATGCAGCAGTGGGAAGGTTGGGAGCCTAGTGGGGATGGGGAGGACACGGCTGGGAGTGCTTAGATTAGCCCCAGCAAACACATTCAGAAAATATGGCTTTTTAGTTAACAGGTCAAGACGGAGAACTTCCTGACTAATCTGCCCAGGGTTAAAGTAAGTCCAGGGGAGTGTGCACTCCGTTGCCAGGACTGGCTCTGCCATGGCAAGTGCATCTTTCCCCATCCACTGCTCACCTCACACCTGCTGCAAGGTGCATTTGAGACATCACTTTCTCAGATAGCATTAGGAAAAATAAAAATAATAAGGAAAAGAGATATTAGCAAACTAAACACATCAAATCCATAAGCCTCTGCAGAGCTACAGAGCGAAAGGGGGTGCAGAGGAGAGGAGCCCGGCTGTTAGTCTGCAGACAGCTCTCAGCACGTGGTGATTTACACACACAAGACGTTGTTTAACAACCGAGCGTTATTGCTATGCTTCCATTTCCAGTCTAATCATTAAGCTTCACAAGTCAACATCAAACACTGCCCGTTGCATCCCGAGCGCGGCGGTGCCGGCAGTTGCACTCCTCAGCCTGTGCTTTTAGGTGAGCAGGCAGCTCAGAGCTGTGGGTGCCCTTTGGACTCCCGAGGAGTGCAGAGCACAGATTAAATACACCTACAGATCCCTGTTACACCTTACAGGCTAAGGGCTAGCTTACAGTGCAAGGTGGGGAGTCTGTGAGAGCCCCCCACTGCAGGAGGGGAGGGCAGCCCCTGCCTGGGCTCTGGGCTCCCAGTGGCTCCAGCAGCCTTCTCAGTAAAAAATAGGAATACTGTCTTTTTGGTTTGGTTTTTTTTTGTTTTTTGTTTTTTTGTTTTTTTACCATTTTGATCTCTTTGATCATTTTATATAAATACAAAGATTAAAATAATTTATCTCAACATTATTTCTATTACAATCATACAGTGTTTTCCCTTCAAAACAAGTGCATGTATGTGTATATATATATATATATATAAGTGTATATATAGCATCTCTAGAGCTTCCCTCCCCCCAAGAAAAGCAGCAGTGACTGAAGCAGGTACAGCACGCAGGAGCTGATCCTTCCTGCTCCAAGGCAAATGCGCCCAAGGAAAAGTGCAGGGCTCACCCTGACAACTCATTTCCAAGCACATTCCGTTGGCATGAAGGGGGGAACTGGGGTGCTGGCTCTTTTTGGGAGCCCCCCTCGCTGCAGGCGGCTCTGCCTGCCTGCACCCGGAGCACCCGGGGAGGGACTGGAGCGGGGGCTGGCAATGAGATCAACTCCTTGAGCAAGCTGCTAATTACTGGGGGAGAGGAAAAGGCCCTGCAGCTCAGACAGGGTTGAATTTACATACTAGGCACTACGGATGATGATTGCTAGGAAGGTATTTACACAGGAGAAGGATCATACTTCTCCCTCCACTTTTCAATGCTCCAGTCAGTCATGAACACCATGATCTCATGAAGGAGTTTGTAATAAAAATGCAACATAGTGTGTCTATCAGGATTGTCTAGGAAGGATGGGAAACACCTGTGCACACCACAGCTGCAGCAACAGCCAAGCACACAGGGACAGGCATCGCCTCTTTCGCCCTAACAGAGAGACAAATCTGCAGGAGAACCTCTCAGAACCTGAGAGAAACAGCAATTTCCAGAGGCCAATAGCACCTCACGGGCACGACACTTGTAGAACAGTGATGCTGGAGCCCTGGGGCTGCTTGTGCAACACCAGACAAAGCTCCCTTCACTGCCCCCATAGGTGGGTGACAGCAGGGCCCCAGCACACCCAGCTCAGCCCGGGGCTGAGCCTGCCTGGGTCACTGTGCAGGGGGGAACAGATGGGAAGCATTCTGCAGCCTTGCCAGGGAGCTCAGGGCATTTTTCCCTCCGGCAGCTGTTCCTGGTGCTCAGAGCCCAGCGGGGCTCAGCAGAGCCCCCCGTGCTGCCCTGCACCTGCCAAACCTGCGAGGGCAGCCTGGGCACGTGTAGCTCTGCAGCCACAGCCTGTGAGCACCCTGCCAGGGCTCCCTGCAGCCTCCCACTGCTGTGCTAGTCTGGGGGGGCAGCTGGCGTCCCGTGGGGACTCTGAGCTCCCAAGGCAGCAGCTCCAAATACCTCAGGGGATGCAAAAATTTCCCACTAGAGCTTTCATGCCCCAGGAGCTGCACACCTTGGCCTGGCTTCAAGCCGGGCTGCTGCCTGAACACTGTGAGGGGGGCCCTGCCTGGCATGGCTTTGCTGGGTTCTTTCCCAAACCCAGGGGTGTGTTAGGGACCATGGGGGCAGCTGGGGAGTTCCAACCCTCAGGGGTGCCCTGGGAGAACAAGAGGGGTCTTGCCCTCCAAAGGTACACAGGTTGCACAAAGGTACAAAGGTTAGTCATGTAACAGCCAAAGAAAAGGTACAAAAGCCACTGATTTCTGCCCTGCTAGTGCAGCTCATATGCTTTGGGATTTGTTTTTACCAAAGAGCTGGCTTGGCGATTGCTGCTGTGAATCTCATAAAGCATTTTAATAGAGTATATAAATATTGAACTACAAAAATAGACAGCTCTGACTGCACGGGCACGCTGAGGGTGAGTGCGGGCAGGCCAAGCCTTGCTAAGTCTATGAGGGTGATGTCTATCAAGAGGTTTCAAACTGAATTGGAAGGAAACAGGGTCTGATCTCACCCTGCGGCTCCCTCCTGCCCACGCCAGCCATGGAGGCAGTGAGGGTGCTGCTGCCCACCAGCCCGGCAGGGGCTGAGTCCCGGCTGGGCCAGCCAGGCTGGCAGCCCCCATGCCAGGCTGGAACCTGCCCCTTGGGCTGCCCTGAGCAGCACAGGGCCGGCAGCACCGCAGCAGAGAGCCCTTTGCCCTGCCTGGCCGCCAGAGCCCTCCCCTGCTAACGGTGTTTCACAACACCCAGGGAGTGGATTGTAAAGCCGACGGTTTGGTTGGAAATGGGGCAAGGCTGCCCCAGCGGGGCAAAGGCAGCTGTGTATGGCTGCTGTGCTGGGAAGGACGGGAGGACATGGGGGAGGACCGGGGGGCTGCTCAGCACTCAGCAGCAAACCCAGACCTGGCTGTGGACGTGACTGAGAACCAAAATGCTGGTGGCCGAGGAGAGCCCTGTGCAGGGGGCACAGGGTGCAGCCCAGCTCCAGCAGCACACCGAGCTCGGCTGCAGCGGCCCAGGAGCCTCGGGGTGTCCAGCAGGACTGCCAATCTCGGCTCCTGTCCGAGTCCTGTGTGCGAACGGGGAAATCCGTGTTGGAGACAGCCGAACCGCTGCACAGGGCAGCGTGGGACAGGGCAGCAGCACTGTCCTTGTGCAAGGGGATCCCTCTGTCACCCACAGGACCGAACTCGTAAGCTGCCTGCGTTCTGGAGAACCTTCCTGGTGATGTCCGGGGCGCTCGCAGTGCCCGGTGCCGGTGATGGCCAGGGCTGGCGGCCGGGCTGAGCTCATCCTGCCGTGCCAAGCCGTGTGCCGCTCGGCTGCTGCTGCTGCTGCACACCTCCAGCACCCCGGGACAGGGAAAGCAATCCTGCTCACTCCGAGGCCGGCAGCAGCAGGAAGATCGCATTTTAAAAATGCTTCCCCTTCTTTCTTTCTCTCTTTCTTTCGTGGCAAGCTCCGGACAGGCGCATGGATGCATCCCCTTCAGAGCCCGGGTGCTGGATGCTCCCCAGTCCCGCAGCATCGCCGGTAACATCCCTGGCTCGGCCCTTGCGGGCAGAGGGGGGCTCTCCCTGGCTGCCGGTGGGTGGGAGGTGCGTACAGGGCTCCGCTTTCGGCTGCCCCTTCCCCTCCACCAAGGGGACGGGGGAAAGAGCCTCGGCCCCGAGGGGCTCGGGCCTTTCCGGCCGCTCGGGCCGCTCCTATTCCTGGGCCCGGGGGGCACCGTGGGCACCGGAGCCCTGCCTCTTGCCGGGATCGCCTTTGGCCGACCTGGCCCTGGCCGCCGGCTCCTGCGGGGGCTGCCGTGGGGCCCGCTGGCCCCGGGCGGCGGCGGCGGTGGAGGCTCGGTGCTGGCCGTGGGGCTCCGGCGGCGGGCGCTGCGGCCGCGGCGTGTACAGGAACAGCGCCGGGTCGGGCATGGCATCGTGTTCCTCCGGTGCGGGGTCCCGGGGCCGGGCGGGTGCCCTGTGACCGCGGCGCCGGGGCCGAGCCTCGGCCGGGGGCTGCTCGGGAGGGGCCCGTGGGCCCGGCAGCCGCTGTGCCGTGGCGTGCAGCTGCAGCGAGAGGTAGGCGGCCGCCTCCGTCTGCTTCTGCAGCTCGGTGTCGAGGATGGTGACGCGGTGGCTCCGGCGCTTCAGCTCCTCCAGGAACCGGCGCTCCTTGCTGCGGAGGCTGGAGCGCAGCGCCGCCACCAGCGTCTCCTTGTGCTGCAGCTCCTTGCGCAGCTCCAGGTTGTCCTTCTCCTTCTCCTGCAGCTGGGCCTCCATCGCACGGCACTTCTCCTCCAGCTCGCGGTCCAGGACATCTGTGTGTCAGGGCACAGAGGGGTCAGGAGGGGAGCGGGGCTCAGCCCCACTGCCCCGGGAAGGTCCCCACACACACACCCTCATGAAGGTGGCTGCTGACCCTCCATGGTGCCAGCGTGTCCCTCCGGTGACATTGAGGCTGCTCGGGCGCTTCTGGAAGTTGAGACCCAAAACTCCCTGAAAGCTGCCCGAGCACGGGCTCACTGCCAGCAACCGGTGCCATGTGTAACACCCAAATGCGGGCTGAAAGCACAGTTTCAGTGGAGAATGTTGTTGCCATGGAACCTGCTGCCTCTACCTTGCTGCAGTTATAAAATTTCCCTAGGTAAGTAGTTTTTCACCCTAAAACTGACTTTGAATGTGTGCAGAGGGTGTGGGGGAGCACATGGTCTGGGAGAGAAAAGGAAATGGTGCAGGGAAATCATCAGCCCAACTTTGGAGGGACTTTTGGCCTCAAGGGCCGGGACTCCAAAGCCTGGTTAGTCAGGATGATGCTAATCCAAGATTACAGAGGAGCTGGGCTGTGCTCAGCAGAGAAGAAGCCTCCATCCTGGCTGGGGGAGCGGGTTCTGGGGAATGCTATCCTGGGGCAGGGTGGCCAGGCAGCTTGGGGAATTTGCAGCTTGGGGTTCTGGGGCCAAGCCCAGTGGGCAGCAGGAGGGACAGGCTGGACTCCTGACCCCAGCCCTGGCTGCCTGCTCCAGCACCCAGCCCTTGGCAGGGTGCAGGCTGGCACCTGCCCATGCTCCCTGGCCTGCCCAGGCTTGCTCCCATCCTCTGCAGTAATCTGCTTTTTATGATGTGATTGGCAGCCACTTACAGCCTCAGCTCCTCAGTGTTTCTGCAGCTTTATAATGAGGTCTTAGGGAGGCAGTTGTAGGCAGTAATTACTGCATGAATGGCATTAGAAGAGCAATCATTTGATGGCATCGTAAATGAGGTGCTGCCCCATAAACGTGGCAAAGTGATTGTGCAGCTCTGGAAGGCTGAAGGGTGGGCAGGCAGCACGGGTGAGACTCGCAGCCCGATGGCACCTGCTGGGTTGGGCACCAGGCCCTCTGCCAGCAAAGCCCACAGGTGCAGAGAAGGGACCCCTGGCTCCATGGGAGGAGTTTGGAATTCCCATGGAGCCAGCCATGGCACTGCCTGAGGGTGCCAAGGTGCCTGCTGGCCCCAGATCGAGCTGCCCACACCCACCCTGGGGCTGGCTGCCCTGGCACTGGGCACAGAGCACAGGCTGGGGCTCAGTGCCAGGGACCGTGCCCAGGCAGCGCCAGGGAGGAGTTTCAGTTCCACCTCTGGGACAGAGGAAGGAGAGGAGCCAGGCTGCTCACAGAGCAGCCTCTGCTGGCCATGGGGCTCCTGGGCATCACCAGCATTTACTGGGCTGCCAGCAGCTGTGCATGCTGCCCTCCCAGTCCTACCCCAGTGCCCCCTCAGGCAAGGGGGTCCCCTCCCTGCAGCCTGCTGGGCCCCACACCCAGCTCTTCTGCACCCACACCTGCTCCCCCTTATCTCGTGCCCAAAGCTGTGCTCTTACCTTGCTGGCGGGCCTCCAGCTCTTTCATTTCCAGGTCATGGGTGAGCTCTGGAAGAGAAAGCCAGCAGGACTGAGAAGGAGCATCCCACCCATTTGTGCTCCCCATGTCTTCCTCTGCTCCCTTTGAGGCACTGGACATCACTGTGGCTGCAGTGCTATCTCTGCCCAGCCCACATGGGAGTGTTGCCATCTTGGAGCACCAGCCACAGGCTGAGATAAAAATAGGCAATTCTTGCAATTTATATGTTATTAAGCAGCCTTGTGGCCAAGACATTGTCCACAGGAGGTTCTACTCCTCTGACAATGCCTTTCCTTTTTCTAAGAGAGTTGCTGAACCATTTCTCAGTGCTTTAAACCAGGACAAAGAGCAGAGCAATGGATTGAAAATAGACCAAAGTGTAAGCTGCCCCCCAAAGCATTTCATAATTTATTGCTCCAGGCTGATCGCTGCCTCTGCACGTGACGCAAGTGGGGACAGCCTCGTCCCAGCACGATGTGCCTGCAAAAGGATGCTGCCCTGCTCCAGGGCAATGTGGAGCTTCCAAATCCCTTCCAAATCTCAGGAGCTGCAGCACCTACCTGCCTGCTCAGCCCCAACATGCTGCCTCCTCTCTGCTGCTCTTTGCCGGCTCGCTGTCCAGCCCCAGGCTACAGCACCAGGTCACAAAGGGCACCTCAGGGATCTTCTGGAGCTCACTTTACTTGTACAGACAGTCCCTTTTGAATTAATTATCAGAGCCCACCCAGCCACTAACAACCCTGAGCAGAGGAAGAGAGTGACAGCAGCAGCATTCAGCTGTTTGGGGGCTATTTTTTTTCCCTGAAAATGAGTTCAAATGGTTAATCTTTGCCCTACATTTTTCTTTTAATCTGCTTTTGTGTTGACTCTAATCCTCATCACTGCCATCCTTCTGAAACTGAATGCTTGGCTAGGGCTGCTCTGCCTGTCTGTCTTGGAAAACAAATCTGTAGTGAGAAGGCAGAAGTACCTGAGAATGTAATGCAGTTTCTGGAAACTGTTCAGCACTCTCGACTGTCCCAGTGGGAATCAATGGCCATTGTGCTATTTTTCTGAAGCTAAAATAATAGGTTTGGAGTCTCAGCTATATTTCAAATGAAAACCAAAGCAGTTGCCTATTTCCAAAGACATCATCCTGCTGAGCAAGTGCAGGGATAATGCACAGCCTGGGGTCCCAGTTTCTGTGCTGGAGCCAGGGGGCTGGTGCTGATCTGCTTCAGTACTGTCCCCATGTCCCCTGAGGAGCAGCTGAGAACCACCTCTGTGGGAGGAAGAGCCTTTTCCACAGGAATACCTCAGAGAGACCAAGGGGGCAGTGAAAAATTCAGAACCAACAGTGCCAGGGCAGCAGGCAAGGCTCCTTAGTGGGGACAAACTGACTCAAAGACTCTACTCTCCTGCAAACATCCCCCCAGATAATGACACTCAAATGTCAGCAAAGTCTCCTTAAAACTGCCCAGGGGTTGCCCCCCATCACTCCTCGCAGAACCACACAGCTCACCCAGGAGGACAGGACCCCTCCAGTCACATATGGCTGTCCTTGGGTCACACTGGGAAGGGGAGGTCACCTGTGCAGTGGGCTCATTTCAGCCTGTGGGACAGACCCCCCCCCCCCCCAGTTAGATTTAGGCAGGAGAACCCCACTGTTTTGCCTGCCAGAAGAGGCTGTAGATGAAACCACTAAAACAATGAAACAGAACAGCAAAAGCTCAGAAAGGATGGGGAAAAATAGCCAGTTTTATCAGTGCAGACATTTCTTTGTTTCCCAGGAACCTGGGAGAATGAGAGGCTGGAAGACAAGGAGTAATTAGCTGTGGCTGAATTATTGATGAGAGCAGCAGCACAAGTTGGAATGAGTTGCAGTGGTGGCAGAAGGCTGGGCGACTGTCACTCCTGGAGGGGAGTGTGACACTGCTGCACCCCACAGCTGTGCACCCCGCAGCCACAGCCAGGCAGGGCCCCGAGCCTCTGTGAGCACCCCGGGCTGCCAACAGGGGCTTTCCTGCCCAAGCTGCTCTGTCAGCAGTCAGCTTCCACACGCCATGGCCACCCCAGCGCTCACCTGAGCAGTGCTTCTGCAAGCGGAGGATCTCCAGGTGCAGGTCATGGAGCAGCTCCATCTGCTCCTTCTTCAGGAAGGCGATGTGGCGCTGCACGCTCTGGATCTGGTGCTCCAGGGACACGGTCTCCATCGCAACCAAATTCACAGTCCAGGCCTGCAGGGAATGGAGATGGCTGGTGATCAAACGTGCAGCGGTGAGCTGGGCTTGTGAGCACCAACCCCGGGGCCCTTGTGAGGGGCTGAGCCTGTGATTCAGAGTGCTGCCTTCTCCTTGACCCTCTCCACTGGTCTGTGGGCAAAGCAGCCCTGCTCAGCCAGTCCCCAGGGAATGGCCTCAGCCCTCTCACCTTGCTCTGGGACCGGCTCCTGTCCTGCCTGCTCTGAGACTGAACAGACAGAAAATCCTGCTGCACGAACCCTGGCATCATAGCATGCATGTCTGTTCTGAATTTGGCCCTAGGAAATACTTTATCACCAAGTAGGATGCATCTGGGACAGGATTTCTCCCTGTTGTCCCCCGGTGGGAGTTGCACCAGAGATGATTTTGGCTGTCATTTGACAAGCCCCACATTACACAGCAGCAACTGCAGCGAGCAATCCAGCACATGAAAAATACAATATGCTCTGTCTAACCCGATCAGCACTGTGTGGCCAGGAGAGTCATGTTGTCTTCCAGGAGAAGGAACATCTTCCCTGGTAATTTGCCTGGCAGACAAGGGCTGCTGGCAGGCTGTGCCAGGCAGCCAAGCTGGGCTGGGGGTCCATCCCCACGTCATCAGTGGCCTCAGCAAAGCAGTTGCAAAAGCCGCCCACCTGTGCTGCTGCAGAGAGATAAAAATAACCCCTTTATCCCAGGAAATACCATTTTGTGGTGTGTGGAATCTGTCCTTGCTCCCTACACACAGCCCAGAAGGAGGGAAGCTGCAGCAAATCAAGGTAACCTGGCAGTGCTGGGTGAGTGGCTGGACTCAGTGACCTGAGAGGTTTTTCCAGCCTAAATGATTCTTTGGGGAGATGCTGTGTTACAAGCCTGAGGGATGGAGTGCATCATCCTGTCCCTGGACAACTGCTTCCCACATCTGACTCCAGTTTTCTGTCTACAGAAACTGCAGAATGAAACAAGCACTGTGGCTCACTGTTCCAGCACCCCTGGCATGGTCACATAGGGCATTTTGCAATTCCTGCAACCAGAATGCATTTAAGAGCAATCCCTCAGTAAGTGGTCTTGGCAGTGCCCCAAGGTCAAAGCTGCATTCCTGCCAAAGGCTCTACAGTCAGGTCTCCACATTTCTGTATTTGATGAGGCTGGCTGGGGACAGCTGAGCACCCAACCTGCTGGTAAAGAAATGATCCCAAATGCAATGTCCTGTAGTTGTCCTTATGGAAGGTGTCAAACCCTGTGCTGGGGGCTGGGGCTGGCCAGGCCCTCCTCCTTGGAGGGCCACATGTCCTGGTGCCAGTTCAAGAGTTACAGGAGTTATCTGGCATCTGCCAGGGACCAGGACTGCAAACCACACCACAGGTACATCCTCCTGCTGCCCTGGCCATGGTGGGCTGAGCTTCTTGATGGCAGTTGTGGTACCTCATCTCAGGAAACATCAGAAAGTAGGTTGGCCAAAGCCCAGGGGACACACACTGCTATTTTCAAGCACTTTGTTCTGTCTAGTTGAAATGTCTTTAGTGGAAATGGCTGCAAATTTTCCATTGTACTTTCCTTTTTCCCCTTACATAGGAAATTGCTCTTTTTTTGTAACCAATGAAAATGTTTTCCTTTAAAAACAATTGATAGATTTCAAGCTGCAAAGAAAGAAAAAAAAAATAAATCTGGAATTGAGATCTGTTTGTGGTCTCTGATTTGGAAGCAAAGAGCCTTCCTAATTTACCTGTGTATGTGGGAAAGAAAGCCTGTCTCCAGAACTGCAGTGGGAAATCCTCAGTGGGTTTGAATCAGCTTTGACTGTCCAACATGACTTTCATGTTTTCCCTTGAGAAACAGCTCTCAGCTTGTGGCAGGAACATCAAGTCCCACAGGAGGGAGTGAGTACCTTGTTTTGTTTAGCCATTAACGTTCCACCAGTACCAAGGGCAGGGGTGGGATACAGAGGCCATCAGGGCAGGAGCTACCTTCGTTGGGAATGAGGACAATGCTGAAAACAGTCGTGCTGTTTTCAGCAGTGGTGGGAAGAGCTCTGCAGGGACTCCAGGGACCCGAGGCTGCTGCTGTTCCCCATTTGCAGCCCCATGGGACAGCGTTGTCCCCTCTGCAGGTCACACAGCTGTGTCTCACAGGTGATGATGCAATAGCCAGAGCTGTTAAGGAAGATGCAATCTCATGGTGAGGCTTCAGTAGCATCAGTGTTGGAGTGTCCCTAACTTTGCCAGAGGGCAGTCGATGAGTGTGTCACCAAGGCAGTGTCCACCTGTTACCCCAGAGGGGTTCAGAACCAAACTCTCAACAGCTCCTGTCCTCCCTCCATTGCTTCTGAGGGCAGGTGGGATTGCAGCAGCATCCTGAGCTTTTAGTGTGATGTGTACCCTCTGTGGTTTCACACTGTTTAGTCCTTGGGCAGTGTTGGGGGTTAGTAAGGATTAGCTACTGCTGCTGGCTGGTTTAACACTTACAGCGTCACCACGGCTGCCAGCTGGCAACACCAAAACTCCCTCTGCTGAGGGCTTCAGAACACCCACGGTGGTGATGACCAAATGTCTGTGCAGTGAACCATGGCAGGAACTTTCACCCTGTGCCACAGACATGAGAGCCAAAGCCTGGTGACTGGGGCTGTCCTTCCCACCAGCTCCTCCTGCCCCAGCTGGATGTGTGGCTGCCCAAAGGATGGTTGTACTGCAGCAAATAGGGACACGGTTGCGTGCCCCCACTCTGATCCCTCCCTTGCTGCTATAGCTGTTAATTCTCCTTTCCAGACTAGTTCTAAGATGCCAAGGCAGCTGGTGGTGGAAGTTGTCACAGTGACAGTGTACTCTGTGATTTTGACGAGTTACGTGTGAGGTTACAACCCTAGAAAACAATGTCATTCATAATAAAAGCCAGGAGTAAGTGATAGTAGTCCTCTTTAGCTTGAAGGATGCTCTGTGCCCTCGTGCTTCTGAGAGTTGTACATGTGCACACACAGCAGCAAAGGAGGCAGCAGTCAGCTGAGCAGTGTGGTTCGCCCCTATTCAAAGGTGACACCTACAGCCTGAGCTGGCCCCTGCTCCCTGCAGAGCTCTGGTTAAACTGTTCTCTCCAGTTTTGGAGACTGCACATCCATGGGGCTTCACTCCACCACCGAGAGCTTTCCAGGAACAAGGCTCCCTTGCTGATCCTCCAAGATTTTGAGCACAGAACTGATGAGGTGGCACTGTGCTCAGCCCCCTCCATTTCCCCCACATGACTGTGGGCATGGTCTCGACTGCTGACCCTGCCTGTGCACCTGCCTCTAAACCACATTTTTTTCCACAGTCCTTGTCCTTTCACTATGCAACCATGACCTTTGGCACAGGCCTATTGGGAGTCCTGATCTCAGCTGCTTCTCTCAAAATCCTGGTTGAAAACCCCAGTGAGATTTATGTTTAAATTTCATCCCAATTTATCAAATTCTTATTTCACAAACCAAAATGACTGAAACAGCCTCTTGGAGCAGCTACAGTGACCAATTCAGTTGCAAGTCTGCCAAGAGCTGATTTCCTTTGCACAGACAGGTTGATTGAGAATTTGCTTCCAGGGCAAAACTCTGCTTAAGCCTAGTGTTCAATGTAAATCAGAATCCCCAAACTTTGACCCAAGAAAACCCCTCCATCCCAGTGATGCATCAAAAAGGGAGATGCAGTATTGCATATCCACGTACCTCTGTACACATGCTGTCACACCATGGTGTGGCCTTTATCTGTGTT
This sequence comes from Certhia americana, assembly GCA_018697195.1. Classification (NCBI taxonomy): domain Eukaryota; kingdom Metazoa; phylum Chordata; class Aves; order Passeriformes; family Certhiidae; genus Certhia; species Certhia americana. The sequence continues at coordinate 243,874 of JAGMWU010000020.1, read as the reverse complement.
ATTATTATTCCCAGTAAATGGCAAATTAGCTGGGAGTCGGAGGACATGAGGTTTGCAGGAACAGGTCGATAATTTGTCCTGCTGTGGCTGCCAGCAACCCCCTCTCCATCACATTAAAACATACGCAGGAATAAACACTGATACACACTAGAAATCCATCGTGCTTCATATTTACAGCTCAGAGAATATAAAGATAAACTACAGCAATGCCACTAAGTTAGTGTATCTTTAAATGTAGGGAAATCAGGCAAGCAGGAAGCTCAGAAACTTGCAGAAGGTCACAGAGGCAGTGGCGATGCCAGGAATAGAAACCAGAGGTGAAATCCCGGCCTTGGAAAAGTCAGTGGGAAACCTTCCCTGATCTCAGCAGAGGCAGAATTACACTTGGAGTGCTGTTTGCTATTCATTATCTGTCCGTATCTATTTACAGATAAGATCAATACAGATGGTGATTATAAATTATTGTGTTTCTCGCAATTCTCTGAGCACAGCCGCCTGAGGAACAGCCCCAGCGAGGCTTGTCCGGGGGGCTGCGGATGCTGAAGGCAAGGCCGTGCTTTCTCCTCCCGGCTCTGGGGGAATTCGCTACGGATTCAGCTCCGCTCCGGGAGCAGAACCGGGCCATCCCCGCCGCTCCGGGCCGATCCTCCTGTTCGGTGGGGGAGCCCGCGGTGCCGCTGGGGCTCGGCAGCGACCGTGCCCGGTACCGGTGCCGCACTCCCGGGGGGCCCGGCAGGGCTCGGGGGGCGGCGGGGAGCGACAGCGCCGGCGGGGCCAGGCACCGGGAGAAGCAACTTCTAGAACCGGCACAGCGGGGCTGCGGGCAACTTGTGCGGGGCCGTCCCCGCAGCGCCGGGACCCCGCCCGCCCCGCAGCCCGGCCCCGCGCCCCCCGGCCCCGCACCGCCCGCCCCGCGGCCCGAGCCTTACCTGGGGGGAGCGGCGGAGCCCCCAGGGGTGCCCGCTGGGTGTCATGGGGCGGCGGGGCCGGGGCCG
>JAGMWU010000020.1:224704-242479 GCA_018697195.1 Certhia americana | reverse complement strand
GGGTGTCATGGGGCGGCGGGGCCGGGGCCGGGGCAGCACCGGCTCCCGCGCTGCCCGCGCTGCCTGCGGCGGCCCCGCCTCGCCCGGCCCGGCCCCGCCGCCCGTAAACAGGCGGCAACGTGACCGGAACTGGGGAGCTCCGCCGGGGCGGGCGGCGGCGGGAGCGGGGAGAGACCCCCGGCTGGGGACTGTGCCCCGCGGCCGGACCGCGACCGGCCCTGCCGGGATGGGAGCATCGGGGCTGCGGCGGCGCTGCCCGGGACCCCTCGGTGAAGCGGGGCTCAGCTCCCCGGGACCCCTCGGCGCCCCGCTGCCCGCTCCTCTGGACCCTCGCTGCGGCTGGGTGCCGTTCCCCGGGGGTCTCGGGCCCCGCTCTCCCGCCCCGGGGCTCCCCGGCCGCCGCTCCCCGCCGCTGTCCGCGGTGCTGAACCCGAGGCCGAGGCTGCTCCGGGGGTCCTGCGGCTGCTGCCGGCTCAGCCCCGGCCGCGGGGACCCCCCCGAGCATCCCCGGGCGGGCAGAGCGGGGGCTCGGTGCCTGCGGGGAAGGCAGCGGTGCTGTGTCCCTGCGGGGGCTGCAGTGTCACCGCCGCTCGGGGACACGACGGTCAAATGCGGGCCGGTACCGGCTTGCAGCCAGTCAAACCAGCGAAGCTGTGGTCAGAGAGATGGTGAGAAAAAATTGTTTACTCAAGTGGTTACTGATTTTTCATGCCTTTTGTTTGTGGTGCCCAGACCAGCTGGGGCTTCACATTGAAGGATGACTCAATGCTTTGCGCCTCTGTTCCGGCAGGGAGGCTGAGATGCGGTGGCCTGTTCCATGCTGCTCGGCGGTGACGGCACAGGAAAATGGTAGAGTCCTCCCCGTCAGCTGACAGTCTGCTGATTTCCCTTAAACCCAAATGTGCCCAGAGAGTGCAGTGCTTCTGCTCAGGTGCTGAATTGTGCTGCCCCGTTAAAGCTGCTGCAGTCCTGCATCTCCCGGTGCACAGCCAGCACACAGAGGAGCTGGAGGGTAGTATGGTCTGTGGTATCCTTCTGCCATCCCACATCCTTCCCACCCCTTGAATGCTTCCAGGCTCTGAGTGAGTGTTGGTGCTCCACAGATGCAGTGAGGGTGTGCTGTGGCCAAGAGACTGCCTTGTGCCTGCAGCAAAGCACATGCTGTGTGATACAGGAGGTTTGTGACATCTCTGCACAGTCACGGCTAAGGACTGGACACTCACCTGATGCACAGTGGTGGGGTCCAGCCTGGCTTGTTGTTTCTGGTAGCAGGAAAAGGCAGGGCTTGGTGTTAAGCCTCATCTATGGAGATTAGGTTCAGTTCACACAAAGAAAGAAATCATTAAATCAGGAGAAAGGATGAGCAGTGTGGTCTGAAGGTCTGTGCACACACAAGAAGTTCATTTGCAGTAAGTTATTCAGATAGATCTGCTTGCAGCCCCAGACAATGCAACAGAGACCTTCAGGGCCTCCCAGTGCCCACCCAGCCATGCCAGCTCCTGTGTGGGCCTCCTCTCAACGTGTGTTCTCTGAAAAATGAGTTCTTCTTGAAACAAGAAGTTGTTAAGAAGTCACAGATGCCAACGAGGGGGAGGGTGCAGCCTTTCGTGTTCAGAGCAGCTCTGTCTCATGTGGGGCCCCTCTCACCCATTTGTGACCCTCAGGTCAATGCTTGCCAAGGTGGCACTTGTCCCTCTCGGGGCAGTGTGCCACGTTTGGGGTGTGGGGGGGTTTTAATGTCTCCTTGTGCCTTCCCCTAACTTGCGTGCTAACTTGAGCAGCAGTGAGCTACAGACGGGAGGTGGGGCAGGAGAGAGGGGGAATGTCTGAGTGCATCACGTTTCACAAGGTTTGTACAATTTTCATTGATTTTCCACTGGATAAAAGACAAGCCTGCAAACAGTCAAGGTCAGGGACACAGAGCTGCTCTGTAAATGAGGTCATCGCTCCGGGATGCAGCCTGCCGGGCGGGACAGCAGCAGAGCACAGCACATCCCTGCTCCCAGCGTGGTGCAGGAAATGTCAGCTGCCTCCACAGCGATCACCTGGCACCCTGGGGTCACCCTGCTGCACACAGGCTGCTCGTGTTTCCCATCCAGTTCCACAATTAACTGGTTTCACTGGCAGCTTTCTCGGGTGGGACATGACGTGCCAGTCCCTTTGCTGATGATTCCAGCCCCCGTGATGTCCTGCACTGCAGTTATGCTGCAACTCTTCCCCACTCCCTGCTTGCTCTGAGAGACAGGAGCTCCTTCTCAAACAAGCCTGAGGTTATGATATAGTGAAGCAAAAATGGCAGGAATACCAATTCAGGAGGAATTAGGGGGTCCCTGCTGCTGCCTCAGCCATGTGACTGAGCTCCAGAGACTTTTGGGCAGAGGCAGGCAGCTCCTTGCCTGCTTCACCCCAGCTGGGAGACATCCCAGTGCCATGTGCCTCAGTGACAGCTCTGGCAGCCCCTGCTCACAGGACAGCAGGCGAGGGGAGACCCAGCAAGTGCCTCAGCTCCTGGTTCTGCTGCAGCAACGTGGCTTTTCCCCTGGTTGGAGGCTGGTGGAGATTGTGGGGATGCAGGATGGGGAGTGTGGGGATGTGAGGATGTAGGGATGAGATGTGCGCGATGAGAGATGCGGGATGCGGGCACTGCGGATGGGGCTGCGGGCGAGAGGGGCTGGGCCCGGCGCTGCCGCTGCTCCGTGCCGGCACTGACCTCTAGTGGCACCGGCACCGGCACCGGCACCGGCGTGGACAGCGGTACCGGCTGCGGTAAGCATAAGCGGTACCGACACCAGCACCGGTACAGGCAGCACCCGTGCGGCCGTGTGAGTGTGAGTGTGAGTGTGTGTGTGTCTGTGAGTGTGTGTGTCTGTGAGTGTGTGTGCACTGTGTGTGTGTGTGAGTGTGTGCACTGTGTGTGTGTCTCTGTGTGTCTCTGTGTGTGTGTGTGCGCTCTGTGTGTGTGTGGGTGTGTATGAGTACATGTGTATGTGTGTATGTAGCTGAGTGTGCGTGTATTTGTGTCTGCGTGTATGGGTGTGTGCAGAGGGGTGTGTGTGCAGGTGTGTACAGGTGTGTACAGGTGTGTGTGTGTACAGGTGTGTGCAGTGTCAGGTGAGTACAGGTGTGTGTGCAGGTGTGTACAGGTGTGTACAGGTGTGTGTGTGTGCAGGGGTGTGTGTGTACAGGTGAGTACAGGTGTGTGTGTGTACAGGTGTGTGTACAGGTGTGTCAGGTGTGTGTACAGGTGTGACCAGGTGTGTCAGGTGTGTCCAGGCTCGCTCTAGCTCACATCTGCTGGATCCCATCTCAGCCCAGCCCCTTGTGCTGACAGGGCAGGAAAGGCCAGTGGCCATCCCACGCTGTGCCACAGCCAGCACACAGGGACAGGCCCTGGGAAGCACCTGGGGCTGCTGCTGCCCACCATCCCTCCTTCCTGGGGCTGCCAGAGGAGCTGAGGGATGGATGGAGCCTCTGCCTGCAGGCCTGGATGTGGCCAAGGGCCTGTGCTGGGTAAGCCCAGGTCCCTTCAGTGGTGGCTGACTCCTGGAGCAAACAGCTGATTCCCAGTGGGAGCTGCATGCCATGTGCACCGGAGTTAACCTGAATCCTACCACCTTCCAGGATGGCTATGGGACTGCTTTGAGACCAGAGCTTTCCCCCCACACACCCGAGTTAATTATTAGGGGGATTTTTGCATTTAATTTATAAATGAGTTTAACTTTGCCTCAGATATTATTTTTCAACCTAATTGAAATGTTGTGTGTGCCTTCTAATTGCTTTGAAGAACCTAATAAGAAGCTCCTTAAAGTCTAAAGGCTAAAAGCTGGAGGGTTTTAATAAATTTAACATTAGCTTAACATTTCCACAGGGACTGGAAAATATCTACTCGTAAGGATATTTGCTTGAGCTAAGAAATGCAATTTGTTCCTCTGCATTCGTGTGTATGTGATACGTGAACAGTCCAATTTTTAATTTTCATCATGATTCAAAAAAACTTTTTTCAATGAAACCTGCTTTTATTTTTAAGCCTCCCAGGTCTGTAAAAATTATTGTGCTGTAGCAGGAGAGGGTCAGCTCTGAGGCTCCAGAGGCAGGAGGGTGAGTTTTGGCCTCTCCCCTGCTCCCTTCTTGGCCTCTCTCTCATCCCTCAAGTCTCTCCTGTTGCTGCTTCCCTGCCTGTGACCTGCAGCTGGTGCAGGGGCTGGGGGGGAGCTGGGGCTGGGGTCAGTGCCATGAAGGGTCAGCCTGGGGCAGTGGGAGCAGCAGGACCAGCTTGGCTGTCCCCGTGAGCTCTCTGTCCTTTTACAAGCGTGAGGCTCCTTACGGCCCTCGGGCTCTGGCTGTGCTGAGCCCAGTGCTGACCACCACACCTGCAGTGCCAGTGGTTTCCTGGCCACAAATTCAGCTGACACACACCAGGGCCAACTGCTGGGCTCCCATGGGGAGATCCCATCTGCCAGCTGCCCACCTGGCAGTGGACGTGTCCTCTCTGGGCAGGCTGTTCTCCCCAGCATTCAGCCCACACCCTGTGGGAGATGACAGCCCCTCTGCAGGGCAGCTCACTGCCCAGATTTGGGACACCCTTACCTGAAGAGGAAGCATCAATGCCCTTCAGGTGCATTTGCACCCAACAACAGCAGGACTTCAGAATTACCAATGATAGGCATTTACTTGAGTAATTAATGCTGTTTGCTTTAAACTAAGCTATTGCCTTGTGGATACAGCGCCTGGGTTTGCTGAACTGTGAAATTAAGTTCTCAAAGACCAGAAAAGTGAGGATTTAGGGCCAGAACACCACTTTTGGGAAACAGCTTTCAGTGTGGTTCAAAGCTCCTTGAAGTAACACCTAACTGCACGTGTGGTTTGCTTCCTGAGCCCCCTGCAGCGCCCAGAGGCTCTGGGAGGGAAACTCCGGCTCAGGCAGGTTTTACTTTGAATTTATGGGAGAATAGTTCTGCCAGTTCTGCCAGTTCTGCCAGGTGGATTGGGTGGGTGCTATACAGCGAGCAAGGACCGTGACAGAGCCAGGGGAGGGGTCCGGGCAGCCCCCGGACTGAGCAGGTGTGGCCTCTGCTCCTCCCTGCTCACCTGTGAGGGATTGGGTGAGTGGGGGGCTTGGCGAGGGCCAGCATATCAGGACCCCGTTTTGGGGTTTCCTTCCCCCGGTGACTGTTGCCGAGGCGCTTTGGGATGCTCAGCGCGACTTGCTCTAAGTGTTCAAAGGGCCGGGACACGGGCGTTTCCCGGGAGCCCCGGATGGGATGCAGCGGGGTCGGCGCGGGACTCCGGGGTCCGCAGGGAGGTACCGGGGGCGTTGCGTGCCCCTCGGTGCTGCCCCGGTGGGCGCATTGCATAACGCTTTACATAACCGGGCAGAGCGGTGCGGGCCCCCCCGCACCTGCCCGGGGCCGGGCCCCCCCGGTGCCCCCGGAGGGGGCGGGAGCGCAGGAACCGGCGCAGCCGCCCCAGCCCCGGGGCCGGTACTGAGGAGCCGCCGCCTCCGCCGGCTCCGAGCGGGGTCTGCGGGCCCCCCCCGGCCGGAGGGACCCCGGCATGGCCTCGGGCAAGGCGGCGGGGGAGCGGCGCTGGGAGCTGGTGCGCTGGTGAGTGCGGCGGGCACGGGGGGTCCCGGCGAGGGGGACCCGAGATGGAGAGCGGCGGGGGCTCGGCTGGAGAGGGGGGGTCTGGACTTTAGCGTGGGGATGCTCCCGGCTCGGGAGAGCAGGAGAACCCCGGCTGGGGGGACCCCGGGTAGGGCTGAGGGGACACCGGACCTCGCCCTGGATCTGGGATGCTGCGGGGCGCTGCGAGGGGCACTGCGTGGTCACGGCTGGAGGGGGGGTGCTCCCGGCTGGAGAGGGGTTCCCGGGTGGAGCAGGGGGCTCCCAGTTGCAGCGGGGGTTCCCGGTTGGAGTGGGGGGCTGCTCCAGCCCGGGGGACACTTGGGGGCGCAGAGAAAGGGACGGGTCCGTGCTGGGAGCGTGGTCGCTGTCAGAGGTAGAAGGGTCGGATCCCGAAGAGTTTTTGTGTTTGGGAAAGGGTCCTGCCCGCTGAGGAGGAAGCGTGGGAGCGGCAGCGTGCCGGGGATGCCGCGGTCTCCTCATTCCGGGGGAGTCCCCGGGACTCGCGTGGCTGCTGAGGCTCCTGCGATCTCTGGCGTGCGGGGACGGGGCTTGGAACAGGGCACTGTCTGTGCCCGGAGCAGCCGGGACGGGCTGACATTGAGAACAAGCTTTGTCTGTGTTCTTTTATGTTGAATTGTGCAGTTTGTGACGTCCGAAGCTTGTGACTTTTGAGCAGGGCGCTGCGGCGATGCCAGGCTGTGGCTGGATGGTTCCCTGGGGATGCTGATGAAGCGCTGGGACAGTCCCGGGGTGGTCCCTGGGCGGGAGCAGAGCCCTGGGGTGCCAGCGCCCCGGCTGTGGGATGGGGCCCCTCAAACCAGGGCAAGTAGGCAGAGTGGGAGTCACTGAAGCTTTTTCTTTTCCTCTCTCCTTCCCTTTCTCCCCCTCCTTGCAGCCAAGGACACAGTTTTCCTCACACACTTGGACAAACTCTTGTAGCACTGTGTGCCCTGGCTGCTCTGTGTCCCCCCTGCCTCAGCCCCATTTCCCAAGGGACACCCTGGCTTTTCTGCCTCTGGGTGATCAGAGCTGCAGGCAGCACTGGCATTGCACCGTTTGGTTGCTTTTAACTGGAAAATTGGCAGGTCACTCTGTGCTGGGGATGCTCAGGGAGCGTTTTTGGGTTTCCTTTAGCTGCAGTGGGAAGCTGCAGTTCCTGCACTGTCACTGCCCCCAGCTCCACAGGAGCCCACGGTGCTGGGCTGAGCCAGGTGGGTCACAGAGCAGCAAGTGGGGAGCTCATGGCAGTGTGGAACATCCCTGTGGCCCCATCCAGACAGTGTGGGCACATCCCTGCAGTTCCTGTTGAGAATGAACCTCCTGGAGCATCCACGTGCAGAGGAAGGGACAGGAGCTCTCTGCAGCTCTGGCTGAGGTTCATGGATGCTGCAGCTGTGTGTGTGTGTCTACAATCAGTACTACAGGGGCTTTAACTTATTAATTACTTGCTGATGAAATTTCATGTTCAGAGGAGAGTGTGTGAAGTGCAGCTGGCTGCTGGGATGGAAGCAGGCAGCAGGATTTTGTTCCAGAAGATGGAAAAAACTGCAGTTACCAGAATTTTGCTCGCTTTACAGGGAACCCATACTCTTCTAATCAAATTCATAACCATCAATTCACTCAACTATTACTTGATAAGCCTCAACATCTGACCTGGCATTTGAAGTGATGCTAGAAAGGCCTCAACTTGGCCTTGGAGCCAGTGATAGCCTGGGGAAGGGGCTGGTCTGGGGGTTGGGTGGGTGCTGGGGGCAGGCTGTACCCCAAGATGATGGTGCTGAGCAGGGGGTTCTCTACCTCTGTCCCCCTGGGCTTTACATGGAAATGTCCTGTGCTTCTTTGGAGATGTTCACCCTTTGCTTTCCTGCACGTGGCAGTTATGGGGGCCCGTGGGTCTGGTCTGAGGGCCCTGCATGGGGTGGGGGCTGTACAGGGGCTGCAGTGGCCCCCCAGGTACCCGTGGAGGGTGCAGAGACCCCTCCCTGGGGGTCAGTCTCAAGGGATGTCCTGTCCCAGGCACGGCCATGTGCCTCTGGGTGCATGGGCTTGTGGGCAGCGAGGGATGGGGGTGGCACAGGGGTGCAGGTAGATGGGTTGTAAAGTGATTTTCTGCTCCCACTGAGGTGGTGTGGGATGTGTGTCTCTGAGCGGCACAGCCGAGCCAGCCGCTCCTGCATCCTGCCGCTCCCTCCCCACAACCCAGCACTGATGAATATTTCAGTCCCTCTTGATGTTATTTTTAGGTACGTGCGAGAGGGCCGCTTTCGCATTGAGGAGAGGACGCTGACGGCTTTCCAGTGGCTCTACTCACCCCACCAGCACCGCATCGTCAGCCGGGCAGACCTGGACTCCCCCAGCAGGTGAGGGTGCAGGGCTGGGGACAGTAGGGAGCACTGGCACATCCTCTGCTGCTTGCTCTTTCACAAGCCCTTGTGGTTTTGACACGGGTCTGCTGATCCCCAGCCTGTCTGGGAGCCCTGTGACACAAAAACATCTTGAGCTTTGCTTTAAGATAAAGTTCCAGTGGCACAAGGAGCTGCAAACATTGCAGAAGCACTGTTTAGTTTAAAGCAGTGGGAAGGACAAATTGCCACCTGCCTGCCCAAACTTTTCTTGTAATCCCCCCATGCTTTTGGTTGAGGATCTGCTTTATGCATGCAGCAGTTGAGGTTTACTTAAAAAGCAGATGGGAGCCAGGGGCTGTGTTTCCCCCCAGCCATCAGTGATCGTTGGAAAATATCCTTTCTGATCCCCCAATTTTGTTTGGTGCTTAAACTCTCCCCTTGGGAGCCACATCCCAGGCATGTGCTGCAGCTCTCCCTGCTGATGCATATGCATCGCTGTCGGTTCCCATCCCGTGTTGGATGATAAAACACCATTAACATAAAAGCCCCGTGGGCTTCCAGACACACAGAGAGCAGCATCTGTTCTCTGGCCTGCAAAGAGCTCTGGAACATGCTGAGTCCATGAGTGGCTGTGACAATAAAAGCTCTTCCCTCTCCGTTTCAGCAGCAGTTTTGCTCGAAAAGCCCTCAAAGCCATGAAGTGTTTATCTGCCTTGGAATAGCATGGGTGAGAACAGCAGCGGGAGGGTGGCTGCAGAGGAAGGAGGTGCCCCAAATACTTGGATTTCCCAGGACAGGGAAGGGCTGTGATACTCTCCATACAGAGCAAGCAGGGTGGGGATGGAGGGAGGTGACATCCACACCTGGGAGAGACTTCTGGGGGCATGAGGGAGGTGCCAGCTGCTCTCAGCAGGAGCCATGGCACACACGCTTACTGCTGCCATCTGCTTCCCGACATGGGAATTCCTCTGCCTGCCGCTGGAGAGGCTTTCCAGAAACTGGAATGACTGTGCTGTTTCTTAATTTTAACTAATTTTTGCAAATTGCTTTCAGAGGTTGTGTCAGCCTCACCCCTGATGTTTCATTTGGCACGGGCAACTGAAATGCGCCAACACCATTTATAATTGATGTTGAGTGCTGTTTGGGTTAATTTCACTAGATTAATTTGATTTCCCGAGGGAGTTAATTCCACTGGAGTCGTTTGATTTCCCAGAGGAAAAGTTACCTGGAAGTTTCTTCCGGGAAGTCATCTGGAGAATCTGCGGGACACCAGCGGGTAGTTATGAGTGGTGTCTGTATCGGGATGAAATATTTGTCTCCCAAGGCCGCCCAAGTGAAAACTCTGGCTCGGCAGGAGCAGCCGCGGGCAGTGCAGCGGCCGGGGAGCGGAGCTGCTGGGGCACAGGGATCCTGCGGGCCGGTGCTCGGTGGGATGGGAACGAGGAGCCAGACACGGGCAGGGGGTGTTCCTGCCTTTACATGGGGCAGGGCTGCAGGCAGGGTACGGGGCAGGACTCGGCTCTGTCCCCGCAACCTGCGGGATCCCGGGGCCGCGGTGGCGGGCAGGGAGTGCGCACGGCCCCGCCCGGCCCCACCCTGCATGGCTCTGCCCCATCCTGCACGGCCCCACCCTGCATGGTCCCACCCCTCTCCGCCCCGCACGGCCCCGCCCGGTCCCACCCTGCATGGCTCTGCCCCACCCTGCACGGTCCCACCCTGCACGGCCCGGCCCCACCCGGTCCCACCCCTCTTGGTCCCGCCCGGCACGGCCCCGCTCGGTCCCACCCCACTCGGCCCCACCCGGTCCCGCCCGGCACGGCCCCGCTCGGTCCCACCCCGCCCGGCCCCGCACGGTCCCGCCCCGCACCGCCCGGCACGGCTCTGCACCGCCCCGGCCCGCCCCGCTCGGGGCCGGCTCTGCCACCGCGGCGGGATCCGCAGGCGGCGAGCGGCGGGCACGGCTCGGGGCTGCGGGCTCCATCCTCGGGGTAGGTACGAGCTCCTGGCCGGGGAGCCCCGCGGGGATGCGGTGGAGGTGCCTTCACGGCTCTCGGCTCCTCCGTCTGCGTTCGGAGCCGCGGTGCCAGGGGCTCGGGGCCGGGAACCGGGGGCTGTTCGGTGGCGAAGGGCTGGGGTCGGTGCACCGGGACCCGTGCGTGGGAGGACGGTGAAGCGGCTGCCAGCACGGCTTTTAAATACTGGCCGTTCCAGGAGGCGATTTCCCGTGCGGGGCTCTGCCTGCTGTCCCCGGGGTCGCGGTGGTGCGGTTAGGGTGGCATGCGGGGGGCTTTGTCCTGCCTCCCCCGGGAACCTCCTCGGCTGGGAAGCCCCAGGTGTTTGCACAGAAAAGGGATGTCTGAGCCTCCCTGCCTGCCCCACGCCAGCCTGTCCTGATCCTGATCCTCCTCACCACTGTCCCTGAGCGAGGCTGCAGCTCATCCCTGAGAGGGAAGCGGCGCAATGTCTGCTCACCATGCTGAGCATTTCCCTTCATCCTGCTCATGCCCACAGACAGAGCACCGCTGTGTCTGGCGTGGAGCTGCACAGAGCCTCTGAGGGCCGTGTGAGATGTTGCTTTGCATCCCTGGCGAACGCGGGGTGTGAGATTCACCCTGGCAGGTTCTGCCTTTTCCTGCACACTCTAGGCTCTGCTGTTTTGTTTAACTGCTTGTTGTTTTAGTAGCAGAAAGGACATAATATCTGTCCACAAGGCACGATTTATTGAGGGTTGGAATCACGCCAAAGAGTTTAAATTCAGATCCAACACGCAGCGTGATTGCAGGCAGCAGGCTGGCGCTTGCACACACCACACTTCACAGATACTGCGTTCTCCCTCTGCTGCCGGTTCCTCCCACTAGGGACCATAACCATAGCAGCAAAAATGCCTTTTTCTTTGCTTGTTTGTTTTATCATCCTTCCTTCTCTTCATCCCTAAGCATATATGCATGGTAGCGGGGTCCTGAGGGCTGCTCAAAGAGGCCCTCTACTGCTGCTGCTGCTGCCTGTTGTGTACCTGGTCAGATGCTCTGGTGCTTGGTAGCTGCTGCTGCTGCTGTGGAAACAGGAACAGGACTTCAGCAGCAACAGGAGGAGAGACATTTTTTCCAGGAGCTAAAAACAGCTCATTCTCCACAGACAGTTTTGCAGTTTTGTGGGAGTAGATGAATCCCTGCTTGGAGTTAACATCTGCCTCCAAGCTGGATGCCAGACAGACTTTTTCTTCACTGATTTGATTTCAGCCCAGCTCTTGCAAAATCCACCCAAAATGGTCGAAAAACACAGGTGATGTTGTCAAGAGGTAGCAGAATTTGGAAAAGCTCAAGTCCAAGCCCCAGGTGCCTTGTTTGCAATGTTCAGAGCATCCATGCAGGGGTTTGGCCCCAAACCTGAGCCCTGGCTGCTGAGGTCTGACCTTGTGCCAGCCTTGGGCAGCCACTGATTCCCGTCTGCTGCTGAGGGGTGCAGGGCAGGGGTGTCTGAGAGGAGCAGCCCTTGTCAGGGGAAGGTGCCAGGACCTGCTGGGTCAGCGAGCTCAGCACCCTGCTGCTGTGGGCATCACAGAATCCCAGAATGGCTTGGGTTAAAGGGACTGTAAGGGTCATCCAGCTCCAACCCCCCTCCTGTGGACAGGGACACCTTCCACTAGACTTTATCACCTCGTGTAACATCTTCACAAACGTTGAGAGTCTCAGTTCAGGGGTTGGCGGTTTTTATTCCTTTATTTCTGTTATTAGGAAACTGTTCCAGGGATTGATTGTACTGAGGATTAGAAACCTCCTAATTTCCAGCCAAAGCATGTTCAGGTCTCTCTCATTCCCATGCTTTCATCCCGCCCCCACGTTTTCCCAGCCCTGGTTTTCAGTTGAAGCTGTTCTTTTTCTGTCTCTCCACAATTCCTTCCTTGGCTGCAGCCACCCCCCCGCTCCGTGTTTGTTGTGTGGATTGGGCCAAACGGCTGCCAGTGCCAGCCTGCCACTGGGAACAGGTTTTTGTGGGAGGTTTGCCCCAGTGTGCCCTCCCTCCAGCAGCCCCTGCACTGCCTGGGCAGACGTGTGGCGAGCTCCTGCTGCTCCTGCGGCGGGCAGGGATGTGCAGTGGAGATGCAGGTAGCCATGGTGACAGTGCCCAGGGACCCCGTGCTGGCATGGCAGCCGCTGTCTGGCTGCAGCAGGGAGGCCCCCCAGGCACAGAGGAGAGCACGGTGGGGCCAGTGGTGCCTGCCCTGTCTCTGGGGCATCCGTGCAAGGCACCTATGTGGGCATTGTGTGGAGGCACAGAGCACCCTTTCTGCTGGATCCTGGGGAGGCAGAGTGCATGAGGATGCCAGCCTCTGCTGCTTCCCTGAAGCATCCTCCCTCAGGCTCCACTGCCATGGCAAGGGGGTGGTTGGAAGAGGTAGAGAAAACAGGCACAGAAAACCTGTGTGCTTGAACAGGCTTTTCCTAGAGAGAGCCTTTTCATGGGAGAGGAATTTCATGCCCTTGATAGCAAGGCAGGACTCTAAAATGGGACTTGAGAAAACAAGCAACTCTGTACATTAAATTCACAGTGGGCTGAGAAGAATTTCATGTGCCTGGGAGCCTGTGTGACGAGTTTCTACATCCAGGGCTGTGATGAGACATGATCTGTGTCCCTCTGCAGCAGAGACCTGGTTCATGTGATGGTGGGAGACACCAGCGGGGGCTTTGTGGGGCACAGGCACCTGGCCAGCACGGGGCCAGGTTGTCAGCCAGCACCTGTTGGTTTCCTGGGTTCCTCTCCTCTGTGCTGGGCGCTTGCTGGGCTGCTGGGAGAGCTGGTGCTGCCATAGCTGGGTGTAAATCTCCCTCTGTGCCAAGTGCCTGAGAAGTGAGGCTTTGCAGGTGGCATGGTGGCTTCCTTTAGGATCTATTTTTCAGCCATTTCCACAGAAATGAGCAGGAATGGCCAGATCATTTTGGACATAGGGAAGAGTTCATGATGCAATGCCCAAAGCATCATCAGTTTTCTTGGGATTTGTGATGGCTGGGAGCTCATACCCAGTTGTTTCTTGAGAGTGGGGAAGAGGGGCTGGAGCGTGGTTTGCAGCTTGAGCTGTGCTCAGCCAGGTCTCTGGCCTGCTGTGCTTTGTCTGAAGCTCTCCTCTTGGGTGACACACGGCCTCCCCTCCCCAGCGTGGTGGCCAAGGGAGCCCTCTCAGCCCTTCTGGTCTGAAGCTGTTGAGTAGTGAAGACCTACCCCTGAGAGCAAGTTGGAGTTTGTGGGAAGCTGCATTTTAACCATCGAGTTTCTCTTTTCAGTACCATAACGGGGAGAAAATAGTGCTTAAAATATTCCATGAACTGAGTCAGAGGTAATTTGGACACTGTTTTCCTTTGCTCTGTAGGTCAAGCTGATGATGTGCACGGCATGTTCTTCCTGTCAGAACAAAATCTAATATTTCTGGATGCCCACAACCTTCTTTAGAATCATAATAGGAAGCTGAATGCCCTCAGAGTGCCGCAGGCAATACTAAAGCACTAATGATGCAATCAGTCTCTTACCCCAGCAAGAAAGGGAAGAATTATGCTGCCCTTGCTGGGCACAGTCCTGGTCTGAGGTGTCACCAGCAGGCTGGCACTGTTCCCAGTAAGCAGGGGCTGCTCACCAGGCTGGGTCAGAGCAGTGGGATCCTGGTTCTGGCAGAGGCCCCTGGGAGATGTTAATTTAGACTGGTGCAGATGGTACTGAGGAGTCGTCCTCCCCCAGGGTTTTGTTCCCTAATTTTGGCTGCTTGGTTATGATTTGCCTGTGCCTGCTCTGAAAGGAGGAAGGCTTTTTTCCTTTTTATTATTGAGCCTGTGTGAAATACCTCAGGGGGAAGAGGGGAAGTGAGAAAATGTCATTGCAGAGACTATTTCTGGAGGCACGCCCCTGCACCCTGGTGGTGCTGGGCTGGCTGTGGTGTGGTACCCGGGAGCGAGGGAGGCTGGTGGCCTCAGGGGAGCTGAGGTTGGGTCCTTGGTGTATTTTTAACCTCTGCTTGGTTCAAATGCAGTTTGTCACCTGGATCTGTGGTGGCAGATGTGGCCCTGGGGAGATACTGGTTGTGTGGGGATGGGGAGCAGGAGGGTTGTGTGGGGATGGGGAGCAGGAGGAGCTCCACTTCCAGCACTGCTACCACGGGTATCCCTGGGTGCTGGAGCAGGGTGAGGTGGGCTTGTGCAGGGGCTGCCCCACGCCCTCCTGGACAGCTGGAAATGGAGATATTTCCCCGAGGCCATCTGAAATCCTGAGGCAGGTGTGGGGTTACTCTGTGCTTTAGCCCGACATGAGGAGGAGCTGTGGGAGTGATTATGACCTGAGTGATTATGAGTGATTATGGCCGGCAAAGGGGAGTCAGGTCCTGCCTTGCTGTGCCTGTCCCTGTTACCCTTCCTGCTTGCAAGCCACCTCTGGCACCCTGAGTCCACCCAGGGCAGAAGCAGCAGAACAAGATGCAGTAGATGTTGCTGCAAGGGGAAGGGTCTAAAGCTGCTCATTCCTCTGAGACTCTCCAAGTTGTTCCTGGTGTGGTACCAGCTAAGGTCAGTGCTCCCCACAGCCACTCTCCCTCCCTGTCCCACACCTCAGCACTCAGAATCTCATTCCAAGGTGTGGCAGAGCCTGGTTATACCCAAAGCTTTTGTTTTCAGGCATGTTAATTGTGAGCAAAAATCAACTGGGAGGAGTGTAATGAAGACAGGACCTGGGGGAAGATGAAGGGAAAGGATAACGTCACACTGCTGTTGATGCAGAGCGTTGACACAGATCATGCAGGCCAGGAACAAACGTGCTCCAAGCAAATGGCTGCTCCAGATATTTTGTAGTACCTGAATTATTGCTTCAAAGCCTGCTTTTTTTTTTTGCTTTTTTTTTTTTTTTTTTTTTTTTTTTTTTTTTTTTTTTTTTTTTTTAAATAATGTCCTTAAGAGCTCTAAAATTCAAAGAATTTCCATAGTTTCATCCCTTTAAGCCTGTGGGCAGAAAAGTAGGAGTTGAAATAGCTGGATTTCAGTCCAAGTTTTTTCCCTGGAGTTGAGTGATTTCTGTCTTCAGCTCCCTATACCCTCTCTCCCCCCACCCCTTTCTTTCACACATCAGACAGAATTCAAATGTCTCTTAATTTAAAGCTTTTGGGTGCTTGGATGAGAATGCTGGGCTAGAGCTTCCTCTGACCCAGGAGCCAGCACTGTGTGGAGTGCCAGGGCGAGGGGATGCTGTGAGTCTGCACCAGGCGTTGGCTCGGATCACTGGGGTAGGAGGTGAGTGATCTGGTAGGACCTTGGCAGCCAGAGGCTCTTTCTGGCCTTTGAGCTGCAGTGGCTCTGGGACAGGGGCTCCTGGATCCCGTGGGCATGGCACAGGCTGTGTGGCTGAGCATCTTGTCCCATCCTGGCTCTGCTCTGGTGCTGTGGCCCCAGCAGAGCCCAGCTCCCCCTGCTCTGCACTGCCCGGGGGGCTGGGGCTCCCACCCTTCCTCCTCACCTGGACAGGCTGAGGGAGATCCCCTGGGGTAGCTCTGACGGGGTGCAGGTGGGCGCTGGGGGTTGGTTTGGGGAGGTGAAAGGTGTGAGGACAGGTACAACCCCTGGACACCACACTCCGCCTCTGGGCACCGTGCCCAGCCAGGCTCTGCTCTGCCCTACAATGCCCAAAGCATCATCAGTTTTCTTGGGATTTTTGATGGCTGGGAGCTCATACCCAGCTAGATGTCACCATTTCCATTTCCATGGGATTTCTGAAGCCTGGCTGTTAAAGGACAGGGGTGTTTGGGTGATGGTCAGGCTGCAGATGCCACTTCAGCCTTACAGAGCTGCTGGGGAACCAGAGGATGGAAAACCTGTGTGCCACAGGCAGCTGCATGGGAGCTAGTGAGAGATGCCTTGCTGGGCTCTGGGATGGTGGGATCTGTTTGCTGTGAGAGATGAAGTGATGGGGTTTTTGCTCACTGAGGTTTGATGGGATGTCCCCTGAGGGGCACTGGAGGGGTGGCTGGAGGTTCCCCTACCAGGGAGCCAGCCTGGAGCTGTGACTGCAGCACTACTGTTTCGGGGACAGAGAGGAAGAGTCAGGCCACCACTCTGCCACCAGTGCCCCTCTGGATCGGGCCTCAGTGGCTGGGGCAGCCGCAGGGCACGATGTTTGTGGGCAACACGAGGTCTGGGGTCCCATGTGGCACTGCTGGTGGTCCTGCCATTAGGAGAAATACGATATTTGCAGCGTGAGGTTGCGAAAAGCCTGTGGCCACGAAAAGAAAAGGAAATGACTTTTTTTTGTGGTGTTGGTGTGTGCGCCTGTGCATGCGCTGCTGCGCTGGGGGCGGCTGACCGGGACGTGCTGGGGTCCCCCCGCCCCGGTACCGGCACAAAGCGCCGCTCTGGCCGTCCCCGCACGGCTGCCACTGTCCCGTCACCGCTGTCCTGTCACCGCTGTCCCCCGCAGTGCCCTGGCAGTGCCGAGCCACCACCACCATGTTCCAGAGGAAGCGCAGCGTCTCCTTCGGCGGCTACGGCTGGTGGGTGCCTTCCCCTTCCCCTTCCTTCCCTCCTTCCCTCGGTGCCGGGAGCCGTGCGAGCACTTTCCCTTCCCTGCTGCGCCCCGAGCAGCCCCCCAGGCTCTGTGGTGCGGTGCCCCCAGGCTCAGCCCTTCTCTCCGCGCCGTCGGGAACGACCTGCTGGCCCTGTGCCCGCTGGAAGCCTGGGCACCGCAAAACCCCGTGAGCTCTGCGGGTGATGGGCAGTGAGTGCAGATCCCTCTGAGGGAGCGTGGTGTGCTCCTGTGCTCACGTTACCTGCAGGTGTCCGCCCCTGCACCTTTCCCCGCTGCCTGCTCCTGCTGCGCTCACACAGCCACACTTAGAGCCGCTTCGGGCAGCTCGGGGTGTGCAGCAAGCTCCCTCCTGGTCCAGGGCAGGTTCCCAGCACCACTGGCCCCTCCATGAGTCGTTCCTTCTTTCTCTGTCCTCAGCAGAGCCCCCCGGCTGCTGCCGGCACCCCGAGTTCAGCGGGACTGTTTGCTCCTGCCTCTTCCCTCTGGGAAGCGTTCATCTGTAGGGAAACATCTGTAGGTTCATCTGTAAGGAAACGACACCGTGCTGCCTCTGCCCTCTCTTTCGGTCTCCCCTCCGGGGTGTTTTATGGCTGTTCCCAGTCAGTTAGGGCTGTGATGGTGTTCGGGGCTGCTCTGCCCCTCCCGGTTCCGCAGTGGCTGCAGGGGTTGGACAGTGGCAGCCCCGGGGCTCCGAGGGGAACACGGGGCCGTGGAGTGGGATGTGCCTGAGAGCGGCTGGGGGAAATGCTGAGTAACTGTGGGGGCTGTGGGAGGGCAGCTGGCTCGCCGAGGGTTTCGGCAGGGTCCCCTGGGATGGAGCGCACGCCTCGCTGAAGCCAAGAGAGCCGCCTTGGCTGGGTTGGGTTTTCTTTACACACAAAGGGAAAGGGAGCGCTTGGATTGACTTATTTGTACAAATAAGTTTTGTGAGCTCATTTGGTGGTGGCCAAATCGCAGCTGTTGGACGGCTCTGCCCCACGGCCGCTGCTCTGAGCGGTGGCTCCGGGGCCCTGACTGCCCGGGGGCACCCCAGGCGATCCCCGAGGCGGTGGAGCAGAGCCGTGACCCTCCTTGGCAGGGCATTCGGGGCCAGCTGGGCTTTGCTCTGTCTTTTTCTTGCTGTGCTTTGGCAGTTGCAGGGGAAAGAAAACCACGAGCCAGAGAGTCACTCAGGAAAATGGGGTCTGCCAGCTGCTGGGGGGCTGCACTGGGGGGCTGTTGGGGGGCTGCAGTGGCTGTTGGGGGGCTGCAGTGGC
>JAGMWU010000020.1:202268-224694 GCA_018697195.1 Certhia americana | reverse complement strand
GTTGGGGGGCTGCAGTGGCTGTTGGGGGGCTGCAGTGGCTGTTGGGGGCTGTGCCACCGCTGCAGCTGGGGCTGGGTGAACAGGACCCGAGCTTTCCTTTATCCACCACGCCAGTGTCTGCATGGTGGGAGCTGCGGGGGGAGCCCCATCCTCCTGGAGCTGTGGGGTGGGGTTTGCTCCCACGGGGGTCGGTGCACTCCTCCCCGGGTCCCTGGACAGCCCTGTGAGCTGCCGGCAGAGCCCTTCCCTGGGCGGTCACTGGAGAAGAAGGGACCTGCCACAGCCCCGTACCTGCGCCTGCATCTTCTCACGGTCCGGGCCGACCCACCCTTCCTGTGGGGCTGCGTGTGAGGTGCCTGGGCACACCCAGCCGCCTCCTGCTGTGGCTGCACTCGCTGTTTCCAGCCTCTGCTGGGCTGAAAATTGCTATTTTTTTCCTCTCTAGCAGCTGCATCTGCTGCCAGCGAGGTCCCGGAGCAGTGTGCTCGTCTTGGGGGGCAGATGTGGTGCCCCAGTTTGGCTGTAGGGATGCACACGGTGTGCAGAGCCATCGCTGGTGCTGCCCAGGGCCGGGGATCCCCGGGGCTGTGGGGTGTGGGGAGTTTCACGTTGCCACTTTCGGAGCAGGGCAGGGCAGACAAACGGCTCTGACAGTCAGCTACTACTGCGGTTTCCCAAACATGGGAGTTTATTTCCTGCGAGCTTTTTTGTTGTTGTTGTTTTTTCTCCCCTTCTCACTCTAAGAGGCCAAATACAAACAACTGGTTTTGCTTGCCGTGGTTGTGGATGGAGCCACTCGTGCAGCCCCACTCAGGGACAGGTCCCAAGGGAGCTGCCCCAGCCACTCACTGTCCCTGAGCTGCTTTGCCTCTGCCACTGTGTTTGGAAACAGCTCTGCTGCCCTGCATGCTCTAATGTTCAACATGATTTAATGATCAACAAGGTCTGGGCAGGCTTGTAAGGTATTAAGTCACAATTGCAGGTGCCCTAGATCTATTTTTAGGAGCAGCAGTGTGCTGGCTCTCCAGAGCAGAGCATGGAAGCTGATGTTTGGGGAAATGCTTGGAACAGAGCTGCTGTGGCCATGGGAGGGTGAGATTGCTGCAAGAGAGGGACCCTGGGAAAGGTAATGGTACCTGTGCCTCAGTGCCTGCCAGGCTCAGCCTGTGGCACCCAGTGCCAGGGAACCGACCCCCTGTGCCACCCGTGGGTGCAGCCCCCTCCTGACAATGGAGCCCAGCCTGGGGGTGGAGAAGGTAAGGCTGAAAGTGGGGAGGAACCGTATTTCTGTGGCCATACCGTGTCCTCTGCGATCACAGTGCAAACCAAAAGGGTGTTGGGGGTGTTATTTTGCTGTTTGGTCTTTTTTTGAGATGTGGAATTGATTCCGTGTGGCATAGCAGAGCATTTTCAGTGACTGCCAAAAGATATTGTTTTGCATTTTAAGACATTACTATGATTTGCATTAATTAATATTAATATGACTGTAACTACAATGATTCTGAGGAGATGAGCACTCATTACCAGTGCCAGGGAAATGAATGAAGCAACTGGGTCTCCCTGTTCCACATGAGCCATCTAGGGCTGGGAGCGATGGGGCTGCGCTCATTTTGTTGTTTTGTTGTTTTGTTTTTTCTGCCTGGGGCTGGGTTGCAGTTTGTGGGGTTTGGTGGGATCTTCCCAGCACGTCAGGGCTGTCACAGGTCCATTATCTGTAAATACATGGTTTGTGCCAGCTGTGCTTTGGACAGAGCTGGGACACAGGCGATGCCGGGCTCTGCTGACCAGCTCAACTCTGCCATTCCAGAGTGGGAGGCAGCAGTTCTGCACCAGGAAGGAACTAGGAGGATTTTTTTTTTATTTGCTTGCTGCCAGGCTTCATTTTGGGTTAAATCTTGGTTGGTTTTGTTTTCCAATGAAGTCTTTCTGTGGTGATCGTCGTGTCAGTCGGAGCGCTGGCACCTCCAAAGGATGTGCTGAGGTCGTGTTTGGCAGCAGCCCCCAGTACCCAACCCCCTCCCAGCTACATCTGGAGCCCCTGTGCCTGCTGTAACACCCTCCTCTGTTCTCTCCCCAGGATCGACAAGACAATGCTGGCCAGCCTGAAGATCAAGTGAGTACCTGGCTCTTCTGTCGTGTGGTGATTTCCCGTGGGATGCGTGGTGCTGGGAGCTGGCTCACTGTGTGGAGGATGCTTTCCTGGGAGCTGGGCTCCAGCTGGTGCAGTGGAGTCCAGCCATGTCCGCCCACTCCAGGACATGTGTTCGTGCATGTCCCACAGTCTGTTCTCCTGAAAGCCTGAAGTGAATCAGGCACTGGAAGATCACAACAAACACGGTGACGCGATCACTGTGAGATCAGTGGGCTGAGGTGGGCATGGGGCAGCTCACAGGGTGCCAGCTCTGCCTCGGGGGTAACAGGGGTGGGAAGCAGCAGGTCAGGCTGGCACTGAGCTTCTGGGTGTAAATCCAGTGAAGTCTGGAGGTTCTGTATTTTGTTTTTCAATCTGGAGAGGTGGTGAGTGCCAGTGGAACAGTGGGTGTGTGTGACCCAGCTCCTCTCCTGTGCTGCTGAGAGGCTCTGGGCACTGCTCTGGAAGGGGTGGAGATGCTGTTGGGGTCCAGGAGGGTCTGTGGACAGGCAGTGTTGCTTGGTGGGTCGATCCTGGATTTGCCACAGACTTGCTGGACACTGGTGGGTGGTGTGAATTTTGTGGCTCTGGCAAGGTGCTTGCTGGGCCAGGTGCTGTGCTCTGATGGAGTGAGTTGTGTGAGGCCACCATCCCTGCTGGGACAAGTCCTTGGCTGATGGGGAGGAGAAGGTGGTGTAGGTGTGAGTGTGGTGGCACCGATGCTCTCTGCTCCCCCAGCACTCGAGGCTATCTGGGACCTGCCTCCTGTTCCCACCAGCTTTGTCCTCCCGGCTGCACATCCTGGGAACTGTTCTGCATCCCTGGGAACTGCTCCCTTCCCTCCCACTGTAGTGCATCCCTCCTCTCTCCTGCATTCCAGATAAGCTCCCCGGGATCGGGGTTTCCCCACTGTGAGCACACGTGCAGCTACGCCCTGTGCTGATACAGAAATGCTCTGGCCAAGCCTCCCCTGGGCTCCAGGCAGTGCACAGGGTGATGGCTCATGCGGTTTCCCTCTATAATCATTGTGCAAATTATTCATTAATGGAAAAGTATCCGGAAAGCCTGGGGGAGCTGCTGCCTGAACGAGCCGGCAAATGCCCGTTGTAAATGGCACAGCAGAACCGCTGGTGCTGCGCTCATTGCTCAGGTTGTGCTGAACTAATGAGAAGTTTAAATCAATGTTTACCACTTTGGGGAGTGGAGGGAATTCTCTGCAGACTTTCCTGTTCCAGTGAAGCTGAGAAGGACTGAGCTGCTCCTTGTGCTGTGCTGTACACTGTGCCCTGATTTTTTTCGAAGGCTGTTGCAGCTGTACCCCCCTGTGCCCTCCTCTCTGCACTGTGCCAGGCACTAATGGAATGGTGTGCCAGTGCTGTGGGCACGCTGCCATGCTCCTGCCTGGGCAGGGTGAGGAACTGGGGCCACGTTTCTCTCTTTATCTCTACCTTTCCTGCCCTGGCCAGAGGAGGGAGTTTCCTTGGAGCTTTTGATGAACATTCACTGCTGTTTGCAGCTAATGCTTCCCCACAACCCTGTGGTGCTTCTGGTCTGCGGGTAGGCTGCTTCATTAAGAGGTTCTGTAATTTGGGCTCAGACAGATCCACGTTTCGTATTTTTAAAAGCTTTTAAAACTATAAATACGTGATAGACCCCAACTTTTGGGTTTTTAGCGCCCTCTTGTTATTGCTGCAGCCTCTGTCGGGGTGTCCTGGTTTAACCCGTGGCACAGAGGCACCAGGCATCAGTTTTCTTTCCTTTTGTGAGTTATCACCGAAGATCTGAGCTGCTTTCCGCATGCCCGGGAGCACCTCAGGGAGCCCCGTGCTGCTGCAGGCTCGCCGAAGCCCGGGATGCCGGCCTTGGGAGCGTGGAGCGATGCCCGGCCTGTCCTCCGTGGGGATAAACTCGCCCACACAGGGTCTGGATAAACTCACCCACGCAGGTGGCACTGGGGCATCGGAGCAGTTTTCCCTCTGCCTGTCTCTCCGTTTTCTTCTTCGGTTCGGGTTTCAGTGGTTCCTATGGTAACCATGAATGTGTCGGAGGGACCGCAGAGCATCAGCAGGCGCTGCAGAGGGGGGGAGTGTCGGCGAGGTGATGGGTGGGGAGCCCTGGCATCGCAGGCAGGGCTCTGCTGACCCCTCTGGTGACAGGCAAAGGTGCCAGGGTTGCAGGGAAGGTGCTGCACAGGGGCTCGAGCATTCCCGGGCAGCTGCTGCCAAAACCAGCCCGGAACAAACTCTGTGAAACACCCGGGAAGCTCTGGGGAGTTGGGGTCTGGTTCTGCCCCCGGGAGCTGTGCCATGCCCGTACCTGCTGGGCAGAGGAGCCCAGAGCTGGTGTGCCCTGTCCCACCACTCAGGATTTGAGTGTCCTGGCTCTGGAACTCACCGTCCTGTGGCAGGAGGAAGCTGAGCTGCTGTGGGGAGCCAGGGGATGCTCGGGGGAGCTGAGATATGCTCCCACCCAGAGATAGTCTGTGGGGATGAGGAGCCTGGGAGAGGGCTTGGGGCTGCTCTGCTCACTGTTTTTGGGGGTGCACATCCCCAAGGGTGGAAACAGGTGCTGGTCCTGGGGCTGTTGAGAGCTTCTGGGATGGGGGCCAGTCCCGGGGAGCTGTGGGGTGGAGACTGAGGCACTTGGGCAGTAAATGGGATTTGGCATGTGCAGGCCCTGGGTTTGGTTTGGACCATTTCTATTGTGATCCCTACTTTTCTTTATGTTTTTTTATTCCTTACCCACTTCAGGGAAAGTGCTTGGAGCAGCTGAATCCCCTGGGCCAGCAAAAGGGGAATTGTGTCCAGAAGCAGCTCCCCAGCCTTGGCTTGGCATTGGTGTTTTCTTGTGTCACAAGAAGTCCCTGTAGGGAGCTGGAGGTGTCTCCAGGTGCCTGGGGTTGCCTTGGTTCTCCTGGGGGAACAGCTCCATGCAGTCCCAGTCAAATCAAACGTGAGGTGTTTGAGGTCAGGTTGTGCTGCCAGGGAAGGAAGACCTGAGCCAGATGGCAGCTAAGCTGCTTCCCAGGTGGGAAGGTCACCCTGGAGGAAGACATCAGCCTGCAAAGGATCTTTTCATGTCAAACAGCAGTTCTGGCCAGGTGAGCCAGCCAGGTGGGTTTGTTTGCCTCTCACAGCAGCCCAGCAAATGCAGGGGTCCCCAAGAAGGCAGGCAGAGACCCTTGAGCCCCCTTGGCCTTGTAAAGTCCTTGTACTGGGGATGCTGGAGGTGGAAAAGTGGGATAGGGATTTGTGGGGCCCTTCCTCCTCCTCTGAGGAACAAACTGGTAGAGTGATGTCCCACAGGGGGTTCACCATCCTGCTGACAGCTCCTCAGGCTTTGTGCTCTGGTCATTTGCTCATTGGCATTGGTGGGGTGTACTGAGAAACCACAGAGTGTTAAACAAAAAAATCAGTAAAAAAGTCCCTCCTTTAGGCAGAGTCACCTCTTCTTTTAGCCTTATAAAGCAAAAATAGCACCAAGATAATCATGTCTCTGTGGAATGGAGGAGCCATGTACAGCAATTACTGGGAGTCAGTGTGTGTGCAGGCAGAACTCACATGAAAGAGCATGTGATGCTCCTGTGCTGATGGGAGCAGGAGGATGAAGGTGGGAAGAGATGAAAGATTTACTTGACCTTCGTAAAAAGAGCTGTGTCCAGGCTTGAGGCTCTTTAATATTTGATGGGCTGGAGCTGAGTTAATGGGAAGATGTGGGAATGATTTAGCGTCTTGGAGGTGGCTGCTCTGACTATTGCACTGATCTTGGAGGTTTGTGCTTGGGTCCTGTGAGGACATGGTCTGGCGAGCAGATTGCATCTAAGTAAATTCCTTTGACTTATTAGCACTTCATAAATGGATAATTGCATGTAAATGTATGTTTTGCAATTGCATTTAGCCAGAGAAGCACATGCAAAGGAAATGCTGTCAAAATTACAGCAAGGCAGTGCGTAGGGAGAATTCCTATCTCCATTCCTTTGGAACTGCTCCTCTCCATGGTGCCAGGTGTGGAGCCAGCCCAGTGTAAACCCCAGCAATGACCCCCACCAGCAGCATGCCCTGGGTGTGTATCCCAGCTCTGGCACCTGGCAGTGACCCCCTTCTTGCCTGGGTGCCTGGGGAAGGGCTGAGCGTGCAGGGCTGGGGTGCAAGGAATGCCCTGGACTTGCAGAAAACTTTAAACTCATCTAAACCAGTGCTGGGCAGGAGGGGCAGAGTGAGGCCAGGCTGAGTCTCTCAATGGGTTAGTGCTGGAGGGGTGTTAGTTGTGCTCCCAGCAGAGTGCAGGGCTGTGGCAGCTCAGAGAGTCATTGCTGGGCATGGCATGCCAGGCAAAATGAATCCTTGTGTTGGCAGCAGGTCCTGTGCTGGGATGAAGCTCCTTGCAGTGCCAGGGAACTGCAGGTGTGTGCCCAGGGATGGTGAATTCCATTGTGATCCCTACTTTCTTTCTGTTTTTTATTCCTTACCCACTTCAGGGAAAGTGCTTGGAGCAGCTGAATCCCCTGGGCTGGCAAAAGGGGAATCATGTCCAGAAGCAGTGACCAGTGACCTGTACAATAACCAGGGATGGTGAAGGGCCCTGCTGCTGCTGTAGGGGTGGCTCTGCCATCCCTGCTCGCCATCAGCTGCTTGAGTTGCCTGCCAGGATGGTGGCAGGGCCATGGTCTGTCCTTCCCCGTCAGCCCGAGGACTGGTGGGAGATTTACAAAATCCAGCCAGTCCCAACGTCTCCCTGCTATCTCTGGCAGGCAGGCGGGAGCGCTTCCCTCTTCGTGGAAGGGCAGTTATCGCCCTGGCTGCCTGCCCACACCCAACCCTGCACCCACATAGCATCCTCCCAGCACGTCTCACAGCCTGCCTGGGACAGAGGAAGCTTTCACAGGAGGAGGAAGGAGCTGTCAGCTCTGAGGACTTGGAGTGTTTCAGCCATTTAATCTGGTAAGCCTTAGCTATATAAAATTTCAGGCCGGGGGAATGGATACTGGCACAGCTCCACTGATGCTCCCCCTTGGTATTTGACTCTGCTTTCCTTTTAGTGGCCTGCTGTAGATATTTGGGTTTCTGTGAGGGTTTATTCCTGCAGAAGGCCCAGCCATGGGACAGAAGGGGTGGGTTGGGATCTGGTGGTGACGTTGGAGGTGACGCAGCAGCGCGTTCCCCTGAGTGCCGCCCCGTCCATATGCTAAAATGTTGTTGTTGCTGTCAGACAGCCTTCCCATATTTAAAGCTAGATTATCCACAATTACATCTGCCCAGAGGACTGAGCAGCCCCACGTGGGTCTATTTTTAGCTCTGTCTCAGAACTAATAAACTGTGCTGGTTTTTCCTCCTGCCATATTTATAGCCTGTCAGGCTGGGAGCTGTTTGCAGTCGCAGGGCGTTTGCTCGCAGAACAGCCCCCTTGTGAGAGCAAATATTGTCCTGATGGGTGGAGGGAGCCCTGATGGTGACTGAGGCTCCATCTGCCTGCAGGTTCGCTGCCCGTCTGCAGGAGTCACAGAGGTCACCCAGGCAGGGTTTGCAGGGTTGTCCTACTTGGGGTGGCTGCTGGCCTCCCCTAGCCCAGGCCGTGTGCCTACTCCTCCCCTAGCCCAGGCCATGTGCCCACTCCTCCCCTAGCCCTGTCCGTGTGCCCACTTGCCCTGGGGTGGGTGTGATTTGGGGACCATGAGCAGTCCCATCTCTGCTGAGCCAAGGAGCCCAGAGCAGGGTAGGCAGTGCCGGCGTGGCAGTGCAGGCATTCTGCCAAAGCCTGTGGTTTGTTCCTGATGATAATTTCATTAATTACTGCATGGCTCCCGCCGGCTGTCACTTCTCCTGCGAGCTGGCAGGGTCTGGCCCTGCCAGCCCCACTGTCCAGCCATGGGCACCCAGAGGCATTCCTGTGCCATGGGAAGGCTTGTGACTGGCAGGGCCACGGTCCTGCACTGGAAGTGGCCCTCTCCATCTCTGCTGTTTGATTTCCAGTGGGGCTTGTGATGCTCTCAGTGACCCGTACAATATCCAAGGAACTCACATCTTCCAAAGCCTGTTGTGAAAACATGGCTCATCTCAGGCTCCCACCCAGAAGAGACATATAGAGGCTTGACAGGTACTTGAATAGGTCAGAGCTATATTCTGAGTCTCTGTGAAGTCTCAAAGGTCAGTCCTTTCAGGCACTGTCCTGTCTTGTTCCTCTCAAATGTTACCGGTGTCATACCAGGGACTGTGACAGCTCCTTTCTCCTACAATAATACAGTGTTAATCCTTTCCAGTTTGGAATGCAGAGTCCACTTTCTAAAGCCCTGACAAGCTGATCTGGGTCTCTTGTTCCCAATCATTAATGATATTGCACAGTGTGAGGTGATTTGAAGGGGAAGATGGTGCGTCTGCAGCTAAAAACTGCTTCATTTTCCATCTTTTCTCACTTGGAGCTAGAGGCAAGGAAAAATCTGTAGAGCAGCATAAACCCCTGGATATGATTGACTTCAGAACGTTCCCTGTAGTATGGATGTGTCAGAGATAATACCTGTGTTTTAGCTCCACAAATTATATGTCTTTTAATGCTTTCACATCAAACAAGGTGTGTGAGGGAGGTGGGTAATTGAGTCGGTCTCATCTCTGGAATGGTCGCTGGGGCACAGGCTCTGCTGCTCCTGTTGCCTCCCCTGTGGCACTGGGACCTGCTCCATCACCCCCTCGCTGCCCACCACCTCCTCCCACATCCCTTGCAGCACCCTCAGGAAGGGCATTGCTCCACTGAGGTTAAAGTTTGGGTCTAATCCTGAGCTTCCCAGCTGGATTCAGTGGTGATGGATTGGTGTCATGGCTTCAGGGGTGGCCTTTGCTATGTGCAAAGGGTGCTGGTGCTGCTGAAAGTGCTGGGTGAGTGGCGTGTGTTAGTGGCTGTGCATCCCAATTCTGGCTTTATTAGTGATGGTACTGTGGAATGGTGACATTTAGCTCACTGATTTGCTAGTAAAATTCAGAGGATCTGCTCATGCTGTAAAAACTAATTTCCGCTGCTGATTTGATCTAATTTAATTGGATGCTGAAATCTTGGAGCTCATCTCTTCAGGAGGCTTGTGTTCACAGGGAGAAATACCCCAAATTATCAGGAATACAATTTCCATGTAACTGTGCTGCTGTCATAGCCATGACTACCTCGTTCTGTGTCAGCTGTGCTGTGGCTGATGCTGCCCCAGTTGCCACCACACAGCCAGGCTGCTGGGCAGGAAGAGCCCAAGGGTGACTCACTTGGGCTGTCTCAATTACAGGATGGTGTTTGACTCACAGCCAATTGCCCACAATGCTTGGGAGAGGTGTACAAGAGACTCCTTGTACCCACAGCTTGCTTTGTTCCTTGATAATTGAGTCTTGGAAAACCACCCAGCGTTGATGTGTTGATGGCATGGTCAGTGCTCCAGGCTCCTGTCACTGATGCTTTCTTAAAGTCCTTGGCCTGGCTATGGCTCAGGTCTGACCCCTTTGGAGCTGGTCTGGTTGAGTGTGTCTGTCACACTGTGACACTCCTGTGTGTGTCACAGGAGCTGTGTCACTGGGATGCCCTGGAGCCCGTGTGCCCTTGAGCAGGGGCAGCCTGGGGTGCACAGGGAGGAGTTGCTCCCAGCACCTTCCTTAGCTGTGCTCCTCAACATCCCCCCTGCCCAGGGGAGGGTGACAGGACCCACCTGACCTCAGCTGCTTTCTGCAGCAAGAGTCCTTTCATTTTTGTTCTTTCATTGTGGCTTTGACCACCTTCCTGCCTGCTGCTTGGGGTGGCTTGAAATTGTGTTGGGGAGATGGACACTCATGGACCCTGCTTGGCCACAGGCCAGGCAGGAGGTGGATGCTTGACTGCACTTGTCACAGGCATGGGCTCTGGACAGGGCAAGCCCATCCCTGTGTGCTTCTCCTTGAGCTCAGCAGGTGAATTTCTCCTTTCTTGCCCTTCATCCCTGCTCCTCCGTACAGGAGCCACAGTGCCAGGGCACAGGGAGCCTCAGGGCTGGGGCACTGCTGTGCTGGGGGGGCCTTGCCAACCTGTGGGGTGGGAGCTGGGGAGCTGGGGCTGCCCCACACCTTGGCACACACCGATCCAATCTCTCAGAATTGACGTGCTGTCGGGGTGGCTGGTGGCATGTCACACCTGTCTCTCACCATTTCTGGGGAGATAAGCTCACTGTGCTCTGTCTCCTTGCCTGCATGGAAGAGCTGGCTCTGTGCTTTCTTGGGATTTCCTTCATGTCTTTCTAGCTGAAGCCATAAAATAAATTTCTAATCAGATTACTTGGGGCTGGATGTAATGTAATCTAAAGCTCTATTTCTTGTGATACTTCTCTTAAAGTGGATGCCCTCTTATCCTCCTCCTGCAGCACTGATTGAAACACTATAATCGCTTTCTCCCTCGTTTGCAAGCTCCCAAATCCATTTCTGCCATGCCAGGGAAATTGGGATGTGACTGCTCCTTTGCAGGGAAACAGTTACTATTTTGGGGTTTGGGCCGTGTTTCATTGTCTCCTTTTGTTCCTCTCTGGCTCCCAGTCCTCGGTGCTGGTGCAGCTGCCCTCTCTCGGCTCTCCCACCTGGGCAGTGCAGGTGCCCATGCTCAGGTGGGAGGCAGTGCCCAGAGGGGCTCTGGGTGAGTGCCTGGGGCAGTGGCCAAGGGTGCCAAGGTGGTGGGGAAGGGCCCTGGGCAGATCCCTGGGCTCCCCCGGCAGCTCAGGCACGGAGCCGTAGGGATGGGCTGTGGCAAATGCCTGGCATAGCTCGTGTATTTCTGGCACTGTCCCTCGTGAGCCAGGGAACCAGAAATATCTCCTGCCCAGGGAGGCACAGAGGGTGACAGGGACGTGTCCTGCACAGTCTGATGAGGCAGCACCGCGGATCTGGCCAGAGAAGCCCTGAGTCACCAGAGCTGGGCTCAGCTCTAGCTGCAGCTCAGGTGTGAGCATGGGGCTGGGTCCTCTGCAGGTGGAAAGGTCCCTGCAGGTGGCTGAGGAAGATTGATGGGCTGCTCATCTATGGGGGGTTTCATCTCACAGCAGCATCTATACAAAAGCCAAAGTTATTACACAAATTAATGGCTTCATAATAATATTAATAGTGTCATTTATTCATGGCAGATTCAGTACTCTTAGGGATAAAGGCTCAATCTTGTCCTAGTCTGGTGTTTCCAGGTCCCTCTTCCTCAGCAGAGTGTCCAGACGGCCACCAGGTGATGTGTTAATCACGGTGTGTAATTGTCCTGGCCTGTCCTGTGCTCCCTCCAGCCCCTCAGGCTTTCTAGTTCCCTGCCAAACTGCTTTGTCTGATGCAGAAATGTCAGGGCATTTTTCAAGGGATGTGTTTTTCATAAAACAGGGGCAACTGCTTACCCTGGAGGTAATTCAGTGACTGAAGGGATGATTCTGATGTTTTAAAGGAAGGATGGAGACTTGGGGTCTCTTGAATTGCAGTGATCTGTCTTAGGAGATGTCCTTTGGGACATCTGGAGAGTTTCTGGGGGTGCTGGCCCTGGCAGGGCCCCCCTATTGCCAGGATTCAGGAAGGTGATGGATGCTTTGGTGGCATCACTGCAGGAACAGGAGGTTGGAAGGAGCTGGAGGGGGTGAGGCATGGGGAAGACAGGCAGGGCAGGAGCTTTCAGATGCACCAGCCCTGCCACCTGGTGTGCCTGCTGCCTGTGACAGACATCCCTGTCGTCCTGCCCCAGTCCATCCTGGAGCAGCTCCCAGATGGCAGAACCTAAGAAACACAGGACAGGTTCTGCAGGGTCTGTCACAGCCAGAGGTGATGTGCTGTGGAGCAGGAGGTCCTGGTTCCTTTCATCCAGCCCTCCTGGGAACCCATAGCCCCCCAGCCCACCTCAGCCCCTCACCATCCAGTATCTTGCCCTCAGCCTGTAAATTACAAATTAGCTACAGTGAGTCCAAAAGCAATTACTTCCATTGTGGGCTGGGCCATGTTTGGGTGGAGAGGGAACCTGACTGAGTTACTGCTCAAAGTGTTTGTCTATTTCCAAATAGGAGAGAATTGAACATCTTTAAAAATCAATACAAAGCCACTTTGGCATAAACCAAGAGAAGATTAATACTTAACTTGTCTGGAAAAGGGGAGGGGAAATGTGGAAAATGTCTCCAGAGAGGGAGACTCAATGGAATTTGAATCTGCCTGTTTAATGTGAGAGCAAAAAGATTTAAAATTAACCCCCCTCCCCCTCCATTAACTGGAAACTAATGAGGTGCTGGAGAACTGGTGTAATTTGGCACAGAAATAGGAACTTTTTTTTTTTTTTTTCCCTATGCCTGAGAAATTTGTCAGACTGATAGCTTTAGCTTGAAGGAAAGCAGATGGGCATTTTCTGTAGGAAGAGATCTGTTGATCCACCAAAAACTTTATTGAAAGGCTTGGCAGTGCAGGTAGCACTCAAGTTTAGCAGGATGAATTTCTCTTATCCACTTACATTCTCTCACCACCATTCAGAGTTTGGCATTGTCTGGTGTTGTTCTGAGGAGACAGAAATTAATTTTGGAATTTTTGGAGAATGAGTTGGATTTTTCCCGTGGGGAAGTGGGTACCTCAACACTTGTCTGCTGGAATTGCTGCTGCCTCAGTCTCCCCAGGGACCTTGAGGTCTGGTGAAATGTAAAAATACTGATCTTGGGTTTCAGTTTGGGTCTTGAGCAAGGACTCTGTGTGCACGGTGTAGATCGGGATGGGTGCTGTGGTGACACTGAAACACTGTCTGGTTCATCTGGGGTGAATTCATGTGGTGTGTTGACAAAAATAACATTACAGCCTGTTTTTATCTGACTTACAGGAGGATACAGAAAGAGATTACGGCGATGATAGGGGTTTTGTTGTTGTTGCATTTAAAGAATCCATCTGATTAGAGATTCTGCTGAAACATTTAGATAGAGAAGGCCAGAACTGAGGTTATGCTGATATCCTTAAGGATGGCAGACAGGAGGGTGACAGGCAGGGGAGGTGGGTGAAGCAGGACTGTGACAGGCAGGACAAGGCAGCAGGAGTGGCTGTTCCCTGCCAGATGTGGTCTGTGGCCTCTGCAAGCTGTTTCTCCTGAGCAAACACATTTATTACAGACTTTGCCAGGGGAGCCCCATGCATTGTTAATGATTGACTGCCCCAGCTGGGGGTTTCCAGGCAGCTCCTGTTCCGTGCTGGGCTCTTGCTCAGGGTGGGAGCAAGGGCCTTTCTCACCATCTTTCCCCGGGAGTTGCTCAGGTTCTGCTTGAATGGGTGGTGGATGTGGTTGTGGCTGCAGCCTGTGTGTGCCCCCCAACAGATTCCTGTTTGTGGCAGGGTCCCCCCAAAACCTTGACCTGGCTGTGACATATGGAGCAGCTGCCCCAGGTGCCCTGCACCTGTGTGCCACTGCCAGAGAGGTTCTGCCCTCCCTGCTCTAAAGCCAGGCTGGTTAAACCCACCCCGGGCAGTGGGCTGGATGGATGGAGGATGGTTTCAGCTGTTCCTAATGGCTGCAGGGATACGGAGAACCAGCAGGCTTTGGGCAGCTGTCCTGTCCTGTGCTGAGTCGATGTTTCATGTAGGATCTGGCAGTAGGGATGGTGCTTTCATCCCTTGGACTAGGAAGTTGCTCAAAGTGCTGTAGCTTGTCCTGTATCTAATTCCTGTGAAAATTAAACTAGCAGAGGAGAAAGGTGAGGTAAGGGGGGCAGAAGGACCCGTGTGTTTTATCACCACGGCAACAAGGACTTCCAGGGAAAGGTGTTGAGGTGAGAAGTAGATAATTTACAGTTTAGTTAATAAAAAAAGGAATTCGTTTCCTGGCGGGAGCTGTGTGTCAGCTGCCGGTGTGAGGGACAAGCTCGAGGCCCCGTGCTGTCCCCGGGCTCGGCGGGGAGGGATGCTCGGTCCTGGCAGGGGGATGGCAGGGCCAGGCTGGGAGCTCCTGCGGGGCTTTGCTGCCGTGAGGGGCCCGTGTGTGGGCCAGGAGCGAGTCCTCCCTCTCAGGGGGTTGAAGGGGCTGTGCTGGCACTTCGCCCCTTACGGAGCCCGGGCCGTGGCTGCCGGGAAAGCCTCGGTACCGGGGTGACGGCGGACGGTCGGGTCCCCGTGCCCGTGACGCGCTCAGAGCCCCGCCCGCCCGCAGAGCCGTCCCGGGGGTGTCCGGGGGTCTGCGGACACACCCCCGGCCCCGGGGCTAAGGGGAAGCGGGCAGAGCTGCCGCCGTTCCGCAGCCGCTCCCGCGGGGCTCCGTTACCGGCTCCGCGCTCGTTACCGGCGGCGCGGGGCGCGCGCGGGGCGGGGGCGGTCGCGGCCGTGGACGCGCCTTCGCCCCCGCCGGTGCCGGCGCTCGGTCGGTCGGTGGCGGCAGCGGCGATGTCCCGGGCGGGCGGCAGGACGCGGTCCCGGCGCGCTGGGGTGCGGGCGGCCGTGGTGCTGATCGGGCTGCTGCACCGCTCCCGGCAGAGCAGCGAGAGAAGGTGACGGCGCGGGGAACCGGGCAGCGCTCGGTACCGGCTCGGGGCCGGGCAGAGCCCGGAGGCTGCGGGGGGGAAACGCGGGGCCGGCGGCGGGAGCGGCGGATGGAATGGCTGGGCGGTACCGGGAGCTGGGTAGCGGGTACCGGGATAACCGTGAGCCGCTGGCGGTGTGCCGCTCGGTGCCGGAGCGGTGCCGGGGACCAGACAGCCGGCACCGGCATTACCGTGACCCGCTGGCGCTGCCCCGCAGCGGTACCGGAGGAACCGCGGCCGCTCAGGGCGTGTGTGCAGGGCCCGGGCCGGCTGAGCCCCGGCAGCTGCTGCTGCACCCCGGGAGCACCGGCGCGACCCTCAGAGCCCCCTCGGGCTCCCGAGCGGGCAGAGCCGCTGTAGCTCGGCTCCGCAGCTTTGTCTGCGCCGGGAACAGCTGACAAATGGTTTCATCTTTCATTGCCGAAACCGTGGGCTGTACTTGGTGTCCAACTTTGTGCCGTAGGAAATGGCCTGTTCGCAGAGCTGTGCGAGCTGGCATCTGCTCCGCGGGCTCCGCTCCCCCCGCGCCGCACGGGAGTTGCTCTTGGCCTCAGAGGTTGACCCCGCGCTGATCTATGCGGGCTGCCCCGGGCAGGGAGTTTTCTCCTCCAGGACTCTGCTGCTCTGGCAACTTCGGTGTTAAAAATAGTCAGAAATATGCACCCGAACCTCACAGTGCGTGTACCTCTGGTTCAGGGTGGAAGCACATGGGCACTGCTGCAGGCGGAGGCTTTTTTTGTTTCTTTCTCTTTTTTCTTGGATCAATTTGTGATTTTGTACCAAACTCAAATGAATGAAGAATTGATTATTTGGAATGGTTATTGTAAAATATTCTCCCCCTCCCTAATCTATAAGCATGAAAAAGCAGAGTGGGGCGACTGAGGATGAAGCTTTTGGTCTACCCTCAGTTGTGGATTGCAGGGTTCATGCCTCATTTTTCAGAGCTGCTGGCACAGGGACTTTGCCTTGGACAGCTGGTGCCATGGAGAGTAGGATTTCAGTGATGCACTAAAGACTGAACACTGGCATTCCTGAGGAGTTCCTGTGTCACTTGCTGCTTTGGGATATTTTCTTCTCCCTTGCTGGGGTATCAGGTAGATCATCAAAGCAGAACAGTTGGAAAAACCAACCTGCAGGTCCTGAATGAGCAGCAGTAGTGGCTGCTCACCTGAGCAGCTGTGGCTGGGTCCCTGTAGCACACAGTGTGGGCTGGCATACAGGGTGTGGGGGCTGCACTGGGGCTCCCTGGTGGGCTTGACTGTTCCTGCCCCTGCTGCTGCTCCTTGGATTTTGTCCTGTTTAGCCCAGGCCTGTTCTAGCCATAGCTCTGCCTTTGGACCATGGGCTCCAGCTAGCAGCTAGCCAGTGTTGGAGGGGCTGGTGGGGAGTGACCTGAAGTCTCTTCTGCTTTCATGTTGGTAGAGAACCCTCCGTGTGTGGAGCTGTCTGAGTGCAGACTGATGCTGGTGGGGTCCAAATGATCCTCTGGATGTTGTACCCACTGAAACTCATTGGCCAATCCTGCATTTGCCTCAAGGACAGGGAATGCTTTACTGGTCACACCAAGCAAGACTTTGCCAAAGAGTTGTCTTTCCCCCAGGTACCAGGTTTCTGTGAATGAGCTCAGCATGACACTGGAGTGCTTAGAAAAAACCTGGCTCTGAACTTGCACAGGAATCTGCCCTGTGATGTGTGAGTCTGGTTTTCCTTTTTATTTTTTTCCCCAGCATCATGTTGTGCACAGAACGTCTCAGTGCGCCTCTTGCTGCGGGGTGTACTGAGTACAACAAGTCACACAGACATCTCAGGGGGAGAACAAGACCCTGAGGAGGTTTTTTTCTGTCTGCCATGGACTGAGGAGCCTCCATGGGAGTGATTGCAAGAATTCAAGCAGTGCTTTACGGTGGTTGTTTCATCTTATGCAAGCTGCCAGGGCCATCAAAGTGACATAATCTGCAGGAAAAGGAAGGGACTGCTAGCGGCATCGTCAAAAGGGACTCTGTTCCCCCACCTGCTCCTATTTGCTTTTTTTCCCTCCTACATTCAGTCTTTGTTCTGCATTTGCAATTGAATTTTGCTTTCCATGAGCCATATGCAAGCCTGGCAGGATCAGTGGCAGCTGCAGAGTCTGTGGTGGCCCATGTCCCTTCCTTGTTAGCAACCCAGCAAAGTGCAGTGCAACACTCCAGGCTCCCCTGGCAGAGCTGGGTGATGCTCTCCTGCCTCTCCACCTGCAGTCTTCTAACCTGGCCTCCCCTGCACACCTGAGCTGGAGGGGAGGAGCAGGGAGGTCGAGGGGGGTGGCTGCTGCTGGGGGCTCCTCCTTGCTCCTGGTTCGCTCTGAAAGCCTGGGATTTGGAACTATATTTATATCTAAATGAATTTTCCTGACTGTCCCACATGCAAGTGAGGTGACACTCTGGTGGCTGTCCTCTCACAGGGGAGAGCTGGGGGGTGGGTGCCCTGGTGTGGGGCACTTCTCAACTCCCAGCCTCCCCTTGCCCTTTGGCATCAGTGCCACAGCGTTTGGAGATGCAGGTTTCTGGGAGCTGTTCTCTGCAATTTGCAAATTATTGAATCAGCTCAGAAGCGGCTGCCCGAGGTTCCTGGCTCGGGTTTGGCAGGAATAGGATCAGACGAGCCTTCTGGTCTGAAAATGTCTGCAAGTGCCTTGGCTGATTTACCCAGATCTGCAGGAAATTGCCACTTTCTCTGTTCCTGCAAGGGAGAGTAGGCAGCACATTTTGTAAAAGATAAAAACTTCTTTTCACCATTACTTGCATACCACCCTTACAGCCTCACTGGCCTGGCCTGGCCTGGCTCAGTGGGAAGCCCTTGGCCAGCTGGAAGGATTCCAGTGTCTGTAGAGATGCAGGCAAAGCAGGAATCAGCTCCTTGCTGGCCCCCTCTGCCCAGCAGGATGGGCAACGTGTGCTGCAGCAGGGACCCCACAGGAGCACAGACAGCAGGGACCCCACGGGATAGCAGGGGCAGCAGGGATCCCTTGGGCAGTGCAGGCTGCAGGGATCCTGCCTGTTCAAGTGCAGGACGCTCTGAACTGTTCAACAATGTTTATTCTCTGTTGGGGCAATTAAAGCCAGCCCCACTGGCAGTTAAATGTCACCTTTCTCTGAGCAGGGCTGCAGTTCTGCTCCGAGGACAGTGCTGTGTGTGTGCAGGTGCAGGCTGGCAGTTTGCAAATACGTAATTTATTGCAAGAAATGTAGATGAGAAAATGCTGCACTTTTTTTTTTTTTTTTTTTTTTTTTTTTGCTGACTCTTAGGCTTCGATGTGAGAAGGCAGCACTGCTGAATAGGGCTAGGCTGAGCCAGGACATAACAAGGTAAATCAGTTTCTAGGGAAGATGGCAGGGGCTCTGCCCAAGGGTCTGGCAGCTCTGCAGCACTGAGTGGGCTGGACCCCATGTCTGGGGGGATTCTGGAGCCCCACAACTGTCTGACATCAGTGGGAGCCTGCAGCAGTGCATGTCCTCTGCTGATGTCCTCCCTGGGATGAGTGATGATGCAGCGAGATCTTGCCTGCCTGGCATCCTGGGATTGGGTGGAGAGCTGCTCAAAGTCAGGGCAAGGTTCTTCATTCAGGCTTTCACTGCAGATTTCCAGGTGTAAACTCACAGCAAGGTGCCCTTGTCTGTGTTGCAAAAAACTGGCAGTTTTGGTTGAGGTTTTTTTTTGCAATTTGTGAGCAGCTGGCAAGGGCTCCTGGCCACTGCTGCTGTGCCTGGTGTGACAGCAGGTGCTTGTGTCCCAGGAGCCAGTCCCAGTTGTGTGGGGGATGGAGAGGAGCCCCCCCAGAGGGAGGATGAGCAGCCTGTGCCCCACTCCCACTGTGGACAGGGCTGAGCCCAGGCAGGGGCAGGATGGAAAGTGATCTGGAAGCACAGTCCCCTCTGAAAACTTATTCAGATTGGGCATGGAATATGAAACAAACCAAAAAGGAAGCAGCTGGCAAGGTGATGCCCATCAAGGATAAAAAATGATGAGTCCAAAAATAGAGGCTGTTAATTTACGGGAGAGTTATTGCTGACCTTCTCAAGGATGAGGCACCTGACAGGCAGAACTTGTTGCTGCAGGAGTTTGGTACCTCCTTAGGCCAGGTGTGATCTGTGGAATTAAGCATAGGCATACAGGTAACCTGGGGTGCTCCCATCTCATTTGTACATCTTGACAGAGGCAGAGCCAACCACATGTTGTGGAGCATTTTACCGTGTCAGGTAATGAGCTGACATCTCCCTAAATGTACTGTGTTGTTTGGGAAATAAATCAGATGGACAAAATGAGGAGGTGGGATGCATGAGGGGTTTTCCATTAGGCTTTGGCTTGAGAGAGATGAGGGAAGTGTACACTCGGAGTCAGGGTCTGGATGGGAACACTCCAAGGGTCCAGGCAGCCTTGGCTCTGTGCTGAACAGGAATTTTTAATCAGAATTTCAGTATGTCCGTGGGGTTTACCAAATACAGGATATTACTTTGAAGGTGCTTTAGGACTGTGATCAGGGATGCTTTAAAGAGAAAACCTTCACTTGCCCTTGCTGTGTTGGGAGCTCACCAGTGCCCATGATTTCCCCCCCAAAATGTGGGAAATCCCCCATTTTCTCCCCCTTTGGAAGGAGCCAGGAGAGCAGCCCTTGGCAGGTGGGTTTTGCCTCCCCGAGAGCTGGCCATAGGTCCCCCCTGAGCCAGGAGGGGGCTGGGATGGCAGGGGTGATCTCAGTCTCCATTCGGGAACCCTGCAGTCAGCCTTGCCATAACCGCATTAAGGTATTTCCTTAATTAGATTTACTAAGTATGCAGGATTCTAATTCTCTCTTTTCCTTCTCTCTTAATTTGCCTAATGAGAAAAACAAAGAAATAAAATTACAAAAGCCATGCCCACGTTTCCTTCTGGAGAGGCTGGTGTCCGGCCGGGCGGCTCCAGAGGATGCTCTGGCCCATCCTATGTGTTGGTGCCTGGCTGTGGCCGTGGGTGTGAGGGCACTGGGGCAGGCAGAGCCCCCCTGGCACTGCCAGGTGTCCCCTGGGGGGACAAACACAGTGCTGTGACCTTGGGTTATGCTGTCACTGCTGGAGCTGCCGTGGTGCCACCAGCGCCTGTTCCCGCTGCCGTGGGCACTGCCACCTCTGCTGTGCTTCAGGTTTGGCACAGACTGGCACCCTCAGTGCCACCTGGGGTCTGGGGCACAGTGCGGGGCTGCTGTGAGCCCCCGCTGGCCCCGGGGATCCCTGGGGGCTGCACCCTGGTGCACAGACCAAGACGTGCTAATCTTCCTCCTGATTCATTTATCATCCCCTGAGCCAATCAGTTTGGGAAATGGGCCCTTGACCCCAGTGCTGATGGCAGGCTGAATCACCGGCGGCGTCTGTGGCTGGACTTTAACACAACAGATTCGCAGCTCAGAGGCCCGTTCCAAGCAGTCGTTGGGGATGGGCTTGTTTTGCTCTCCCGGAACTGCAGGAGCAGTTCCAGCAGTTTGGCCCCAAAGAAGCAGCCAGCATGTGACAGAGGAACATGTTGTTAAGTTGGGTGATTTTATAATACTTAGAATATGATGCTATGGCAACCTACTACAAACCCCAGATCAAATCAAATTATTTGTGCGCATCCCTGTAACTTCAATCTTTTCAAAGTCCTATCTGTTTTATGCCTTTGAGGCCACTGTGCAGCTGAGTGCAATCAGGCAGAGCTCAGGGTTCAAAGCAAGGAGAGCAGAGGATGAGTGATTTGCTCCAGATCAGGCTGTGCTTTACTGTCCTAGAAAGTCAAAGAGCAAACAAGGAAAATCTGTCATCCTTGGCATTTTTCAGCAGTCTAGACATGGTGAGGTTGTGGAGAGCAGAGAGGGAAGGAGCTTGATAAAAGGTTTGGGTGGGCAGAACAGGAATTCTGCTATTGCCCCACATTGCTCCAATTAATTTCTTCCATTGAAAACCTGGAAGGTGCCAGGAGCTCAAATGAGGTGTCACGATGTAAATGTAACCTGCCCTGATACGAAAAAGGGAGACAGAAGATGTATTTTGGTTTAATGTAACGTGAAACATCAGTTCTTGGTGTGAATTCACGTTTGGACACGATGCAATGGGTATTTCCCCCAGTGGCTCTATGTCCGTGTTGCTGGCACAGCCCAGGTGCTGCGTGACTCCCCTGGCTGTGAGTAGGATGATGCTGCTGGCCCCACTTCGCCTTCTCAGCATCCCTGCTGCCTCCCCGCCGCCTCCTTTCTGCCTCCCCATGTCATCCCTCAGCCTCTCCAGGGCCCTGCTGAGGAGGGGCTGCAGGCACCGCGCTCCCCCCGACCCGCGGGTCATTGTCACCTGCTGCCACAATAGCTGGGGCTTGGCAGGAGCGGGGTGGCGGTGCCGGTGGTGAGGGCAGGTGTTTGCAGAGGTGGGGTGCGCCCTGCGGCAGGAGCTGTGTGTTTTGGAGAGGCCCCGCGGGCAGCGGTGCCGTTTGCGCTCTGCGGAGCCATCCCGGGGCGCGCTGCCATGGGAACCAAACCTCCTCTCGGCGAGATAAACAGTTGGACATTTTGGCCCGGTTTCTGCAGGACTAACCTGGCAGGGACAAGAGGAAACTAAATTAAATCTCAGATTTTCTGTCTCCCGGAGGAGCATCTGGCAGTGCCGCTGTGTGATGGCGTGGCTGCCTGCCCGGGAGCCGCCGGGAGAGAGGGATGGGAATTTTGTTCAGGGGAGGGCTGAGGCCGTACTTTTCCAAAGCTTAGGGGACTTTGGGAAGAGCTGTCTTGACAACTCTGTGGCACAGGGACTGCTTTTCACTTTCCTGGGCTCTTGCATCTTCACGATGGCTCTCGGTACTTCCAAATCTGGTGCCAGGTGCCGTGTTGGCAAAGGGGCCCTTGGCTGGGTCTCTCCAAACCATGCCGGGGTGTCCCTGGGTGTCACTGAGCCTCCTCTGCTGCTCAGCCGCAGGTCCTGCCCTGGTGGGGAGGGAGCCAGGGAGAGGGAGGCTGTGGGGCTGTCACAGGAGCCCAGCCCTGCTGTCCCTGCTGTCCCTGCTGTCCCTGCACCACCAGCACCACACATGAGGACTCACAGCCCACCCTGGGCACGGGCTCTTCTGATGACTTTTATCACCTTCTCACACTGTCTGCTGGGTTTTTTTTCTCAGATTCCAGATGTTACCGTACAGCCAGCTGCACACCAGGGCTTTGCCAAGGCAGATAAAACCCTTATCTGCTGCCTCGTGCGCTGGCTCGGGCCGGGGGGAGCTGACATGCCTGTGTTTGGTTTTCCAGGAAACAGGAGCTGCTGAACAGCTCGGATGTGACGGTCCCGGAGCGGCCCCTGTCCCCTCCACTCACGGCCCCCCCGACCATGAAGGTGAGAATGTGGGTGCTGGGCCGGGCCCCGACCCGGTTCGGGAATGCCAGGCTGGCGGGGAGCAGCACTGCCAACGCAGCGGCTGCACGGAGCAGGGCTGTTCCCACAGGAAAAAAAGTCCATCATAGGTGGATTCTGGAATTCAGCCGGCAGCCTGTTCCAACCGCCGCCCCCTGCCCACCGTACCTGCCCGGACTCGGCGCACCCGGTGATATCCCCCGTTACACAACGGGGAGCGGCGGTGCCGGCACCGGGATGGGAGTGGAAATGGTAGGGATGGATGTATGGGATGGGATATGGATGGGATGGAATTGGAATGCCTGGAATGGAATGGAATGGAATGGAATGGAATGAGATGGAATTGGAATGGAATGGAATTGGGAAAGGGGAAGGTGGAAAGGGGAAGGGGAAATGGGGAAGGGGAAGGGGAAGGGGAATGTGAATGGAAGG
>JAGMWU010000020.1:90229-197381 GCA_018697195.1 Certhia americana | reverse complement strand
CCTGCCTGTGCCCTGCAAACCCTCACCTGCTTCCTGCCCAACCTGTTCCGGGCACTTTGCCTCCCCGGGGAGCCACCCTTTGAAATAACAAGACAGCTGTCCTGCTGTGCCTCTGGCTTGAGGAAACATTAACAAAGGGAGGTGTGGGCTGGGCAGGGGTGGCCAGGCTGGTGCTCGCTCTCGCTGGGTGCCCATGAGGAGGTCTGGCTGTGTGGCTGGTGCCGGCGGGGGGTGATGTCAGGAAGGTAATGGATTTCTTCCAGGGCTTGCTGGTGAATGCTGCGATACCCGGGGGAGAGTGCTGGGGAGGGGTGCTGGCACAGCTCTGCTTGCTGCCCTCCGTTTGTGGCAGCTCCTGCCTGGTGCAGGGTTTTCCTTCTGGTCCTTTTCTTTGTGGCCCAGGAAAGCTGGCTGCAGGTGTGCACAGCTCCCTGAAGGATGCAGCCTGCTGCGTGGTTTGCTTAGCATGGGTGGGCATTTTCTGTGGGACTCGCTGTAGAGGAGGGTGTGGTGCCACCCTGGGGTCAGCTCTTGGCTCTGGCTACCGGTACAGCAGGACCTGAAATGATCTGAGAACATTTGTACCTGGAGATAAACAGAATCCAAGAAAAGCTCAAACTAAGGAAAAGACTTTTTAGAGAGCTGTGGGCATAGAGCTGTATAAGCCTGGGATTTTTCTTCTTGACTCCTGCAGGGGTGGTAGGTGAGGACAAGTAAAGCTGGAAACTGCCAGGGCTGTGTCCAAGCTACCCTACCTGTGCTGGCAGCCACAGACTGCTTGTGCTGTAAATCCAACCTTTGCTCACCACAAATACTAAAGGAATAAGTCTCTCTCAGACTTTTCCTTCGATTTTCATTTTTTCATCCCCTCCTCTGTTTTTTAACTCTATTTTGTGTGTGTATGTGTGTCTTTTGAGAAGTTCAGTCTAAAAATCATCCCCTGTGCCTTTCCCCCCTTGTTACCATGACCCCCTTTTTTTTTTCTTTTGCCCCAAATCACGGATGTCTCTCCTGCAAACCGTTTCTGACAGCCGGGAGGAGGGTGGGAGCTGCTGATGCCGCTTTTCAGTCTCCCCTGGGCTGGCAGCTGCGGTGACCCAGCAGGGACGGGGCCAGAGGGAC
Source organism: Certhia americana (assembly GCA_018697195.1). Lineage (NCBI taxonomy): Eukaryota > Metazoa > Chordata > Aves > Passeriformes > Certhiidae > Certhia > Certhia americana. The sequence goes on along the minus strand of JAGMWU010000020.1, from coordinate 196,259 downwards.
GGGGTGCTGAGAGCAGGGCCGGGGCAAGTGTGCCACGCCTCCAGAAAAGCCATTTAGGGTTTACTGGGAGTGCCGCATTTACAGTCGTAGTTTGGCTGGATAATTCATTTGTGCGTACCTGAGAGCAGGAAGAAGGAGAAGGAGAAGGGATCAGGACTGTCCGGCGAGTGCTGTGCTAAAGGGGTGACCTCAGAGCAGCTCCTGGGGTCACAGGGCACCGCCAGGACAGGGCCCTGCTGGGCAGCACAGGTACATCAGGGTGGGAAAGGGTTACCTGAAGCTGCCTCGCAGCGGGAGAGCGAGGCTGAGCCATCGGCGTGGTCCTGGCAGCTCTCCCGGACAGGCGACACTGGGCTGTGCCCGCTCTGGTGGGGTCCCTGTCCCTCAGCCCCCCCTCTCTCCGTGTCACCAAGGGTGCAGGGACACTCACCCTGTGTGTGTGGTGGCCGTGGCTCCTGTCCACGGCCCCATGGCTCTTGAGACAGGCAGCACAAACAGGGTTTCTAGTTCAGCTCAGTAATCTCTTTATTTCCTTCGGCAAGTGGGGATTAACCCTGCACTGTCTGGCCACCCAGCAGCGCTGGCACCAGCTTCACCAATGCTGCTGCGAGTAAGAAAAGAAATGATTCAAGACCCCTGATCAAACCATGCACAAAGCTTGTCATTTGTGGGGGTTGAGGGATTCTGGCAAAGGCACCTGCAGCAAGGATGCTGAGCTCCAAGTTGGGCTGCATGGGAGCTCCCAGTGTCACAGCTGCCTGGTCACATTCAGGGAGCAGGACAAGTGCTGGGGGTGGGGGTCCTGTGTCCCTGCTGTGATGTGGTCTGGTCTGGTTTGCCTTGTGTCTGCTGTTATCAAACAGTAGATTTCCTTCTTTTCTTTTCAGTCTGCAGAATTCTTCGAAATGCTGGAAAAAATGCAGGTGAGCAGCAATGTGCCTGCCATAACTGGGGATGTTTGCCCCAGCAGAGCCCCTGAGGGCAGAGGCCCCATAGCAGTGCTGGGAGGGAGCTATCCCAGGGCCAGACCCCACCTTCCAGCTGCTTGGGTTGGAGTGATCTCCATGTAGCAAAATGCCCTCATGTTAGTGGACTGACCCCCTGTGTTGGTAAAGGCATCTAAATTATTTGATGCATTCAATTTGTTCCAAACAGGCACCAAAACTGGAAGAACAGAGGTCTGGAAGCCAAAAACACAAGGTTAGTTGATTTTTGTTTCTTGACGGAGTCTCTTCAAGTGTCCCCCCCTCATCTCAGAGGTTTAGTGTGATCGTCAAGGACAGTCACTCAAAGGGCTGGAAAGGATTTAGATGTTATCTAAAAACGAGGCACTGATTGAATTGCAGAGGAGCATGGTGCCTGTAAATCCCTAATCCAGCCTTATGTCCAGACCAGTGCATTTCAGCTTCCAGCTGTGCAAAGGCTTGGGGTTTGCCACTGCACTGGGAAGTTGCCTCAGTGGAGGAACTCCCTTTAGGCAGGACTTAGCCTGCGTTGACACCTTCCTGTGAGGGACCAGCAGGTGCTGGAGGCACTCCCTGGGTTGGGTGGGCAGGGCTGGGGTTTTAAGGGGCAGCTGGCAGGGAACAGATGGTCATGGATGGTGTTTTGGTTCCTTTTTCCAGGAAGACTACATCCCATACCCCAGCATCGATGAGGTGGGTGCCCTGAACCCCCTGAACACTTTCTGGTGAATGCCTTGCCAAAATTGCTGATGGCAGAGGAGTTGGTGGAGATTCTGTTTCTGACAGGAGCTACATATAGCATTGTTTCCCCTCCCTACCTTTGAGATTTTTGGCTTTTTCTCAGTAGCATGTGCCCTCTTCTGTGACAGAAAAGAGGTTTCAGAGAGGGGCTGGACTTGTCCCTCCTGGTGCCAGGGCTGGGGTCTGCTGCAGCAGGGGGGCAAATATGGGGCAATGAGCTCTGCATCCCACATCCAAACCCCTCTCCTGCCTGAGCCCTCACGTCTCTGCAGATCCTAGAGAAGGGGAGCCCGTACCCGCTGATCATCCTGCCCCAGTTTGGGGGATACTGGATAGAAGACCCAGAAAACCTCGGCACACCCACCTCATCTGACAGCAGCATCTGCGAGGAGGAGGAGGAAAACCTCAGCCCCAGCACCTATGGCTACAAGCTGGAGTGCAAGGGAGAGGCCAGAGCCTACCGCAAGCATTTCCTGGGGAAGGTGAGTTCCCCTGCCCCACAGGGCTCACAGTTGCACACCTTTGACTAAGAAAACTCTCCAATTGTGAGCAAAATGGGCAAGATTTACAATTTCCCTCTTTGCAAGGAATGGAGGCACTGGTGAGTTCCCAGCATGGCAGTGATGGCCACGCATGTGGCCTTTGCCCCTGGCCCCACAGCCACAGGTCTCCTGTGACACCAGTGGGGACATTGGCTCTGTGCCTCCTGTCCTGGGGGACCTGGGGCTCAGCCAGACACAGGGATCTGTATGGCAGCCCCTACCCTCTTGCTCACAGCCCTGGTCCTGGCCATGGGCTGCAGGTGTGTGAGTGATGGGAGGCTGTTGGGGCAGCAGGTGAGTGTCTAGTGTCCTTGCCATTGGTGAGTTGCTTCCCGGCTGCTAACTTGCTGTTTTCTATTTTTAGGATCATTTAAATTTCTACTGTACAGCCAGCAGCCTTGGAAATCTGATCCTTTCTGTTAAATGCGAGGAGACAGATGGCACAGAATATTTAAGGGTTATACTCAGGTATGGGAAAAAGAAACAAGCTTTGTTTAACAAAATATTCTCTCTTTGGGAATCCCTGGTTCTGTTTCCACAGCAAATGCTTGAGCTGAACTGGCAGCATGTGGAGGGGGTCTGGGTGGGATGGGAGGCAGTGGCAGCATCTCTGCTTCTGTGCTGGGACTGCCTAAACCTGATAATGAACATGAGACTTTGATCTGTTGCTAAACCTCCTGGAACTGAACATAAACCTCTGTGGGTTTAATCCTCCCTGGGATAACACCAGTCACTTCTCTCCATCCCTGCATAAGCTGACAGGACCCAGCATGTCTGAAGCATTGTGTCATTTCCCTCCAAACTATGAATATTTGAAGAGCTGCAGAGATGAGAAGACAAATCGAGCCTTTGCTCACTATCCAGACCCAACAGATGCAGCACAACAGTGTCTCCCAACAGCGGGTGTTGCTTTGCTGTAGACACTCTGACATCTGTCTGCTCATTGTTCTTTCTTTGCCAGGTCCAAAGTGAAGACATTACATGAAAGGATTCCATTGGCAGGATTCAGCAAACTCCCGAGTATCCCCCAGATTGCAAAGGTGAATTTCCTGGCTTGGCTGGAACACAGCAGCAAAGCCTGTGCACATCAGGCAGTGCTGGGATGTGCTGGGCAGCATTGGACAGTGTTGGGCAGCAATGCCTGGGTTCTCAGGTCAAGGGGCACTTGGGTGGTGCTGTGTCTGGCCCTGCTGTTGGTTTCCTGCTGATCCCAGGCAAGGAGAGAAAACGGCACCAATTTGATGTGGAGAGACCTGGGACTTGGCTTGCTGCATCCTCGGTCAGAGCCAGGCAGGCCATAGGGCATCCCAAGGAGAGGATGTGAAGTGGGGAGCTCCTGCTATCAGAGGCTGTATTTGGCTTCTTTATAGGACGTTCATGGCCTGAAGTTTTGGCCAAGGACTAGCACTGACTGCTCTTTCCTCTTGCCCACAGGCCTTCTGTGATGATGCCTCTGGGCTGAAGTTTAACCCGGTTCTGTACCCCAAGGTGAGGTAACCTGCCCAAATTGTGTGTGTGTTCTGCAGGGACACTGAGAAACACACCCAGGGCCACTGTTGAAAACTTTTCGCCTAATTATGTGGGAATTGGGCATTTTTCCCCCTTCCTCTCCCCCAGTGCTGCCCAGCTGTTGTCGTACCCTGCTGCAGCTCCGGTGGGCTCTCCTCTCCCCTCACCATGGATCTTTTGGCCATCACATTTTGAACCACCAGATGAAACAATTGGCATTTTGCTTTCCTGCAGGCATCCCAGATGATAGTGTCTTATGACGAGCATGAGGTCAACAACACGTTCAAGTTTGGTGTGATCTATCAGAAGTTCAGGCAGGTGAGTTTTCCCCATGCTGCTTTCATGGAGCACGTCCCTGTGCACCAGAGATCCAGTGACACGAGCACAGACTCAACTCTGACGTTAATTCTGCCATGTGCAGCCCCTGGTGTCACTGGATGTCCTCACTGACTGTGTTTCTCATTTTCTCGGATGTTTTCCCCACTCATTAAAAAATGATGTGACTGAAAAGTCTCAGTATGGAAATCAGCCCACAAGCTGCTGTAGGGAAAAGCGGATGTGAAAATGTATTTTAGCAGGCGTGGTATTTTAATCAGATATATGTTTAGACAGCTAAACAGCTACGTTTGTCTGGAGGGACTGTGGGCTCTGAAGAGAGGCACTCGCTGAAAATGCTGTCATTAGGAGGGGGACTCTGGATGGGGAGTGCAGAGCTCAGCCTCAGAACTCACTGAGAATTGCTCTGACAGGCACTCCAATTATTTTACATGTTACATTTTGGGTTGGATTGAGTGACTCACACAAGGCCATAATTATGGTCTCATTGTTTTGAAATACAGCAAGTGGGAGATGATTAGGGATTTTTCAGCAGAGGATTCACTTCTGGTTTGGTATTCTCTGGGTATTATCCTACGGTCCTTGCTGGGGCTCAGAAGAGGCTCTCAGCAGCTTTCCCCTGGACTGTCCTGGTCACTGAGCGGGCTGTGACAGCCCAGGGATGGGGCTGGGGGCTGGGGGCTGGTGCTAGCTGGGGAGCAGAGGGGTGGAGCAACCTGTGGCTGTGCAGGGCACCATGGAACAAGGTGCTCTTTAGGGTCTCAGACCCCAGAGACCCTGTGGACAGAGCTGGATGTGGCAGGGGATAGGGCAGGCAGGGAAACTGGGGCTGTCAGCAGATGCACCTGTGTTTTGTAGACCCAAGAGGAGGAGCTGTTTGGCAATAATGAAGAGAGCGCTGCTTTCAAGAACTTCCTGAGTTTTCTGGGAGACACCATAACTCTCCAGGACTTCAAAGGGTAAGTTAGATAAAAAGGATGATTTTACAAATACATTAACAAGAGACCATGTCATATGTAAAAATATCTACGTGTGAGAACAGAAGTCATCTCGCTCATGAGCGGGATGTGCGGAGCAGAAGCAAATATAGCTTTGGCTTGTTTTTCAAAGCTGGGGGAGTTTAAAAAAAAAAAAAAAATTGGAGCTGCCAAGAGAGAAAAACTTCTTTTCCTGCAGCTTTGAGGTTGTGATAAAATCTGGCTATATTCAGCCATAAGATGGAAGGAAGTCTGTGGAAATGTGCCGTGCCTCAGCCACGGGTGCCTTCAAGGTGGTCACTGCAGTGGTCACAGGGTGGGCAGGGACCCCCACTGCTGGGGAGGGATGGTGAGGCCACGGCTGGTGCCCATGGCTGTGGTCAGCCCTGGCTGAGCAGCCCTGCTCTGTGTGCACCCTGTATTTCAGGCTAGTGACAGCGATGGCTGGTTACAACACATGACGCACGGTTTGTTCTTTCCCATTTGCTCGCTGCTAGATAAAGATAAACGAGCTGGGCTGTTCCATCAGCCTGTCCCCTGATGGCCGCTGGTGCTCTCTGTGAAGCTTTCAATTAATATCTCTTCGTTTCTCCCTGCCTTTCCCTTGATCTCCAGTTTTCGAGGAGGCCTGGATGTCAGCCATGGGCAGACGGGAGCAGAGTCTGTGTACACAGTGTTCAGGGACAGGGAGATAATGTTTCATGTCTCTACAAAGCTGCCTTTTACCGAAGGAGACACACAACAAGTAAGAGAGACGAGATTGCTTGCATGGAAGGGTCTGAGTGGGGCTGCACTGACACTGCCCTGCCCAGTGGGCACTGCCAAGCCCTGGCACCGTGGGAAGTGTCTGCTCAGCTCCCCAGCCTGGCACTGGCACTTGTTCCTGCAGGGGCAGAACCGCCTGGTTTTACTGACCCAATGTTCTCCCTTTACGGTTTAGCTCCAGAGGAAGAGGCACATTGGCAATGACATCGTGGCAATTATCTTCCAAGAGGAGAACACGCCGTTTGTCCCAGACATGATTGCCTCCAACTTCCTGCATGCCTACATCGTGGTGCAGGTGGAAAACCCTGAGGCAGAGAATACAGCATACAAGGTGAGGGCAGTGCCATTTCTGCTTCAGCATCTTTTGACAAGATGGAGTGACAGGACAAAGGGGAATGGCTTCCCACTTGCAAAAGATAGGGTTAGATTAGAGTTTAGGGGGAAATACTTCCCTGTGAGGGTGGTGAGGCCCTGGCGCAGGTTGCCCAGGGCACGTACCCTGTGCTCAGAGAGGCAGTCAGTGTTGGGCCTGGTGGGGACACCTGTGTGCTGAACACACACATGTGTGCACACAGCTGTGTTACGTGTGCATTGTTACATAATGTCTAAAAAATACATGTTTGTAAAACAGCTCATTTGTTAAAGAGTTTTGATGGTCCTCAGTGTTTGAATGTGCCTTGGCACAGTCTGTCATATCACCTGGGTGTAGGTGGCATGAACCCTGTTATCCTGCTGTACCCGTGGGAAACATGTGTCTCTTGACTCCTCAGGTATCAGTCACAGCCCGGGAAGATGTTCCCTCCTTTGGCCCCCCCCTGCCGAGCCCACCGGTGTTCCAGAAGGTAGGAGCTGAGAGGGGAGCATGTCCCAAGCTGTGAAAATGTAGATGTGCATGTCCAAGCTGTTTCCAAGCACAATGGCTTGGGGAAAACACAACTTCTGGGATTGATCTGCATTAGTTTTGGTTTCCATTGAGGCTCCTGGTGGTTATGGTAGGGTGAGTGGCCGTGCACCACTGCATGGCATTTCTTGAGTGAGGTGGCAGCAGCAGGTGAACTCCTCAAGCCCATCTGGGGTTTTCCACCAATGTTTCCACATCTGGAGGGACTGCCGGGTGCTGTGAGGTTGGGTTTTGGGTTGGTACGGCTGTGGTACCAGAGATACAGAGTTTTAAAATGGTGTTTTCCACTTTGGTTCTCCCCCTGCAGAGCCCTGAGTTCCGTGAGTTCCTGCTGACCAAGCTCATCAATGCTGAGAATGCCTGCTGCAAGTCTGACAAGTTTGCAAAGCTGGAGGTAACACTGCCCACGTGTCCTGCCTGGAGCAGGGTTTGGGGAGCCCTCCCATTCCTCCTCAAAGCCACCTTTGCCTGCTGAGCTGGGTCAGTGCTGGCAGGGAGGAGGGCGTGGTGCCCATGGGGTGGGCACTGCCCTGAAGGAGCCATGAGCTGGTGTCCCATGAGCTGGTGTCCCTTGGGTCAGTGCCACTGCCCAGGCTGAGCCTCGTGTCCCCTGCAGGACCGGACACGGGCAGCCCTGCTGGACAACCTTCACGATGAGCTCCACGGGCACACACAGACCATGCTGGGGCTGGGGCCCGAGGAGGACAAGCTGGAGAATGGGGGTCACGGAGGCTTTCTGGAGTCTTTCAAGGTAAAGCCCTGCCCTTGCCATCAGCAGAGCTGCAATGCACCTGGAGTTGGCAAAGCGGATGTTAGGGGACAAGATGTGTCCCCTGAGGGTAGGGTGGCAACAGGAGGTGGGGGCTGCTGCCAGCACTGCCTGATCGTCCTGCCAAGTGCCCAAGCTGGTCCCAGTGGGAGCAAGCATAAGCTGGCACAGTCACATTGTTGGTTAGTGTCCCCAATGGAGTGACCTCCAGAATTCCTGAGCACCTCTCTACCACCATTCCTTGTGTCCCCAGAGGGGTCTCAGTCCAGACCCAGTCCCCTGCCACAGGGGGCTCTGCTGTGGCAGGACATGTCCTGCTCATGTTCTGGCTGCTGGCTGCCACTGCTGTGGGACAGGGCTCAGGAGGGGTGCCCGGGGCTGCTGCCACAGCAAGTGCCCACAGGGGCAGGTGGTGGTTGTTGTGCTTAGAATGGAAGGTAGAAAGAAAGGTGCTGGGTGTGGAGGGGGGAAGTGGTGCTGAGTGTGCCAGGGAGACTGGGTGAATGTGAGGGAAAGCAGGTGATGTGGGCTGGAGGAAAAGGAATGGGTAAAATGCTGTGGAGGAACTCTGAACAGCTGCTGGCAGTAGGGACAGTGACTGGCTGGGCAGCAGGGACATCCCTGGAGATGGAGGGGCAGCACCTCAGTCTGAGGGTATGAGCCAGGTGTCTGTGGTGCAGCTGCCCTGTAGTGTGGAGGGGGATGGTGCTGGGCAGGGGGACTGTCCTGGCTGTGCTGGGACAGCTCCTGCAGTTATGGAAGGCACGGGTATTTCTGTAGTTCAGAGAAGTGAGTCTGGTGAATGAGTCACCACATCCTGTCCCTGCAGATGGGGCTGGGGAGGAGGGTGCACAGCTCCCCAGACCCCGCTGCAGAGACTCAGGTGTGTCCTGTTCCAGTGTCAGAGGTGCAGGAATGGGACTGCTCTGCAGTCAGCCATGCATCCCAGCGTTCACAACAGGGTCTCAGTGCTGAGGTTCAGCAGTGATGTTCTGGCACATTGTGCATGTGAGGAGACAGACCGTGCTCTCTTGGCATTGCAGGGAGTACTGGGGTGGGAGGTGAGTGCCCTGCTCCGTGCTGGGCACCTCAGGCCCGCGCTGCTGGGCTGCCTGCTGGCTTACATCCTGCACCGTGTGCTGTTGGAGTGACGGGGGGAGGACAGGAGGGCTGGAGGGGCTGAGAACCTGGTCCCCATCGTATCTTTTTGCCTGCTGCCTTGCACCTACGACCCAGCCTACAGACCCATCCCCTTGGCCAGGTGACTGGGGGACCACTTCTCAGAGGTGAGCAGAGCTCAGTTCTGCTGGGCTCTGAGTGAGTTGAGAGGTGCCTTTGCCTCTTCTGTGGGGAAAGGAGCCACTCCTCAGGGCTGGCGTGCTGGGGAGACCTGCAGAGTTCCACAGCCCCAGGCAGGAGCCTGCAGAGTGTGAGAGCCTGTGGCTGCTGCTTTGCAGCAAAGCAACTGGTGTCTTTTACCTAAAAACAGAGTCAAATTGTGTATGAATTGCTGCTGACCTCAATAAATTCAGTCTGATGGACTCTTGCTTGATGTTCATTATTGGATGGGCAGGAGGGGCTGTTGGGGCTGTGGTGTCCAGCACGGGAGGCTCGGTCAGAGCTCAGGGCTGGTTCTCCCTCTCACCCGGGTTCAGGTGCACCTGTGGCTCTCAGCAGCAAACAGCCTGCATGCTGCAGGTGCAGTGCTGGCACCTTCAGGGATTGGCCTGCCATGGCTCATTTACTCCTTAGCCTGGGATTCAGGGGCTGGAGGAGCAGCAGCCATGGCTGAGGGAATAGCTGAGAAGAGAACAGAGAAGGTGAAGATGTGAAGAGTGAGGGAAGGGAGCTGCTTGATGAGGAGAAATGAAGATCAAAGGGAGCAGGGAGAGCCTGTGGCTGCTGTGGGGCCAGTGCTACACAGCTCACCCCCAGCCCCTTCCAGAGGTGGAGAGACCAAACCAGAAGCCACAGCAGCAGTTCAGGCTAAATGTATTCTCAAGCAGTAGCTTGCTGAAAAATAGAATCATTTTTATGTGGCTGTGAAGCCTCCAGCTCAGGGGCTGTTTTGGGACAGGCTGGAGAGGTGCAAGAGAGGCACAAGAAAGGCCGGAGAGGATTTCTCCTCTCTGAGTCCAGGGAGAATTGTGAAAGGAATGCACACAAACATGACTTATGGCTTGGCCATGGTCTCCCTTCCTGCCAAGGGGTCTGGGACGTTGGCCAGGCAGGGCTTGGGGCTTGTATCTGGTCCCATAGCTGCAGTCCTTGATACCACAGAGCAATGGGGGGAAGATCTGATCCTGTGGTGACTCCCCAGGGACAGCCCACACTCAGCTGCACCTGCCAGGGCTGCTGTCACCTGTTGTTGGGGTGTGCTGGCTCTCGGGGAGGCATGGACAGGCTGCTCTCCCTTGTGCCTGGGGCAGACCTGAAGCTGGGGAGGAGTTCTGGGGCCAGCAGCCTCTTGGGTGGTGATGACCTGCTGTCCCTTGTCCCCACAGAGAGCCATCCGGGTGCGCAGCCACTCCATGGAGACGATGGTGGGCAGCCAGAAGAAGCACCATGGAGGTGGCATCCCAGGCAGCCTCAGTGGGGGCATTGCACACAACAGTGGCGAGGTGACCAAGACCACCTTCTCGGTGAGCATGTCCACATGTCCCTCTGTCCCTCTGTTCCCTCTGTCCCTCTGTTCCTTCCCTTTCCCAGCCCTCCACAGCCCAACAGGTAACTTCACTCCACTGATGCAGCCTGGCAGACCCCTGCATGGGCAGCAAGGGTGAGGGTGAGGGTGAGGAGGAGACTTGAGCAGGCTGTGAATTTGGATGCCTTGTTTAAGTTGAGCTCATTTTGTGGAAGAACCAAAGATCAGCTTCCCGGGGTTTTGGCCCCAAAGTAAAAGGAGATAGAGAAGAAGTTCTGGCATTATGTGGTTTTTAGATGTGCAGGCAGCACTCTTGCAGGATGTGAAGTCCCAGGAGAGAGCTGAGCTCTCAAACCCAGACTGTTCTCTGCTTTCAGCCCCCTGTCCCAGCTGCTGCTGCCAAGAACCAGTCACGGAGCCCCATCAAGCGCCGGTCAGGGCTGTTCCCTCGCCTGCACACCACATCAGAGAGCCAGGCAGAGAGCAGGACAAGGTGGTAAGTTTGTGGTGGCACCTATAGAACATCTGCCACTCTCACAGTTTATAGTTGGTGCTAGGTAGTACCATTTGACAATCCTTTTTAAGTCTCTTGTGTAACTCGTGTAACCTGTGCCTTTTTGCCCTCAGTGACAGTGTTTCTGGAGCCCAGAAGACACCAGATTTGGGCCATTCTTCCCAAGAGATGAAATCTGAAACCTCGTCCAACCCCAGCTCCCCTGAAATATGCCCCAACAAAGACAGGTGAGCCAGGAGGAGCCCATCCTCCTTCCACCACAGCTCAACAGACATCAAGGAATTTGTCAAACAAAATCATATCTAAATTTTACTGTAAATAACTTCGATATTAAGGGAGAAACGATTCTGGTGATTCATGAGCACAGCTCCTTTTTGGTTTTACAAGGAAGAGCAAAGAGCAGCACTTGACCAAATCCCCCGGGCATAGAAGGCTGTGCCTGTCCCTCCCTGCCGAGGTGAAGTCAGCTCGACCTAGGCCTTCCTGCTGGGCACCCACCCCCTGCCTTAGCCCACGCCTTTGGAAGTGGTTATGTGCTGAAGCACCCCAAAAAGGTTCCTTCCTACGGCAGCACTTTGCTCCGGGGGTGTGCAGGAGGCTCTGTCCCCCTGTCACAGACCAAGGGACACGCTTCCCTGGTGACAGCCACGCGCCCTTCCTTCCGTTCCGCCTCTCTCCAGGCCTTTTATCAAGCTGAAAGAGAACGGGCGGTCGAACATCTCCCGTTCCTCCTCCAGCACCAGCAGCTTCAGCAGCACGGCGGGGGAGAGCGAGACCCTGGAGGAGTACGACAGCGTGGTAGGTGCCCAACCCTCCCTGCAGCACGTTCCTCATGCTCCCTGCTGCCTCCAGACCTCTGGGCTCTGAGAGAGGGAGTGCCTGCCAGCCCCCAGGTGCCTCCTCACTGCTGACATGGAGAGGTTTACCCCATCTCTGGGTGTGGGGAGGAGGAGGCTTGGTGTGCCTGGAGGGACATCACTGGGTTGTGGCTGCCCCATCCCTGGATGTGTCTAAGGCCAGGTTGGACAGGGCTGGGAGCAACCTGGTGTAGTGGAAGGTGTCACTGCCCATAGCAGGGAGGGTCTGGTTACATTATCTTTAATGTCCCTTCCAAACCAGGAGCCCAAACCATTCTGTGATTCTGTGACACCCAGTGAGCTTTGGAATGCCCTGGGCACTGCCTGGTCTGCCCAGGCCGGTGGGTTGCAGTGGGCAAGGGTGTCCTGGGGCATTGGCAGGTTGTGGGGGGAAGACCTGACTGCAGGGAAAGCCATGTCCTGTCTCTGTGAGCAGGGAAGCCAGCCCTCCACGGCGTCACCATTCAAGCAGGACGTGTTTGTCTACAGTGCTTCTCCTGGCAGTGACAGCCCCAGCGTGGGGGCCATGGCCACCCCTGTCATCATGAGCAGGAGCCCCACAGGTGGGTGACAGGCACAGGGGCAGGAGGCACCGGCTCTGCCTTCACTCCTGGGGCCACCCGAAGCCCCTGGGTTCCTGTAGTGGTGGATTGGAATGGGCTCTGTGGCTGTGGGATGGAGCAGCCAGCCCTGTCTGGGTCCCAGGGTGAAGCAGCAGCTGTGCCCTGGCAGGACAGGCACCCACGGGGCGTGGGGCAGCCCCATCCTGACAGGGCCCCAAGTGCTCTAATTCTGTACTTCCATGGGGAATTCGTTTCCTGTCTCAATTAGAGCGCAGAGGTGGCTCTTGCTGTGGCTTTGTTCCCTCTGTCTCCCCTGACTGGCATGTGCAGTAGTCGTGGAAACTCTGTCTCCAGAGGCTGAGCCATGACTCACAATTATTTAATCAACAAGCGGTTTCCCGTGGTCTTGGCTCCATTCCTGTCCTGCCAAGCCGCTCACCAACTCCATCCCTTTCAGTCAGATGATTTGCACAATGAGGTGCAACTGAAAAGGGCAGAACAGGCAGGAAAAGCTCTTTGCTGGCCCATCCTGTGGTGATGGTGCAGTGAGACAGAGGATGGCCACATCCCACAAATCCCCATGGCTCTGATTTCTTGAGCCACAGAGAGCCTGCCACAAGGCACCATCATCCACGTGGAGACACTGTCAGCTGAGGAGCTGGTTTTGAAACAGGTTGGAAGCACAAATAAACCCAAACACCTCTGTGACTGGGAGTGTTGCAGGCAAAATGGGCCCATGGAGTGCAGGCAGGCTTTTTGTGTCTTGGCACCCCATAGGTCCTTCTCCTTATTTCATTAGTGATTTTCTGAACCCTTAAACCAGCCCCTTTTAATGCTTGAAGTGTTTATTTTGTATTTTTCCTGCCAAGTACATGAAAATCCACCCATACATTATATGGATCAGTCATTCCTTGTAGCCTTTTCAGTGGCATTTCCACGAGAAAGACTGTGAAATGTAATTAAGCCTCAATTTGTTCCATTGCAAACACTTAATGTACAGCTTTTGCCAAACATTCAGCCAAGGCAGACTAAATATTGGTAGCACTCCTGACAGCTTATTAAAGTGCCTAGCTGGGCAAGTGCAGCCAGTACTACAGCAAATATTTTTGTTCACAGTTTATTATTTTGGTTCTTTGTTTGTCCTCTCCCTCCAGCAGATCTAAAGAACAGAAACTCTCCAAGGTCCAACCTGAAGTTTCGCTTTGACAAGCTCAGCCACGGCAGCTCCAGCATGGTAGGTGCCAGGGCTCTCAGTGGTGGGTGCTGTGTCCCCCCTGCCTGGGCTCTGGGGGTGGGAGAAAAGGGAAGGGATTTTGTGACTTCTCACCCCTTTGTTTGCAACCCACCCCATGTTCTGCTCTTTCACATAGAGCCACTAGCAGGAGGAAGTCATGAACCTGTCACAGGTGAGTGTTGGCATGTTTTGTTTTATTTTGTTTCGTTTCATTTTGTTTTGTGTGTTTGGGGTCAGCTGTGTTCAGCCAACCACTGCTGCTCACACTGCCTCTTGTTGCTTATGGGATCCATCCTGCACCTTGGAGCACCTTAAACGCTGCTGTAGGTGAGTGAGGGGAAGGGCAGGGAGTGATAACAGCCCTGCCCCCAGTGCTGCTGTGGAGCTTTACCTGCTGCCTTCTGGAGCACCTTGTTCCTGCACCTGCTCCCAGGCTCCAGGCCCCAGCCCAGCAGGTTTCATTTTTCCCAGCTAACCTGTGTCAAACACTGGTGCCCATCTCCAGGTGTGCTGTGCTGTGCTCTGGGCAGTGGGGTGGAAAGGCAGTGCAGGCCTTTACCCATTCCAAAAATCCAAGGGGAAATGGAAAATTCACAAGATGGATTTCATGGGCAGAGGTAAAGGGAACTCACTGGGATTTACCTGGGTTCCTTCTGTTCTGTGAAATTAAGGGTGTCATTAGGAAGACCCGAGCTGAGCAGAAGACCCCATAGAACTTGAAATGAGAGAAATTTTCATTTCTGAAAGCATGGGTCTCAAAAAACTGGGATTTTCACCCCATCAGTGAGTTTCCTTCTCCCACAACCAGTGAGTGATGGGTGGCCTGGCACTCTGGGGAAGGGCACTGCTGTGGCTTCAGCTCCCTCCCTGGGACAGGTGCTTCATAGCCAGCACCTCAAGGGTGGGAATATTCCCCTTCCACACTCCTGACACTTTTGTCCTTTTCTTCTTTGCACAGAACGTTTCGACAAAGGGAAAAGTCTTCAACACCCCATGGGACCACACACACCCCGGCCATGGGCAGCGAGGTGCCCTCTCCTGCTGGCTGCCCACTACACCAGAACAGAGCTCCCACCCTGCTGCAGTCCTGTCCTGACAGGGACCAGCCACCTCCTCACCTGGTGTCCCTGTGCAGCACACGCCCTGCAGCCCCTGCTCTGCAGGCAGGAGGGGACGTGTCTCTGACTGCTGCACACACGTGGCCAGAGCCATGTCCCCTTCTGGTGCTGTGCTGGGTCACCCTGTGCTTGCCCACATGTGCTGCAGCTGCTGGGCACCGTCCAGTCCCCACACCTCTGGGTTGCCTGGCAGCTCCTTTGGGGCAGAGGGGCAGCAGGAGAGACCTCTGCATAGTTTAGGTCCCTCCATGCTTCATTTGCAGTTCACAGTGGGGAAACGGGTTTATGTTTGTTTTTTGAAGGGTAGGGTCTCAGACCAAAGTTAGGGTTAGTGGCTCTGGGGCAGTTTGCCCTCCACCATCATTTGCTGTTGCTCTTCTCTGGGGGCAATGGGGCAAAACCTCCCTGGGTGGGTCCTGGACAGCTCTCCCTGGAGTGGGGTCTGCAGTGTCTCTCCAGCAATCTCCCAGCTCCTACCTACACCCCAAAACTCTTGGGGCAGAGGCAGTCCCTCGCTCCAAACTTGCTCAGTTTCTTGCACAAGAGGCAGGTGAGTGACTTGGCCCAGGGAGTGGAGCTGGGGACAGCAGCCAGCTCATCCTCCTTGGCAGGTTCATCCTCCCTGCTTTGTCCCTGCCCAACACAGCACAGGCCTGGGAAAGCTGACCCAAAGTTAAAGCTGTGGTGAATCACAGCTTTAGCTTTTTTAAGTGCTAGAACTGGAACCAGAGGGGTTTTACCTGGTGGGCTCTGCTTTGCCCTATGGCTTGGATCACCAGGCAAGCAAATGTATAAAACTCTGGTGATTTGTGAGGCATTAGGCTGCTCCAGCCCTTGCAGAGTCTGTCCTGCTGCTTTTGAGCAAGCTCTTGTTATTCTTGAAAGGATTATAGATTCTGCAAGGTAACTTTCTCATAATGCCCTTTCCCAGAAAATACCTCTCTCAACATGCCAAGAAATCCTTTTGCTCTTCTATGGAACTTCATGTGAAGTTTTCTGAAGCCTGTCTGTAAATTTCACATTGTTCACAGATTTCCCTTACCCATTTTCTAGAAGACAGGCCATGATGCTGCAGAGATATTCCCTCCTGTCCCCCCAGCCTGTGACCTTTGGAAATCCTCATGAAATCAGGTTCTCAGTCTCAAGTGAACACAGTTCTTGGAGTTTGTGAGTCCTGAAAACAGGACTTTGAGTGCCAAAGTCACCTTCACCCAGTGGATGCTCCACAAAGTACCTGACAGCCTGTTTCAGGAGAATTGTGCTCCTGGAGCAGCCCTGGCTGTGGCTGCTCCTGCTCCCCTCTCTTTGGGGCAAGTGCTTATAGGATTCAACCATCACCTCCTCTCCTCCCTGTCATCTCCCCGGGCCAGAGATGAGCCAAGCCAAGCAGAACCTGCTCTGCTCACCCTGGCCCTGCCGGGAGGTGCTCTCCGAGAGCCTTACAATCTGGTTCACATAGGTGCTCTGCTCGTGCTGTAATTAATCCACGTGGGAAGGCTGCAGCTATGATGGGAGGGGAACCAGGTTAAAGAAGGAGAAAGTTGTGGAAAGGCAGGGAACAATTTCACCAGCCCCAAGTGCTGTGTAGGACTAGTAAATATCAATAATTCCCATGGGGACGCTCCCTCCTGCTCCCAGCCAGTTGCATTTCAATAGAGTTTAAGCCTTGAGTTTCCTTTGGAAGAGGAGCATGCAGCGTGCTCAGCCCAGCCTGTAGCTGTAGGTGTCTCAGGATCACACACTTTGCCGTTCAGCACTTGTCTGATGATGCTTCAGTAGCACTTTGAAACCCAGCCCCAATTCTCCTCTTAGAAGTTTTGGTCTGATTTCCTGAGGCTGCACAGTGAAACACTGACTGGTGCAATGACTTGCTCCCAGGGTCTGCTCTGGGTTTGCTTTTCCTCTGAGAAGTCACTCGGTTCTGTAGATGTTGTCATTCCTGTGGGTGTTGATCTCTGTGAGATCTTTCAGCAGACGATGCAGTGGCTACTGTCAGCTGGTTTGCCATTTTTGGTTGTTTCGTTGCTTTTTTTTTTTTCCACTTGAAACTGTGGCTTTGCTTTTTTGACCTAGATTGATTTGGGAATTATTCAAATGGGACTAACAGGCAGAGCAGTGTGAAGCCTTAGGGAGGGCTGCAGTGCTCTGGACCTGTCTCTCCTGTGCTGGCCCGCTGGAACAGTGGTGGGGCCGGGGTCTGAGGTTTGCCAGCGGCTTCTGCGGGACATTCCCAGCAGCACTCCTCTCCAAAGGCCGAAAACCTGCTGTACATCCTTCCCAGCAGCTGGGTTTGGATGCTCCAGCGCGGCCCCTGCTGCCCGAGGCTGCCTGAGCTGGCCCGGGACTGTCCTGGGTCATCCCGGGGCGGTTCTGGGGCTGAGCCGTGCTTGTGTTACATCCCGGGCACTCCTGCACTTCCAGCAGTGGGTGAAGGTGTTCCTGTATATATTTTGCAAAATGTTTTGTGCTTATAAGTGACACTTATACATCTATACATATATAAAAGGGATATATATATATATATATATAAATGTATAAAATATATATATTTATATATATAAAGGAAAGGATCCTTAACTGACACTAGAATTATTGGGCAGTGCATTTTCCTTTCGGATTCCATCGTTTCCATGCACACAACTCCTGCCCTCCTCAGAAGTGACATTGCAGAGGGAGCAGTAGGGGGGTGATGGGGAAGCCCCCGCTGTGTGGGGAGGTCTCTGTAGCCGAGGGCTGCTCCCCTTCCTGCCGGGATTTCGGTCCCTGCTGCTGCAGCCCGGCTGCCCCTCGGCTCAGAGCAGCTCCGGTGCAGCTGCACATCTGGCACCGCTGGCTCCGCGGACCCTTTCCCCTCCACCGGGGGCACAGAGCCGCTGCTGGGCCCTCAGCAGGAAAGCGCTTGGCACGTCCCTGCATCTTCTTGAGACCCCACCGAGCCAAAGCACAACTCAGAAGTGCTTTTTAAAATTTATTTTTATTTTCTGAGGGAAGCGGGGGATCCTAAGCACAAACTCAGTTTCTTTCAGAGTTTTGAGGGTTCTTCAAGAATGGCAGGTAAGGGGCCAAGAGATGTTTTTGCTGCGAAGGGGCTGCGCCTGGGGCTGGGGTCTCTTGGCTGCACTCGGTGCTCGGTGCCGGTACCGCCCCAGAACCGGACAGAGCCCCGAACCCCCGCAGGTCCCGGTACCGCCCCAGAACCGGTCCGAACCCCAAACCCCCGCAAGTCCTGGTACCGCCCCAGAACCGGTCCGAACCCCCGCAGGTCCTGGTACCGCCCCAGAACCGGTCCGAACCCCCGCAGGTCCCGGTACCGCCCCAGAACGGGTCCGAACCCCGAACCCCCGCAGGTCCCGGCTGCTCCGCTGCCGCTCCAGCCCCCAGCATGCTTTCATCGCCTTCAATGAATGTAGCACTGCGTTTGTCCTGCAACGGGAAATGCTGGATTTATATCAGAGAATGTGAAGAGAGTTTATAGAGTGAAAATAATGAATCTTGAAGAAATGTATCTGACAAAGTTTATTTTTGATGTAGAGAGGCAGTGCTTTGTAGTTTCTAGTGACCTATGTCTGTTGTAAATAATGTATATTTAATTTATTGCTATGGTAGCAGATTGTTATGTATAAAACTAAAGGTTCACAAATGTATATTTTGTTGCTTAAATGTGTCTTTGCAAAATTCACAATAAATAACATATTTTGTGTCCATATACGTACTCTGTGTGTGTAGCGACAGCTTTAGAGGAGCTTTTGGGGAACTTTGCTTTGAAAAGCAGGTGAGGGCATGGAACCGGGCAGTGCCATGGTAGTGGGAGCCTGGGACAGCTCCCGTGAAGTGAAACACTCCGGCAGTGGAAGCAGAGGAATACAGAGGAATATCGGAGCACAGGGATGTGGGAATGGGGAAATCTCTGCTGGTGCTCCCAAATCTGAGCCTGGAGCAGCACAGGAGGAGCCAGCGACTGCCCTGCAGACACTCAGCCATGTAACCAAGAGAATTGTTCTGTCTGAACTGAAATTAGTGTCCTGTAAAGCTCCAGGTAAGCCTGTCCGTGTGGCAAAGCACAAAACCAGGCGACAATTCTGCCTGTGCCAGCCGAGCTGCCCTCAGGGCATCAGGCTCCGGCCACAGCCCGGGGAACCTAACAAGGAAATTGCATTTTCTCTCTCCAGCTTCTCAGCCTCCGTTCAAAGCCATTTCAATATTTTATTTTTTTATTATTTTAATATTTTGGCAGGGGCTGGGGGAAGGCTGCTGTGTGAGAACCTGAGCAGCTCGGTGTGTGCTCAGTGGACAGCCTGGCTGGTACCACAGGCTGGTACCAGAGTTACTGACAGCTCCTCATGCTCAGAGCAGGGTCAGCCTTGAGAGGTTTAAAAAGTTAAGCTTTAAAATTAAATAGTGTGAGACAATGTTGACAGACAAACAAGCAGTTTAGACATATGTTTTACAGGATTTAAAGAAATCTTTTCTGGACCTGGCAGACGGGCAAGTTGGGAATTAGTGATTGAATATTCCAGCCAGAATTTGGAAAGTTTCCAAACAGAATCTGAACTCTAAAATTTGGTGGGAGGGAGACTCAAATACTGCAGACAACTGGAAAACAAACTCGAAACAGGCTGCTCAGCCAGAATTGCTTCACTCACTTCTATAGTTTAAACAAACTGTGAGTGTTGTGGAAACAAGAACCTAAATCCAGGTTTCAGAGGAGTTTGCTTGGAGTCTTTCTTTCACTCGGTTCCAGCTTCCCACAGCCCTCAGAGCAGAGTCCCTGACTGATTCTGCCAGCAAATTGCAGATGTGACCAGAGCCAGGGCTGGGGCCCAGTGTGGCTCTGCCAGAGGTCTGGAATCACAGAAGGATGACTTTACTGCCTGAGCACCTTCTCTGTCTCCTGCAGGGATGCTCACTGTGCCACAGACTGCCTGTCCTGATCACAGAGGAGAGTAATTTGATCATTCAGTCACAGGAACATCTGCAGATGTGAAGACACTGACCCCAATTAAAAGTGGTTGGGTGTTCTAAGGCTGTTCCAAATCATCTCCAGAGCTTATCAGATCTGGCAGGGCAGCATGGGGCAGCTATTAGAGAAGATGATAAGACCTTGTCTGTCTCTTTAATGAAAGGCTGCAGGTACCAGATAATCATGCTGAATAGTGCTTAGTGGAAAACCACCTGAATGTGATTAATCAAGTAATTTTCTAGGCACTGTAGGAAAGAAAAAGGACAAATGAAATCGCAGAATGCTTTAGGTTAGGAGGGAGGTTTAAAGATCACCTACCCAACCTCTGATAAGGGCAGGGACAGCCCCTAG
The DNA here is from genome assembly GCA_018697195.1 of Certhia americana. NCBI lineage: Eukaryota > Metazoa > Chordata > Aves > Passeriformes > Certhiidae > Certhia > Certhia americana. Next base: position 176,513 of record JAGMWU010000020.1, on the reverse strand, counting down.
GCTCGAGTGCTCAGAGCCTTATCCAGTCTGGCCATAATACTTCCAGGGATGTGGCTCTACAAAGCTGTTGCTCTGGACCCAGCTTTGACAATGGCTCTGTGTGGCTCAACCAAGCAAGGCATCAACTCATAAAAATCAGGTTTGTTCTTAATATTTAAAATTGAAATTAGGGACAAGAAAATCCAACTTTGGTTTTGATTTCTTTTTAATGCCTGCAAACTCTTGATACAATATAAAGAAGCTTCTCAGAGCAAACGTTCTCACACTCCTTTGTCTGTGTGGTTGGATGCAGTCTTCAAGGATGAGGGGTGTGTTCCATGGCACAGCCAGGACACGGCAGCCTCAGGCTGAAAATCTCTGGGAAAGGCTCAGGATGATACAGAGAAGAAAAGCAACTATTCCTGATCACATACTTTAATCATGGCCCTATGAATTTATTTGACATGAGATTTTGATATTTATAGCGAGACTTATGCTTTACTTCTTTTTCATGAGCGTGGAAGTTTGTTTATCTCCTATTACATCCCATCCCAGAAACTGCATGAATTTATGACAAACACAGAGTGAAGCTGATGTACATTCTTTGTAAAATTAGAAGGTTTTGGCACCTGTGGGTGTCTCTAGCACACAACTCCGTGTGCTGTTGAGCTACTGAAAATGTAAATCCTTCAGTGTTTAATTTCAATAGTGACTGAGTTTTTCCACGTGGGTGGGGGAAGAATTTTCCAGTTTCATTCCTTGGAGCTGCTGAACTCAGAGGTTTCCTCTTCTGTACAGAAGGTGGCACTGGAAATACAGGAATGAAGTGCAATCATCTGCTTGCCTTTACAAACAGGCTCGTGTCTGGGTAGCCCCTGTCAGAACACCTGGGGACAGAAGTGCTCCTCTCTCTCAGTCGGTGAGGTCCCGTTCTGCCTCTGGGTTAATTTTCCAGGTGACTGGCACAGTTACCACAGAATACATTTAAAATGTCTGAGCCCCAGAGATGAGCTGGGTGTGCTGTGAATTGCCGGAGCCCAAACGCACAGGACAGTGAGGATCAGTCCTTACACTGGGAGCTGACCGATGCTCTCTCCGCTCAGCGGGGGACTGAGCTGGGGACACTCCTGTCCCTGCCAGCCCACCAAGAGCCATCCCCACTGTGCAGATCTCTCGCAGGACCTGAGCCCAGCTCAGCATCAGCAGGATGCAGGGCTCTCCCAGCCTGTCCCAGCTCTGCGGGCAGCAGGAGCGATGCCAAGGGGATGAAGGGGACCGGGATGTGTCAGCTCCGCCGGGATCCGCGGAGCGGCGGCAGCGCCTCGGCGGAGACACAAACCCGAGCTGCGGCACATGGGCTCTGCAGGGAACCTGGAAATGAACCCAGCCTGCAGCTGGGGCAGGCTTGACCAAATGGGAAAACCTTTCTTTGTTTGCAGCGTTGGAGGTGCTGCAGGAGACCTCAAAGTCGCGTCCCACAGGGATGGAGCAGCTGCTGCTGGCAGAAGCTCAGCTGCAAAAGGCCTGTTTATGTTCACATATTAGTGTTACTAATGTTTCCTTTACAGCTTTGCCAAATGCAGCAAGTTTAAAGAATTTTTGTCCCGATGAGAAGAAGTGAGTTAGCCTCGCTGGAAATTCTTCCTGTGTTACCTCAAGCCAATCTCAGCAGAGTCAGCAGTGACTTTTGCTGCTGGGGCACTGAGGGAAGGCTGCTCAAGAGCTGTGAACTTCAAACAAACACAGTTCTGGCCCAGGCTCAGAAGCTGGCTGCACATCTGGCAGTTCTCTTACTGCCAGTGCCACAGTCTTTAATATCCGTGGTTTCTGGCTCTATTTCTTGTGTCCAGTAGGAGAGGAAAGTTTGGAAAGGAAAGCTAATAGATCTGTCTCTGTGCATGCCTGGCACTGAGACCTGCAAGAGAAATTGTGTGGCTCTGTGAAGCTCTGCAAGGCCACACTCTACCCACTGATCCATCTCCCCTTGGATTCCTCCCCATAGGACACCTTCCCTCCTTCCCATTTCTATCAAGCTCTTTCTGGGAAGGGTCCCCACACCTCCTGAGCTGCTACAGGAGCTTCTTCCTGTACCCTCAAGGCCACTTCCACTCTGTTACCCAAAATCAGAAGTTGTCTGCAATTTGGAGTGTGGAAATGGCCACTTTGGGACACTCTGATCATGCCTCCAATTGTCTGACAGGGACTGTGATGCTTTGCTTTGCTCTGGTGCTTTATCTGAATTTTGTGTGCAGAAGAAGGGACTGGGCTGTATCTGCTGTGTTCTGTTGTCTGTTTGCTTTCCTTGAAGCCTTCCTAGAGGAATTATTTGTTAAATTGAATGTGTTGGGAATAGCGCACAATGGTTCATAATTCTCTATCACGTACCACTGACACCAGTGGGGATTTCTGCTACATCACCAGCACAGTGCTGGGCTGAAGAGAGGCTCTGGGAGGTGCTTCTGCTGCTGAAGATGACCATAATCATTGACAAGCAGAATTAATTTGCTGGGTTTTGTTTGCATGGATTTTGCCAGAGTAAAATCCCACTTATTTTCCATTTCAGCGCCATGAAAAGTGTATTGATTTTTCTTCACTTCTGATTGTTCACATTACTGGATTGCTTTTAAATAGTTGACAGAGATCATTCATTTTCCAGCTCCAATGTATTTTACAGCCCATTCCCTGTTTTATTTGTGTGTGCTTTGGGGGAGTTCCACAGTTATACATCACACTGATCACCTTCGGCAAACAGCAGCCCTGGCAGGAGGGAGGAAACTTTTCCCCCGTGGGGTTTTTGCTCCTTCCTGCCTTCTCCCTAGCATCTTCAGCACCCGTGTTTCACCTTCCTGACTTGAGAGTTGGAGCTGAGGCTCAAAAACCCTCTAAGCCAAAGATCAAAACAGGCCAAGGAAATACCATGGCCACAGAAAAATCAGTGGTGTTGGTCAGTGAGAGGTCACTAAGAGCTTCCTTGGTGTTTGGGAATGAGGGGTGATGAGCTCACCAGGGGAGGGGACAGCATCCTTCCAACCCACCACACAAAGGAAATGAGGGAGCCTCTGGGCATTTTGTCAGTGCAGAAGGGGCTCTGAAATGCTGCCCCAGCCCAGCACTCTCTTTACCTCTCTTTACCCTTTCCCCTGAGCTGTGCCACCTCTCCAGGCTGAGCCCTTTGAGAGCAAGCACTGCTGTCCCTGTTTGCTAGGACAGTACCTAAAACAATGGGGTCCTGATTTCACAGAGGCCCCTGGGCAGCAGGGCAACAGTGCTAATAATGAGAATTAATTATTCATTTATCACTTCACTCTCAGTGAATAATCTCCAATAATCATGTATAATTTGCTGCTTCAGTGAATACTTAGATACTAAACAGAGCTGGTAGAATGAAGTCACAGGAATGAAAACCCCATGTAAAAGGAGTGAGAAAATGGTCAAGACTAAAAAATATCCAAGAACTATTTGTGCATAATCATTTGCACAAATCTAGATCTACTAGATCTAGTAGTGCCCTTGATAAAGACGTGGAAGGCAGATAGAGACATGGATTGCTCAATCTCCTACCCAGCTCTTGTTAGAGAGATCTCTGTATGATCCCAGACAGGAGCCAATGTCCTGTGGCCAGAGGATGGTCCAGGAGATCATTTTGCCTTCTTTAACCTCCTTCTGGGCTGAAGGAAGTGCAGTAAGGGAAAGCTACTTGGCATTAAAGCAAAGAAGTGGGGAATGAAGTATTCATAAGGCCTCAATGAGTGGGGCATCCAGACTGCAGGTCAAAACCAAGCCTGCCCTGGGAAGTCAGGGAAAGCTGGAGGCAAGTCCAAGGAAGTCCAAGGCTGCTCAGGGTGACTTTGCATGCTTTGTGACAGTTCAATGACACTGATTTTCCCCTTTGCCCTTTCCTTTTCCCTTCCCATGGCTACACTGACCCACAGGGCAGTGCCCACCCACACCCTGTGCATTTATTGCAAAGCTGTTTGTGACAAGGATTCCAGCAGGCAGGACCTGCGTCGGGCCATGGTGTTGTTATGGGAAACTGCTGAAACATTGTCTGCTCCCACATGGAAATCTCGTTCAGAAGCAGATTGCACTGTTGTATTTTAGACTGTGGTGCCTGCTCACATTATCCCTCGCTGACGTACAGTGATGATGCATATGGTGGATCTCACAATGCTGAGAGAATGAAGGCTCAAAGTGTTTACCTCCCCCGTTATTGACGTTCTGTCAGCAGCAGTGTGCTAATATTCTCTGCAGAGAAACTAAAGGCACTGACAAAAATCACTGAGCTTCTCTTCTCTCTAATCTCCAGGTAAGAAATGGAATTTCTGTATGTGAACAGCACTGTTTGGTGACACAAAGCCCTGCCTGTTTCTCCTTTGAGTTACAGGATATTTGATCAGTTATTTTTTGTTTTGTTTGGGTTTTTTTGACAACTTTTTGAAGCATCACTTGGCAGATCTTATTTACTCGGACTTTATCTATTTCCACAGAAATATTAAAGCATTTAACTTCCATTTATACAATCATAAGTGTGTGATTAAAGTCCTGTTGGTGGGACGAACAGCTGGAGCTCTCCTGTTCACTGAAAGATGGGCATTTTCAGAGAGAAAACAAAATCTAACATCCTAAAGCTCTAAGCAATTCAGATATGTTTTGGACACCTTGTTTGAATGTAAAAATCCAGGAAGGGATGTACACATTTTCTCATTAAGCCACCTGAACCAAATACCAATGTCTGAGATGCTCCTCTCCCTTCTCCCCTCTCCCCTTTCCCCTCTCCCCTTTCCCCTCTCCCCTCTCCCTCTCCTCTCCCTTGTGCTGGCAGCAGCAAGGCTCTGAGATTGGCAATACTGGATCCAAACTTCCACAGTCCTGGAGCATCCCCAGCCAGCAGCCCCAGCGCTGCTCACTGCTGAGTAAATGCTAAACTTCCATCTTATAGGCATGTCCTGAGACTTAATTAATGCTTCTGAAGTATTTGAAAGCCCTCAGATGGCAAGCAGGCTAAAATATTGCCAGTCCCTGAGGAACCTTCCCCTTCAGGGAGGAATCTGGGTGTTTTATTTAATGAGCAGCAGTGTCTGAGGACTGTCTTGACTGATTATTTCTGAGGCAAAGCAGCAACACATTCACACGATGCTGCTGAATTTTAAATGGACTCCAGTTTACCGTGGAAATACAGCACTGGATCAAGTACTGCCTTTTGCATTCCTGCAGCCAGCCTGGCCAGAGACTCTCTCTCCAGGAACTGCTCCACAGGAGCAGAAAAGGCACCCACAGAAACCATTGCACTGTGACCAACCTGGGGAGGTCTTACCTCTTCTCCCTCAGGGAAAAATGTATGGAGCCTGGTGATTCACCTTTCCTGCAGGAATGAGTCTTGCTCACCTTTTCTGTCTCTAAGTTAGACATCACTGGCTGCATTGGGCAGCATCTCTTCTTACACCCTGGGAGTGCTGGGCAGCTCAGCAATGCTGATAAACAACTTTATGGTAATGCAGATTATGTAAATGTACCAGTTTTCCTATAATTTCTTGTGCTACCCATGGGAGCAAGTATTTTCTGGTGTGTGAGCAGACTGCAGCATTCAACCTGCTGCTTTTTTAAAAAAATGCTTTACAGGAGCAGAACTGTCTTCAGAGGTTCTCTCGCCTGATACCTGAACTAGTGACTGTGAACACGACGTGCACCGTGTGAAGCCAAATAACCCTCCAGGAATTCTTTCTATTAAAATAATTGTTAGGGCAGGGGAATACTGCAAACAGCTGTGGCTCATCCCATAAACATATTCTCCCCCCTTTTGGAGCCTCAGCCTCCAACTGATGCCAGAGCCTGTCAGCTGCAGGAGCAGTGGAACATATTTCCTTTGCAGAAATGAAACAATTACTGTTGAATAAATCTGTTGTGCACAGACCTGAACTCCCCAGTGCATGCTGCATATGCAAAAGGGAACAGTGACAGTGTTTCACCCTGGAATGAGCTGAAGCGACAGTTCATCTGCCCAACATGCTGGCTGTGGAGCTGCTGTGTGTCAGCAGCCTAGCAACGCTGAGTGAGAGGAGAAAATCCCCCAAAATCAGTCCAGCACTGAATGGCACCACCTTGCCACGTGGGGCCCTTGTCCTGGCAGGGGAGCAGCTGTCCCATGTCACGGGAAGTGCTGAGAGGAGGTGCCCTGCAAGCCCAGCATCCTCCTTTTGGCAGCCTGGGTGACTGGTGGCAAAGGGCTGGCTGGGGGGGGACAGGAGGGTGGGGGGCCCTGGGACCAGAGGCTCTTGAGGTCCCTGTGCTGGGGCACTGGGCACTTCCAGGCTGTTTGCTGCTCCAGCAACCCAGGCAAGAGATGAGTCCCTGGCTCCACTGATCCCCCGAGGTGATACCTGCACTGGTGGGGAGATGAGATGGACCAGAGCAAACCCTGCTCTGCAGCTGTGAGGGGACATGAAGGAAACATTGCAGAGGTCACTGTCACCTATATGTGCCCCAGTTTCACAGGTTTGGTATCACCTGACAAAGTCAAACCCTCTGCCAGGCCCATTTATTTCTGTCAATCACGTCTGAGTGGGGGAGATGAGCAGTGGACATGGCCACTGATGACCTTGATGTGTTGGTGAGCTGTCACCAGCCCTCCTGTCCCAGTGGTGTTTCTGTCACCTGGCCGGCAGGAGGGTCAGGGCTCTGCAGGGAGTGGGAGCAGTGCTTGCCCAGCCCCACCATCACCTGTCAGGTTGCTCAAACAGCCTGCAATGTATTTGCAAAATATTGTTAATCAAGAGACACAGTTCAAGGCATTTGACTGGCATTTCCACTTAAGTGGTAGCAAACACGCTGTAAAACCACTGTGCTGGGGCCACCTTCCTAATGAATGTAAAGTGGGAGCAATCAATCAGGGCGGGCAGCCAGCGCTGGCACCGCCTCTGCAAAGCAAATTGAACGAACAATAATGAGTGTTATCTAATTAGTGCACACAGCTGCAATGTTACAGCCCTGTATAGGACACACCTTGTTAAATTTCATGGTATGTATCCCAGAGTGTCTGAGAAGATGATGGTTTGCCACGTGCACACCTTGTACAGCACAGACAGGTAGATTCTTGGTGATAAATACATTATCCTCGGCAGGTGAGCTCTGGATTGAGTAGTGCAAGGGTGTCCTTAAAAGCCAGCTGGTTAATGTGCAAATTAGCCAGCACAGTGCAGATTTTGGTGTGTGGGTGCTGTGGCCAGAGTGGTCAACAGACTGGGAACGGGACCTTGGTGTTGAAGGGTCAGTCCTCAGTGAACCTCCCCCTACAGCTGCAGCTCCAGCAGCTCTTACCTGGTTTGGAGGCTCTCGGGGGAGGACAGGGAAGAACTCTCTGGCACAGTGTTGTGGAAGCTGTCGAGTGGGTGATGCCCATGGCTGGTTTTATGGAGCTGGCAGCATTAAGCACGGTATTTCAGTCCTCTGCCAGCCACAGACCCATCTGTGCAAAGAAACCTCCTCAGAAAGAAGCAAGTCACCCAAAATCACAGGTGGGAGTGCTGCCCATGCTGTCCCCAAATGCTTCTCAGCAGCAACACCTGGTGTGACCATGCAGATTTCTTTTGCATCATGTGCACATCATTGGTGTTTGAAGCACTCGGCGTGGGGCGATGCTGCGAGTGACAAATGATTTAGGATTGGCAGCTGAAAATTCATTCTCTGGAGCAACCCCCAATTCTCCCAACCACTGTTTGAGCTGGATGAACACGCTGAGCATTGCAGGGCCTGGGAGCTTCTGAGTCACTCGTGACTCAATCCCAGTTGTGTTCATGTTGACTTGGTTGCTTGAAGAAGCTGAAGCAGTAAAAATCCCATGGGAAAAGGTACATCTCATGCCAGGAATTTGGTGAAAGAAGTATTTCAGGCAATTCTTTTGCCTTTGTCGCTTTTATGTTCAGCAATATCTGTTCTTCCTGTAAGATCCCTGGTGACACTGCAGGGGATGGTGGGATGGTGTTTAAATATTGATGTTTTAGCAGCTTATGGTTTTAATACAATTTAAATTATGCACATTTTTATTAGACTCATAGGTTCATCAGCAATTAGTCTCGCCCAGCTGCACAGGAGGGTGTTCAGCAGCTCTGTATTGATTTCTGCCTCAACCTCTGAATTTCAGTGACTGGCTGCATCTTAGTGCCTTGGCAAGGTAAACAAATCCACAGGCCCTTATTCGAGAGCTGCTGGTTAGCAGCCATAAATGTGTAATCAACAACTCAGTATCCTTGGAATTAGATCTTCTTAACAATCATTAGTTTCATCCCTTGCCGCTCTAATAAACCTCTTGGTAGCAGGCCAGAGCCAATTATACTTGTGCTTGGAAAATTATAAAAGAAGGAGAAAAAGTCTGTGCTGCCACAAATAAGTGAAAATTTTAACTGGCCCAAACCTGCAACACGTGCAGGTCTCATCTGTTGTTTATCAGAGGCTGAGCATTGAACATTGGAGACAACATTGGGGAAATCTGTATTTATTTTGCACGTTATGGATTCTTCCACCTGATGCCAAGCTGGTGTCAGTGCACAGATCCTGCAGCTCCTTTCACATTCCTTATGTGGGCTCTGTGGGCCAGAGCCACCTGCCCAGCACCACCCAAAGTCACGTTGTGAGAGCTGCAGTGAGTTCACATTGATTAAAGATGTTTTGTGGAAGGATCCCTGGCTGGTGATGCACTGCAATGCTCAGGAGGAGGATGGCTGTCATGACAGTGACCAAATCACTTTTTAGTCTTTTGACTGTGACAGGGAACTGCTCAGCCTGGGGGTCCAGAGTCTGGCTCTTCATTTCCCCCTCCCTTCTGCAGCCCTGGGCAGCTCATGGTACATCCCTGGGGACCAGCTCTCCCCTCCTATGCATCCCTGTCTTTTGGGAGAAGCCTTGGAGAGGAGTTTGGAGCCCTGGAGTGCTCACTCTGTTCCTGTTTTGTTCCCAGTGCAGTGGGATATAACAGATAAACACCCCTGTATCACTGAGGTTTTGTTCACATTTGGTCTCTGTTCATTGAGTGGGACTTTAGCAAGGTGCAGAGAAGAGAACATGCATCTGCACCAAGTACAGTGGTTCTGTGGGCTTTTGCTAAAGAGAATCATTAGTAACAGACCCACCCATCCTTCTCCAGGTGGTTCTTGTGCCATCCTGCATAAGACACGTTTTTTGGAGAGAGGTAATGTTTCTAGGATGTTACACCAGCTTTACAGTCAAGCTGCTGGCATTAGGAGAGGAGAATGGGAATGTAAACCATAAAAACCATAAAAATAACAGATGGGAGGCAGATGTGATAAAATGGAAGCACAGGCAAATTATAAAACCATTCAAACTGCTCATGCAGATAAAATCAGAAAACAAAATCACATCTGAAATCACAAGGACTGGGTGTCTGTTTGAGAAAAAAATGTTTGATTTTGCTGTTTGTTAGTGCTATTGTTGGTGGGTGGAGTTGTTCAAGTTCAAAGTCCTGGAGGAGAAGCAGGGAGTTCTGCTGCAGGGAAACTTGGGCTGTGGCACCTTCATTTGTTGCTGAGGAGCATTTTTGCTGTGGAGGCTTAAAGATGGTGTTTTTTCTCAACCCACACTGCAAATGCTAATGTTCATCTTGTGCCAGTGCAATGACTTTACTGCAGTAATATAATATCATCCAAACAGCTGAAGAAACACGAAGGGGAAGACTGCCCCTCAAAAACCTAAAGGGCAGATGGACATGAAATGGAAACACAAAATAATTCTGGGATCTTCTGGAGCTCTGCTGGGTGCATGACCCAAAAACAAAACACCTGTTACATTGGAGCATCTAAAAAAAAAAAAAAATCACTCAGCCAGTACCCTGTCTCCAGCAGAAACTGGACAGATCTGTGCCTACAAATCAGGCTCTCAGCTTCTAGTAATTAGCAGATTACAGACTTCCTGAGCCATGAGTAGTGTTGGGAACAAGGGGCTCGATAGCCACAGATAGTTTGCTCCTCTGAATTAATTGAATCTCTTTTTGAACCCATTTATCCTTCTGGCTGTCACACATCTCACCATTTAATTACACAGTGCCTGGGGACGTCAGGGGGGCCCCTTCCCACTGCACCAAGCATAAAGAACAGACATCCAGAGTCTCACCTTCTTCACACCACTTACACAAATCTCACCACGGGTTCCCACAACATCTGATGCTTATTAAAGCCTCTTTTTCTGAGCACACAGGACTGGGAGTCTGGCTTCCTTTCCTTAATGAGTTTTTAATTTTTTCTTCTTTTATATGCCCAAAGAAGAGGGATGAGGTCTGAGTATGTTGTGAAACCTCTCTTTAGAAGGTAAACAAAGACCCTCTTTGTTCTCAAAGATTGGCTTTATTACTCTAAATTTACTCACTCTTCCTGATACAGGGCTTCCTTCAGGATCACAGCATTTGGAATTTGCTCTGAACCACTTGGATCATGGCAGTGAAGTGGGTGCTACAGCCAGGCACTGTCTTACTCTGCACTGGATGTGATTAGAAATGCACAAATTGGGAAAATATGATAACAGGGAGGGGAAAGGAAGGAGGAAGAAGGTTAGAAGACTGAACCTTTCAAAATAAGATAAGGCTCATGACCTCTTATTGACTTTATGCAATGATCTTCTTATTTATAACAGCATCAGGTCAGAATTAGGCTTTTTCTACCACTATTTATGATGATGCTGGCAATTTGATGAATCTTTGTCCTGCAAAGGAAATGAGTGATTAAAGTTTTCAGTGACCTTATGTCCAAGGAGTCCTGCTTTTCCCTCTGGGAAGTGTAAGCAAGAGAAGCCATTGGCCTTTGCAGGACCAGGAGTTGAATTTGTTTGTTGGTTGGTATGGGGCTTTTTTTGGCTGGGATTACAAGGCTAATACTCAGCCTTTTATCAGAAATCCATAGTTTTCAGGGGTTCTTAAAACATTTTAGTGTATTTTACATTTAAATAGAAATGAGGCCTCCTTGAAACAAATTCATTCTGGTTGGCTTTGCACATTGATGATTAAAGAACGCGGTTCAATTTTTTTGCCTCATTCAGAGCAATGTCTCATTAGATTTACATTTTATTTCTTTCCATATCCATCATGATTTGTGTCAGCAGAATGGTTACATAGATGGACAGCTTATTATCAGCTTTAAGTGAGGAAACAGAACACAAGAATGAGTACTAAAAAAAGGGAAAGGTAATTAACACTGGGTGCCAGAATATAAATGAAGCTTGACATTTCCATTTTGCTAATCCAAATTAACACTCATCTTAATGTTACAGAATGCAGGGGGGGTTCTGGGCCTCTGCTCGTGTTTCTGCATCCCCTAGTGCTGCATGTCCTGGCATGGCACAGCAGTGTCCAGCAGTGCCCAGAAATGTCCAGCAGCGCCCAGCAATGCCCAGCAGTGCCCAGCAATTTCCAGCAGTGCCCAGCAGTGCCCAGAAATGTCCAGCAGTGCCCAGTACTGTCCAGAAATCCCCAGCAGTGCCCAGCAATATCCAGAAATCCCCAGCAATGCCCAGCAGTGCCCAGAAATGTCCAGAAATCCCCAGTAATGCCCAGCAGTGCCCAGCAATGCCCAGCAGTGCCCAGTGAGGCTTCAGCTGCTGCTGTGGTGGGACCTGAGGAAGCCTGGAACTGCTGCAGAGCTCCTACACCCAAGCAGAGCTGCTGATCCTGAGCACTGGTTCACCCACAGAGGAAGCTGCTGGGCTGGATTCTCACTTGAGAATCCACAATTGTCTTTCCAGTGCACTCTGCTGTCCCCTCCTTCATTCTCCCCTCGGAGTGTGGTATGTCTGCAAAGTAATTGTGCTCCATTATTTGATATATAAAGTGGGAGTGGGAGGGAGGGTCAGGGAGGACGAATTAAAATGAATTGAGAATCTTTATGTGAAGAGAAAAGAGGACTGGAGGGAGCCATGATAACTCTTTACAAATACTTAGAGGGACATTATGAAGAGGACAGAGACCAATTACTCTCATTAGTCAGTGCAGCGGAACAAGAAGTAAAGCTGTGTGCTGCTGAAGGGAAACCTGGACTCTGATGGAAAAGTTCTAAGGGTAAAACTGCAGGAGCTGGCAGGGAAAGGTTTGTCCTGGCCTTGACTGAAAAACCTGGTCTAGAGTTCGGGCAACTGCCATGCAGATTTCCAGGTAACTCACCAGGACAGCAGGGAAGTGTTTTTTCTGTTTTCATGTCTACCTGGCATATATTCCTATTCAATTGTGGACATATTTGCTGTTCTCACAACAACCCTCAATATTTAAGGTGACACCTCAGGAACCCACCTACAGTTTGTTGGTCCTTTTGATCGTACACTTCTCATGGAAATGGGAGGGAAAAGGAGAAAGCCTGGGAGGAACCCAAGTGGGAATCAGGGGGAATGTACTAGCATTTGCTGAGCTGGGCACAAGAATCACTCAGGAAATTAAAAGCAGGATGATATTTTGAGGTGATAAAACATTAAAGTATGAAACTTGCATTTGACTCAGATCCAGCCTCAATTTTTCCTTTTTTAAGCTGCAGTTTAGGAAAAACTGAACCTTTGCCAGTGACAAGTGCAGGCTCTGGACTCCTGCAAAAAGGAGAAGGAATTAAATTATGTTGGCTGGTGATGAAAAGACCTGAGAAATGCAGAAAGAGGACAAAGGAATAAGGTAACCATGGAGGTGAAACAAAAAGGCACAAGAGTTTCCTTACACGATGTGTTAATTAAAGCAAGGTAGTGATTTTTGGGCAACTCAAAACTCACTCAAAGCCTGACTGAAGAGTTCAGGCAAGGTCCATATCCTGGGGGTTTTTGACACAATGCAGGGTGGTGGTGGTGGTGGATACCAGTGCCCTGCTCTTGGGTGAAGCCTCAGCTTTCCATCGGTTCAGGTATAAGCCTTTTGCTCTGTTGGGTTTTTGTTTGGCTGTTATTATTTTCCTATGGCTGGAAATACACCCCAAGAGGGTGTGAAGCCTGCTGCAAAGGCAGCATTTCTTTGATAAATCAAAGAGCCTAAATGCTATGTAAGATAAAAGGCTCGGGCAGTTGGTTGGTGCTGATTTTCCTGTTCTCTGCGTGTGGATGGGGTTCAGGGTAGGAACCAGTGCAAACCCTGGTTACACAAACTGGGAGTAGCACCCAGTGCTCCCCCAAACCCAAACCCAAGCCCATGGTCCCTCTCCTGCAGAGGCTGATCCCTCCCTGCTGGGGCTCATCCCTGTCCTGTTTGTTTTCATTCTTTCAGTCCCTTGAGCTGAATGATCCCCTGAGCAGGCAATGACTCAAGCACAGATTTTCTCTCATTCCCTTTCATAGCTGTTATTGGAGGTACAGATGTCACTACATCCATTCAGGGGAAAGAGATGATCAAAGGGGGAAAGACAGGAAAACACCATTTAAGAAATAAATGCGAAGTTATGATGCCTCTGTTTGCCTAAGAAAGAGAGATTTTTATGCAGCTTTTGGCATTTACAAATCCTTTGTGAAAAGGTCACCCTGTAGTTGGAATCTTATTAATACAGAAGAACAGCCCAGAAAATGTCATGTCTTTTTACCCTGATATTTACCCAGAAAGGAGTGACTCAGCACCCGGAGCTCCTCTGGCAGGATGGCATTAACGAGCTGAGCCAGGATGTGCCACCAGTGCCAGTGACCTGGGGAGCAGAGGGCCCCTGTGTGCACACCTGCACCTCTCTGGCTGCAGAGAGACAGCCTGGCACTGCCCAGTGTGTGCCATGTGCATTTCTGTGGCCAAAAACAAACAAACAAACAGCCTATCATTGTTCTAGAAACACACACATTTTATATGGTATGGGGTACCACTGCACCCAGCAGGATATGGGGATGGAGTTTGGGTAAATAAAGGCTCAGAGCTCTCAGAGTTCAGGCTGTGAGGGCAGCGTGTGGTGCTGCAAGGGCCAGGCAGAGTGCACAGCAATAAAGACACGATAAATGCTTTCCTTTTGGAAAACCACTACGAAAAAGTCTGTCATCTGTAGTTTATATTTCAATCTTTAATCTACTGGTTTTTAGTTATGTTTGTGTTCACTTCCTTCAAGGGAATTTTCTTTCCGTTTGCCTTAGTGGTGACTCATTTTACCTTTAATATGTTTTGGCAGAAGGCAGGTCTGTATTTCAGCAGAGCAGTGGAACAGTTCCGAGCCCATTTGCTCCGGCCGTGTCACCACGAGTTCAGTGCCCCAGCTCGGGCTGACCCCACCGAGCTCTGAGCACCACAATCAATCACCATCACACCTCTACACAATTCCTTCATTCTTAATAACTTACACAGTGAAATGTTTGGCCGGTTCTGACATGCTGAGTGGAGCTGGCTTGTTCAGCATTTTCTAACCCATTACAATGTTTTCATTTTACTTTTTACTGGACGTGCCGGTATTTATAACACAGAACAACTGTGATACACCATCTGTGACTGGAGAAGCTCTCAATACTCACTGCTTCTTTCATTTTCATTCCCTGTGGGATTTAAGGTTCCTGCTGCCCTGTCCTGTCCTGTGACCCAGACACTGCCTTCCTCTCAGGACACAGATCCAGCATAAACACTCACGAAAGGATGCACAGTCTCTCTTGGTTATTCATGCACTGCTGCTCACTCACAAGCTGACTAAACTCTGCAAAGTCATGGGCAGAAGGTCTCTGGTGCTCACCTCCACAGCCAGCATCATGTCAGTGACAGATTTTACAGGAATGTGTTTGCATTCCAAACTGAAACACTCCAGTCTGGGTTTTCAGAACCATACCCAGTTCTCTAACAGGTACATTTCCCTTCCACTGGAGCTATACAGCCTGAATACCACATTACTCCTCCTTTCCCCCCTTCTCCCCTTTTCCCCCAGCCCACCTTGGGTGCACCTCACCATCACCCTCCTGGTCCTCAGGCTCTGCTGCTCAGTGGGACCTGCTGTGGCTGCCACTCATGATTGTACCTGAAACCACAAAGGAAAATTGACAGACAGCAGGCAAACCACCTTCTGAATCCAGCTCCAGAGCCCCCAGTGAAGGTCACCCACACCTCAGTGTGGGAGCTATTAGTGCTGATATTTGTGAAGTCTTTCGTGAGCACTGTGAGGATGAATGGTGACAGCTCATGCCTGTGTACACACACACACAGACCCCTGAACGCTGGAACACTATGCCAAAGAAATTATGTTTCATATCATTTCTAGTGTCATCTTTGATTAATTCGCGTTTCTTTTCTCATTATGGCTCATCCCTCATTTCAAAGGTGTCCTTCAAATCAGAACATGGGAAGAGGACCAAGAAGTGACAGACAACAAGGAATAATCTTAAGGCAAAGCGCAGGAGAGCCATTCCCACTGCCACATCTCTGGTTCAGCACTCCCACCCCACATCCCACATCGCCCCTTCCCACACAGTTTCCTCTTTGGGGAATTTGTTTTCCCAGAACTGATTGATTGTGTCCCAATGTCCAGATTCCCCTGTTACCCTCATCAGTCAAGGAACAAAGAAATGCTTAAATCACTGAGATTAGCCATGGGTCATTTGACAGCTACACAGAGTCACAATATGCAGAAATACAAACAGCCAAGTGCCATTTATCCCCAGTGTGATGTGCCTGGGCCACTCTGTGTTGAAGAAGTGAATCCCTCATGGCCCCACAGCTCAGGCACCAGGACCAACGTGGCCATAAACTGGCTGCAGGACATGTCCCCAGTGCTGTGACCCTTTGCTCTCCCCCTGCAGAGGGTGGCCACACCGAGGACACCTCTGCCATTGTGGAGTAAATCACAGCTCCACTGGCTACAATATCCTTGTTAAAATAGCTTGAGAAAATCATAAACAGAACTCGTCTGGGGAGAGATTTTATCTCAGCACTGCTCAAACACATCCTTCAGCTACAGGTCAGCCCTTTCTGCACATCTATTTTGAGATCTCCATGCCCCATTTGCTACCCCTGGAACAGTCACAGGACCCTCTGGACTCCTGTCTCTCCCTAAAATCCTCCTCCAAACTTCTGTCTCTGGTGGGTGCTCAGAGACATGTCCTTTCTGCTCACGTGTGAATTGTACAACACAGACACAGTTTGTTCTTTGCCTAATACAGAATTAAACATTATGCAACTCGCTGAGTGATATGTTTTGTCCCATGAGAGATTAGCTTCAGGAATACAAAGACAGAAGAATACTCATCTGTCATTATCATACCAGTTTTTAATCAGCTGGGAAATGCTGTTTCTTCCCCCAAATAAGCAAGCTGGATGGAAACAATGCTCTGCCTCTGCCTCCCCCAACACCTCTTCCTTTTCCCACGGAAATTTTCCATTTTAATTAGATTTTTTTATTACCGCCCTCTTTTCTAGCACATCTTTTCTTGCTGTTAAACTTTTCCCCCCTCTAGACATCTATTTTTCATTTTCTTCAATTGCCAAGAGCCACAGCATGTGCTGGGGGAAGGATAAGAAAGAGATAAGAAAAGAATAAAAAGAGAGAAAAAATGGGGGAAATTAATCTGATAATTGTTGAAAAGAATTGTTGTCAGCAGCAAAAGTGCTGACAAGGCACTTTTATGAAACCAGAAATTTTTCCTATTTTTCCAGGATGGAGTTACACCCCCAGTCCCTTCTCCAAGCACCCCAAGAGTGTAAGGGGGAGGCAAGCCCTCACTGCCTGTTACAGCCACTGCTCTGCCTGAAGGACTTTATACAGAGAACAAACCAAGCAGAAACAGTAATTTCTGATTTCTAAGGCACTCTCAGCTCACGGACAGCTCTGACCCATGATGCCAGAGGGGGATGCCCATGAACAATGTGGGGCTGTTGGCCCCAGATCGTGCCACACGCTGCAGGAAATGCTGATTTGCCTTCCCTTGATGCATGTTAGTGCTTACACTTGCATTCCAACTCCAATGAAAAATTTATGACTGTTAAACTTCTGTATGTCATAATTAAACACAAACAATAATTTCCAAATAACTGTTTACCATGCTGCATATTCAATTGTGCAATCAATCTCAGTGACTCTTTTTCCTTGCAAATGAGGGGAAGGCGGGCCCGCACTGCCACACGCTCGCACCACAGCCCGTGGAAGATGAAAAGTCAATCTGACATTTCAGGAGAGACCTATGGAATAAATAGATTGAAGCCCTGTCATTCCCAAATAGATGCCACCTCCTCCTGCTATTTGTTTGGAGGAAGCCTCCCAGAGAGATGGATGGGACAACTGCTGCTCAAACATTAATCTTAATGCAGAGAGAGAGAGGGAAGCAGCTGCTTGCAGAGCTCTGCCAAGGGACCTGAGACCTGCAAGGAATGTGTGGGAGGTGGTCCCAGCCCTGCCACCAGTGGTGGTCCCACAGTCAGGACCTGCTCTGGGTGGAGACAGGGACCAGGTGACCCACAGAGCCAAAGCATCTCTGATGTGCATCCAGGTGAGACCAAACTGCTGCTGAAAAGGTTCTCTGTGCCCTGCTTCTCCACACACCACTGCAAACCCCTTTTACCCACCAAACTCCTTTCCAGCATCTGTAACACATCATGGGCAAACTGTTTGAACACCACAGCGGGGTGGTTCACCTCTCACCTGCCCTGCAGGTGTGGGACACAGACTCCACTCACCCTGAACAGCCCCCACAGCTACAGAGGGAGCACCACCAGGAAATGAGGGGTGGAAAATTTACCTTGTAATTGCTAACATGCCCTATATTTCCTAGCTCACATAAACAAGGGAATTTGCCTCTCTTGCCACACTAATGCCACTTGTGAAAACTAACTTGGGAGGCTGGATGTTTTTTCCAGGGTAAGAAGATGTTCCAATTACCTGTAAATTGCCAGCACTTGGAACAATGCTGCATATTAATTCAAAGCAAGTGAATGTTCATTGAATTACCCAGAAGAGTAAACAGCTTTTTGTGGGGTGTATAAATAATCCCAGGATAGCGAAGAAACTAGGAAAAGAGATTTTAAAAACTAATTTGCCTGGGCAGAGAAAAAAATTCAAAGAAGTGAGTAAAAGAAAGGGTTATCAGGGAAATGGTTATTTTGGTTGTTACAAGGTGGGTCATGTATTTGTGACTGGAAGGAGCAGCCCCAGGCTGCCAATCACTGCTCAGGGACTTCCCTGGGACAGGAGAACATGAGCAGTCCCATCCCTGCCCCACAGCCCCTGTGGCTCCCCAAGGCAGGAGGAACACAGACCAAGAGCTGTGGGAGGAAGAAGGGGATCCTGGGCTTGCTGTACTTTCCCCCTGAACCAAGCTCCACTGCCTCTCCAGCTCAGTGTCCATTAGTCACCACTAACGAACAAAGGTTTAATAAATTCACGTGGCTTCGGGGGGTTTTCCACCATTTTCTTTTTTTTTCCAACTCAGCTCCCTCATCCCTGAGCTAATGCACTAATGGACACTTACCATTACCTAACTTCCGACCTAATGGGCACAGCAAATAAGTGAAAGGCTCATAAAATCAAATTTACTGAGCATCATTCCTTTTGCTATCCATTAACTGAAACTATTCATCAGGTTAAGCAGATCCAGGGGATGGAGCTATATTCATCTTGGATTAATGCTGTTACACAGACATTTTAGGGTGCTAGGCTCTCCAGCAATTGCAGGGGAAGTGTTGTGAGGCCCAGCTCTCACTCCTGGCAGAGATGTCAGAAGCATGAGGGGTGCACCAGCCCTGTGGGATGGGTGGGTTTATTTTCTTTAAGGCATGAAGGAGCTCCAGTCAGCTGGCTGCTGCAACATTCCCAGGAACAGGAAAGTGCTGTTAACCTTGATGGCAGTGTCTGGTTTATAAATACCAAAACTAGAGACAGATTAGATGAACTTTGAACATTTTCATGTGTATATATTTAACAGGTTTTCCCTTGCTAAGTTACTTTTTTCCTTTCTAAACTCCCAAGGCCCCAGTAAAGCCAGTCAATATGCCATTGCAGTCATTTGGGGACCAGTAAAGCTTTGAAAAATAGCATTTGCACTGCAGATTTAAAGAAACCATTTGAACCACAGTAAGCCTTGAAGATAACTTTGAAATGCATTTTTATTTCTCAATAATTTCTTGAGAACCATTAAAAGAAATGAAAACTCCGCACCCTGGACAGACACAGGCTGGTAAAGCACTGTGATGGGGGTGGAAAAATATCATCAATACTTAGGAAATTATCTCAGGAGTGTCCCCCAGGCACTGTTTTGCCAGCAGAGGGGACAGCTGCAGCTCTCCTGCTCCCATGTCCATAACCCCTTTGCCACCCAGAGCTCTGCACCTTTGGGGTGCTGCTGGTCCCTGCTGCTGGCACAGGGGGGCTGCTGCCACCACAAAGCACAGGCTGGTGGAGCTGGGTTCCTCCCTGAAATGGTGTTTGGCCCCCAGACACCCAGCCCTTCCTCTCTCCTTCCTCCTCCTAACCATCCACTTGACTATTCCCTAAAACAAAACAGCAGCTTCATTGCACCCAAGTAATGACATTTCAGGCTTAAAAGCCATGCTGTGCACACAATTCACAATGAATCAAACAGCCTCTAATGTCTCCTGACCTACTTCTCAGATCCTTCATTGTATCTGCTTAAGATAAAACCCTTGCTGGGATTAAAGCATTCATGGCATATGTCCAAAGGTCAGAAAAGGCCATGCTGGAACCACAAACCAAGAAAACTGCTCCTGGCAGTTTCAATGTTGTATTTTACCTTCAGGACAGGAAAAACTTACTAAAACTGTGAATTATCACACCCGTGGGAAGAGCTGGAGCCTCTCATTGCAGAGTGGTGCCTCCAGAGCCAAACCCAGCCTCTGAATGCACCTTTCTTCCTCTGTAAGGTGAGAACAAGACATCAACAGAATTTAGGACCTGATTTTGCTCTTAAATAACTTGATTTTCTTCAGTATTTATGCTATAAATGGGAATTAAGTAGTAGTAAAGGATTTGAAGCCATTAAACAATTGAATGCCTGTTTTTCAATTTTCTCAGCCGTGGGTTAATTTGGTCTCCAGCACAGGTGGCACTCTGCAGTGGAGTACCAAATGCATTTGGAGCATTTCTCAAGAAAATGTTGGCAGCAGAGTGAGCTTGGTTCTGAAGGCCACAGTGACACCAGCTCTGACCAGGATCCAGACCCTGGAGAAGTGACAGGGATGCACAGTCTCACCTGTGAGATGCTCTGTGCAACACATGAATTCTGAGGGGAATCTTCCCCTTTTTTGTGAGTCCCTCTCTGTGCCCTAGGGGTGGCTGGGGACAAACTGAAGCCAAGCCTGGTGTCCCAGTGAAAGGAGGGCAGGGTGACCCTGTCCCCCCGTGCCATGGCAGTGTCCCAGGGGGATGTCCAAGCCCCGGCAGAGCCGGGCAGTGCCAGCCCAGCACACCAACAGGCTCCGTGTGGATCCCAGGCACTGCCACGCTGCAGCTGCTTACTGGGGTTAATGACAGTGAAGTGAGGAGCAGGAGTACAGTGGGAGCTGGTTTTCAGTTAATTTAGCAGATGATGTCAGCTGTGCAGGCTCAGGCTATTTCCATTCCCCCCATTAACCTCAGCTCTGACAGACTGTGCCGCTGCACTTCGGGGACCATTCATCAATCCCCAACTCCCAGTGACACTGCTTCCATTTCACTGATGGTGACTGAAGAAAAATTCCATTGTTTCTGCAGGATCAGGCCTCAAGCACCCACGGTGCTGCTGGAAAGGGGGATTCAGCCACTGGAGCTTGGCCCTTTCAGTTGGGTCAATATCTGAACCAACCCCTGCTGCGAGTGGACACGGGCACTTGGGGAGGCCTCTTGCAGAGGAGCTGAAAATACTGCTGTCCCAAGTCCTCAGGGTCTGTGAGAATTATTTGTGTTTAATTATTTTTGTCAGAGATGGGCAACTCTAAGTCTTAGAGTTCTACTTAAAATCTTGCCACCTTCATGTATACTGAATTTCTCTTCTAGCAGGAAGAGGACTTTCAGTCTGAAGCCCTGTACTGTCAGTGAAAGATGACACGAGATATGTGAGGTGGGACAAATCTTTCTGATTTTTCAGAGGAAGTTTCATTATTTCAATTTTCACATGTTCTGAAGATGAAAAAGGACTCCCATACAAGGAGTGCTCTGCAAGGGAGAAAATTTCGGTTACTTCAAAGGCTCTGTTTGAACAAAATACGATTTCACTTGAGCTTGACTTGTGGAAAGTGTCAGAAAAACTGAAACATTTAATTCTGAAAACACAAACAGGCACTCCTCCTTGAGCATCCTGGAATGAGGCTGGAATGCTGGCCCCTTCCCAAAGTGGTTTTTTCCTTCCAAGCTCTGCCTAGAATACACATTTTGTTGGAACTCTGGTGCCTCAAACACCTGCAGTTACAATGATGCCACGGTTAAGGGCTGCATTCCACAGGAAGTCAGCCCATCCAGATCTGGGCAAATCAGCCCTTATTACTTATTTATGAGAGTTAATTTCATGTGCTGGCATTTCACACTCCATATGGAGGAGTGGCTGCCCGAGCCAAGATGCAGGCAGCTCTCAGCTGCGAGGTTTTTTTGTTGTTGTTTTCAACACTGCTGCTCGTGACTGAAGCAAGGTTAATCACTGCTTTTACTAAGAAAATTTACTTCTTGAGGAACCCCAAATCCTCACCTCCCAGGGATGATCATGCCACAGAGAGGTGGTGTGCCCCAGCCAGGGCTCTGGCTGCCTGGTGCCCCAGGATTCACAAACAGATTGGCTTGGTAATCCAGTTACAGATAATCAGATGTTGGGTATGTGCAGCCACGTCTATTCATTTTCACAAGTACCAGTTCCTCCTGGTTTTTGCCCATCTGATGGTGATTGACAGGGGTGATTTGCCATCACAGCCCATGTGCTGCACACCCAGCAGCTCAGACCCTGCTGCTGTGTTCTGTGCCACCACCATCGCTGAGAAACATTTCCTCACCACTACTTTCTGATAAATTTGGAGTTTTGTCACTTTTGGGAAGCTTTTTATAAGGGTATCAAGGCCCAGGTTTGACCAGAAACTCCTACTGTGTAAACAAAACTAGACCTGTGCAGACTGGGGATTTGCATTGCTTCAGCTGCCCAGTATTCTGATCCCTGACATCCACCCAGACTAAAATACACATCCAAAAATACACAGCTATTTTCAGGATTGCTTCTTTTCAGATGAGGTATGTCTCCAAAGATAGCACAGAGATAGACTCACGGGAAAGTTGTTGCATTTCTGGTATTTGCTGTATAAGAATGACATTTATGATAAGAAGAATAGAAGACATGTGGAGCAGTAATAATGGCAATAACACCTCACTGGGGACTGTGAAATTCTATAAGGAGATGAGAGCTGAAATGGCAGGATGGCAGGAAGAGGACCATGGCAGCTGGGAAGTGATGCTGAGCTGGGCTCGGGGAGCAGCTTTTGTCTGGGGTGGCAGGAGCAAGAGAACAGCCCTGAGTGAGCCCCCAGGGGCTGAGCACATGGGTACAATAATCACAGCCCCCATGCATCCTTCCTCACCACAGCACCAGCTCCCTCTCCTTTTCCCCACATAAATCTCTTTCCTCCTGGAGATTTCCATGCCTAGTGGATCCTGCACAAACCTGTTTGTTTTCTTCATTTATGAAGCTTCTTTGATCTATCTGTGAAATGCTACAAACACTGTTCTCATTACACTCTGAAATTAAAATTTAGTAGAAGATGCACAAAGCAGAATAAACTTTCAATTAAAACCTAAACACTGTACTGAGAAAGAAAACTGGAGGGAGCTCCTGGGTTTCTTTGCATTAAAAATGCCTGAGATTTAATTTCACTGTGACATCTCCTTGGAATTACACTGCTAATTGATCAAATTTTGTCTGTCTGTTATTTAAACTTTCAATAAAAGTTAGATTAATGGAAGGTGTAATCCTCCCGGGCAGAACAAATATTCCCATTGTTCGTGTCAGGTATGGAATAGCAATGCCCCACTAACAGCTTCTGCATTCAACCTGGGAACAAAAAGTTAATCATAAAAGTGTGGTGATTCCTTAATTGCTTGAATGAAATTTTTTTCTGTGTGCCATTCTCCCCACCCCCAGTCTCCACAACTGCTGCTACAGATCTTTAAAACCACACAGGCAGCATTTCCAGGGCTGACTTGCTTTGTTCCTGATGCAAATGAAACCCCGACTTTCTCTAACCATGGTCTCCCAAATGATAGAAACATCTTCAAAGAAAAAAAAGCAAGCAACAGCTTTATGGAATCACAGAATTAATGAGGCTGGACAGACATTTAAGACCCCCAAGTCCATCCATTCCACCAGCACTGCCAAGGCCACCACTAAACTCTGTCCCTAAGTACCACACCTGCACATCTTTTAAATCTCTCCAGGAATGGGGACTCCACCTCTGCCCTGGGCAGCCTGTCCCAGGGCTGAACACCCTTTCCATGGAGAATTTTTCCCCAGTATCCAATCTGATGTCTCCTGACATAGCATTTTTCCTCCTGTCCCTTGTAACCTTCTGGAGCAGATGCCCACTGCAGTAAAAATCAGCTCACACCTCTAGTACCACAGAGAAAGAAGCCTGAGCCATGAGACAGGAGCATCCCCTGCTGCTGGAATGCTCAAGGGACCTCTCTGCATCCCTACATCTTCTGGACTGGCAGAGTAAGACCCCAAAATTCATGTCTGGCTGTGTGGACATTACTGTTGAAGAGCCTCTTGGCCACACACCAGCTGGACCCCAACACTTGCTGAGCATCAGGAGCTTGCACAGGAGCTGCAGCTGGAAATGAGTTCTTTGTTAGCACAGGGGACCTCGACCTGCAGCTCTTGAAGATCTGGTGATTTTCCTACACAATACACTTGCTGACACAATATATTTTTGGATGCTTCTGGGGGTAAAACCATTTCTCTATTTCAGGCTGAGCTTGAATAAATTATAGAAAGCCTCTCTAAGATGCAGAATGCTTTCCAAATTGCTTATTTTAGTTTTCCATCTCAGTGAGGATTAAAATCTCCTGCATTTTTAGAAAAAGTGATCGACAGTCAAAGTGCCACCTGTGGGCTGAAATGGTTCTTGCTCCAGAAAACTGGGATCAGTTTTCAGTTTTGGACAAAGGACATGCTACACAGACATGACAGCACTGACATTCTCCACAGATACTAATATTAACATACTGCAAAGAATTAGAGCCCATTTTTTACCACCCTTTTCCACTGTGAGAGCAATGTAACTGTGCCAAAATGTTAATATCCACAAGAGGAGGAAATCATGCAGTATTTTTTCCTGATTTCTGTCTTTCCAGCAAAATTACTCTCTGCCAAACTAAGACCTTTTGTACTACAGCTAATAAATGTCGAAGAGGAGCACTAACACAAAGGAGGAAAAATTCAGGAAGCATCACCTAGTTTGTATTCCTGCAGTGGTCCTGTTTGTTGTGAAGTGCTAAATTAACTCCCATTAGTTCATTGTGAAAACAAGCTGTAGAAAATAGCAAGGAACTTATAGTTTATAGAATCATTTCTGCATGGTAGCATTTTATTTTAAGAATAGTTAACAATAACTCAATGGTGGAAAAGCCAGTCTTTTGATGCCTTTGAAGCACGTCAGTGGTAGATGGCTATGCTTGTACCTGCTGGGAGTCCTGCTTAAAATATAGTCAAATATTTTCATAGCTGTGATTCATCTTTTCATCCTCCTAGGCCTGTGCTATATTTATTACACATACACTTTGGGAGGAGAAAAAGCAAAAATCTGCTGCCCCTGAGATAGGAAGAGAAGGGTCAGTTTCAGGCACTCTGCTCACACCAAGCCAGGTGTCACTGGGACAAGGCTGTGGACCAGAACGAGCAGGAGGGATGCTGATCCACAGGTCAGATTGTGGGTCCTCAGACTTCCCTCTGTCCTGACAGAGGTGTCAGCCCTTGGAGCCTGAGCTATGATCAGGGCTGTGCTGTGCTCCCTGCAGAGCTTTGGCATGGTCTGAAACGTGGCACGGTCTTTGCTGAGCTGAGACAGGGCCTGTGGTGGGGGCTTGGCAGGAATCTGCATAAATGATTGATCCAGGTGAGTGGCACACACCATCCTCATTAAACTATCAGTGGGGCTGGAAATGAAAAAGATTCATGTCTTCTGCAGGAGGCTTTCAGGGATCAATATGTTCCGACATATGTTTTAATACTTCCTCAGTTCTCACACATGTCTCATGGGATTTCTTTATTTATCTTTTTTTCCCAAGGTTATGAAGCCAACTGTTTTTTATGTGCTTTGAGGCAGAGACCTGATTTTCATAATAAATCTCTTTCCTAGAAGGTGAAAAGCATGAAGCTGTGTTTCTTATCCAAACAGAGCAAGATCAGATTACGCTGTGCACAGAGCCCCGGCTGCTCCTGCTGCTGTTGCTACAGTGCTCAGCACACCTTCAGGGAGATTATTGTTCCAAAAGGGGCTAACACAACTTTTGATTGTCGGTGCTTCTGGAACATTTTCTCCTCCCTTTATCTCTCCTTTTCCCAGAGGATGCCGTGCTTTGATGTCTCTATAACACAGATCACACTGACACTGAGAGGTGAGTGGGCTGTGCAGATCCAAACTGGAAGTGGGAAAAGCTGTCCTCTGCAGCACTAAAGGAGGAGGGGGAGCAGCCCAGGAAATAGGATTTGATAGGAAAGAATAGGAAAAAGGCGTGAGACTGTGTTGAAGCAGATGGGAGATGCAGAGCAGCCCTGGTTGTGCTGGCCTAGGAGCACAAACCAGTTCACAGCTGCTCTGTAACTTGGCTTCTGAGGCTCATGTGCTTGGTAACTAACCCAGCTCCTCATCAAACTAATTAATTGAGAGAGCCCAAGGGGCCACTCGAAGCCAGTTCATGGCTGTGAACAGCGCTCCCTTCTCGCTGCAGAACACAGGACTGGGCTCTGCAAGGCACAGTCCAGCTGGGAACTGATGGGGTGGTTGCATCCCCCTGGGGGTGCTCTGATGGTCCTGGGTTACCTGGGGGGCTGTGATGCTCCTGGCCCCCCCACCCCTCCTGGCTGGCCCCAGAGGCCACTACTCCAGCCCAGGGTCACCACAAATCCTCTACCCGAGGCCACCTTGTCCTTCCCTTTCATTCCAGGGAGAGGCAATCGGCTGCTTCTGCAGCAAATGGGGTGATGAACAAACCGTGTGTGCCACCTCCCACGCCTCACGGTGCTGCAGTTCGTGTGGAGTCCATCACTGCTGGGTGGGAAGGAAAGACAGGACGTTTTCACACCCTGCTCTCATTAGCTGTGCATGCCTGTGCTGCTCTTTTCTCCAGCACTTCTTCCCCCTCTCACAGCAAAACCGTAGGACAGGAAAGGAGCACTGCTGGATTCAAACCTGGGCCTTTATACAAGAAATCATTGTTTTCCAAAAATCCTATCCCAGGGGCTAAGTAATAGGATAGAAACAATGATTGCATGGAACCCAAAATCAACACAAGAAAGGAAGTCTTTGCAATTGCAGTACCCTACCAAGAGAGCCCAGACTATCCCAGTATGGCACTGGAAATGCTATTTATTTGTATTCACACCATCATATAACTGCCTTCAGTCAGCATTATAGGCCTGTCATTTTCTAAGTGTATAATGAATGGTAAATACGGGCCTCTGACAGCACAGAAATGTACAAAAGCCAAAGGGCAGGAGGAAGCACATGCTACTCTGGTCCCCTTTCACATGCCAGCAGGAGGGATTTGGAAGAACCTTTGGTGTTCTCACTACAGCACATCCCTGCACTGACACCCATGACACCTGTGCCTGCACACCGTGCTGTGGTAGAGAGGACTTGAATTTGCATCTTCCAGCTATCCTACAGAGAGGGCAGAATTATCATTTGTACCCTGAAACTCCCCCTGAACTCTTCCTTGGATAATAATCATTTCTGTGCCCTCTGTCCTCGCTGAAGCCAGAGCTTTCCCTGAGCCCCGGGGCAGGTCACAGCTCAGCTGGATGGGTGAGTGTGTCTGGGAAGCACAGTGAGCTGGTTTGAGTGGAACTGGGAGCCTCAGATGCTCTGCTGCTGGGCTGACTGGTGTGATTTCACTCTACAGCAGAAAGTGCTTGTGAGAACAAAAACACCCAGCAGGTGCTGAAACCTTATTCCCAAAGTGTGAGATTGGGAGCTGGGGATGCTGACAGGGTGCAGGGCCAGCTCGGCAGGCAGGGTGGGCGCAGCTCCCCGGTGTGACCCCGGGCACTCCTCACAGAGTGCTAACGAGCCATTCCTCCTCTCCATCCTCAACAGGGAGAACATCCCGGGCTGTGCCTTCCTCTCCTCGGACAGAAGTGATAACTAAATCTGACATGATGACACAATTTCACAGCTCATGGGCCCTGGGAACAGCGACTTCTTTTTGGCCATCCTGCCTCAGAGACCATTTGAAAACAATTGGAAGATGGAACCTTTTATGTGGTCTATGACGCTTTGATCAAGGTTTTTAATTAACCTATCTTGCTTTCAGCTACTGCAAGTTCATTTCACCCTCACTGACAACAGCATACTGGGATATAACCAGTGGAGGCTGTGAGCCACATGGGCCCTGGCTGTGCAGCTCCTTTAACCCCTTGGCCACCGGTGCCTCCTGACAAGGTCCCTAAGGGGACGTGGGGCTGCCCTGGGGGTGGTGAGGTGCCTGGAGCAGGTAGCAGCAGCAGGCAGAGCTGGAGAGCCGGGCAGTGCATCCATCACCACTGCTGCCAGAGCCGAGGCCAGGCCATTCATCAACCAGTCAATTGGGAAGCAGCAGCGGGGGCATGGCCAGGACATGTCTCAGTGCTGCTGCCACTGGGAAGGGAAGTGTCAGGCTGAAATTAGTCACCCCAATCCCTACAGTCAGAGAGACACAGGTCTTTTGGAAGGGTAATTTGCTCCATCAATCTGTGTGGAGACACTGAACCACTCTCACGATGTTAAGTCAGTGGGGAGGGAGGTATAAAATGTCACCTGACATTAATGCTGCTGCCTCTGCACAGTGAGGGAAGCTGCTCTGCATCAGCTCAGGGCACAGCTGCAGTGGCAGGGAGCTGGGGAAGGTGGAAGGCAGCCACAGGTATTGGTGGTCCTGCCAAGAGAGGCCTGACAGAAGGACCAGGGCAGGGAAGGATTCAAAACTGTCCTGCCTTCCAGACTCCTGCTTCCTCTACCAAAGCTGCCACCAAAATGAACTCCTGTTCAAACTGCTAAAGGTGGGGCATCTCCATTAACTCCTGAGCTCTGCACCCCTCAGGCTGCTCCCAGGGTGAGGATCACTGGGTCTGACCAAGGAGATGCCCCTGGCCAGGAGATGTGGCTGACACAGGGCTCATCTCCCCCAGAGCTCTCCTCTCTGTTCAGCACTGCCAGCAGCAGCACTGTGACTCCTGGTGCTTCCACCCAAGGTCACAACGGGAACTTGATATTGAACAAGAGCCTAAAACAACTTTTGGCAAGTGGAGAGAAGTACAGTGTGCTGTGCCAACAGCTTTCCAAGAGGCATTGGAGGAGGCTGTGCTAATAAAACCCTGTGGAGAGCCATTGCAAGGGGGAAATGCTGAATCATTGCAGCTTCCTCTGAACAGCCACTGAGGCCAGATAAATCCATCCTCAGCAACTTCATAAGAAGTTTTTCTTAGAAAAGTGTTTTTAAACAAAATTGAAACTTCTATTTCATACCATTAGCTTAAGGAAAGGCTAATTAAGCCCAAGCTCTTGGAATAGAAAGATTTTCTGAGTCTGCTTCCAAAACTGTCATAAAAATTTGCATTTTCATGATGCAGTTATTTTCTTTAAAAAAAAAAAAAAAATCTTCTACACCACGATCCCACTGCCCTGAGACATTTCTGCAGACAAGTGACTTCATCTGTTTTTTTTTTCCCCTGGCTGGATTTGCCAGAAAAATCCCAGAGGGCACTGGGACTCCTACCCCACTGTATTTTCATAAAACCTGAGCCACATCTTAGTAAGAGCAATACTAAAGAAAGTAAAGTGCTGGTGATGGGAAAGTACTTTGACTCCTTATTGAGGAAGGGAAAAAAAGAGAAAAGCAAAAGATTCAGGGAAAGAAAAAATTAAGTTGTTTATTGCAGAAGCTTTCCTTAAAGACTTGAATACGTGTGGAAAATGTGAGAATGAAATAAGAAAAAGATTTATTGAGTCTCAAAGCCTCCAGTTAAAATTAAATGTGGTGAGAAAAGTGGCTTTCCACTTTTAATTGTCTTTACCACAGTAACTGTGTGTCAGTCTCTTCTAAAAGCCTATTAATTCTGTAATTTAGTGCTAGCAAGACCTGTGAGACAGACAGAACCACCACCATTCTTTTTTTCTTAATTCATTGACTAAATGTCATCAGGCATCAATACTAGGGGGGGGGGGGCTTTCTCCTTCTAGGCTTTAAATGCTAAAAATTAAAAACTTTTTATAGTTTACTGAATAAAAAGGTGCTGGCACATCAGTTGACACAAGGGGTGCTATGACATTGTATGTTGGTGTGTTAATTGTGGCTGAAAATAACCTGACAGGTTCAAAGAGCTTTCTTTGGACAAGAACAACTTTCCAGGCAGGAGAGGGAATTAGCTTGTTTAACTGCTGCAGCTAGATGCAATGTACGTGTTTAGCCGTAGTTTTAGAATTTATTCTGAAACTAGTTAGAGCTGGCAATGGAGGTATTAAGGCAGAGACAGGCTGGTAGGTGGATTTCTTGACATCTGAGGTTGTAGAACAAGGTAACAGCTGCAAAAATCCCCTTACCTCAGAGCCAGCAGCAAAACAGTGACCATATTTGAGTCTTTACAAATCAGGAGGAAAGATACTCAAAGAAATAAGTAAATCAAAGCCATGGGTCCCAGAGGAGCAAGGGGACCTGCAGGAGCACTGACATCCGCCCCCCGCCCCCCAGGCACCAGGGAGCTGCTGGCACCCACAGCTATTTCTGAAGGGTCAGTTATTTAAAAAAAAAAAAAAAAATCCCTGGTTGCCCCTGGGTCACTGCTGTGTCTGAAACAGCATCAGCAGCAGAACTGAAGAGTCACCTTGAACAAGGGCTGCCACTGGAAATGAGAGTTTCTGTGTGCTTATGGAGGAAATCTGAGGGTGTACCCCAATTTTCCATTCCAGCTCTTTGTGTATTATTTCATCTAAACCAGGATGCAATTTCCCTGCATCCCTCCTGCATAGGTGGAAGCCTACAGGAATGTTTTTCATTATTTGCCAGCTGTTTCCATTTCCCAGGCCTGCTGGAAACCATGGGAGGTTTCATAACTGGCAAAGCCTGAGATTTAGATAAGTCGTTTGCTTATCTGCATGTATTTCATACAGTGCCTCAGCCCGATTCACAACTAAACTTCTTGTTTTGTACTATAATTTTCAGTGTAACTGAAGTGGAATTTTGTAGTCACCTGTTGTCAGGGTGCTGCAGTCCTATGGGCAGGTCGGTGCCTCCTTTCTGATCTCCTGGGATGGTCCCTGAGCAGACCCTCTGCAAGGAGAGGGGCACAGGGTACAGACACTGCTCCCACCACTGCACTGGTGGCACACACACCTTGGCTGGCACCACGAGTCACTTTGTCCTCCAGTGCCAGGTAAGCAAGCAGAACGCCTTAGCCTGTCTGGCAATTTATTCCCCACTGATTCTGCCAGAACAAAAAAAAAAAAAAAAAAAAAAGAAGCAGAAAGTCCTAAGATTCAAGGTTTCAGAGTTCAGGACTGATACTTTGTTCCTCACTTTAGAACCATCCAGTTTTCTCTCTCACGGAGAACATAAACAACTGAATTTTAAACCAGACTCAGCAACTAACATGACATTGTGAAGGACACACCAGCACTTATCTCTCCAGATGAGTTGGTAAGTATTTATAGAAACATTTCCTCCCTGGCACAGCTTTAACTAAGCAATGTATCTAATTCACTCTGGAGAAATGTGTTGGAGAAATCAGTAAGGTAAGGCTCATCATAAATAGTAATAAATAACTACTCTGGTGTAGTTGCTTATTTAGTGAAGTTATTTGAATATTAATGGTTTTACAGGTACACTCACAGGGTAAAAATCCATGACAGTAATGCCTGAAAACTAAATCCAGGATTCTATGGTCTCTGAATTACAAGGCAGGATGTGGACGAGGTTCCTGGAGACAGCAATATACAGAAAAACCCAAATCTTCCCTTAAACACCAGAGACTTCATGGAGAGCAGCTCCTCGAGAGCCCCAGAGCCCAGATCAGCCAGAGCAGACAGCAAGCTCCTGTCAGGGGCACAGGGGCAGGCACGGGGGCACAGAGCCAGGTCCTGCAGGGATGAGCCCAGGGTGCCCTGCTTGGCTGGAGCACGGCTGCCCTGCAGGCTGAGAGCACAGGAGCTGCAGGGCTGTGACCCAGCTGCAGTGACACTGGGACAGCAAGGACCAGCCCCTGCCAGTGGTGGCCCTGGAGGTGCTCCCCAGTCTCCCTGGGGCCGGGGTCCCCATCCCTGTGGTGAGATGGAACTCCATGGAACTCCCTGTCCTCTGCACTCAGCAGTGATGCCTTTGGTTGCTTTGATGTTAGCAGCAGGAGACATCACAGCAGTGCTGAGATGCTTATTATCCCCTTGGGTTCTTTTCTTTTATTCGTCATGGGTTTCAGCCTGTTGTATAATATACATTTTTCAAGTTAAGCATCAAAACAATGAATACAAATGAGAGAGGAAGTGTTCACTTGCTGAAGGAGGAGAATTACTAAGAGCAACACTGCGCAGTATTATAATGCATTTCCACTACTACACCATTTGTATTAATGTATTAGAGACATCTACAAAGACAAATTGCAGCTTAGTTCAAAGGGAAGAACACTCAAATGCCTGTAAAACGCTGCAGGCTGCTCTCAGAGATGCTCTCCCTGAAACAACATTTGGATTTCAGATCTCTCCTGGCATCAAGGACAATATGCTCCCGCTCCCTCTTCCCAGCCACACTGGCTGGTGACAGCAGGTGGGTGCCCACAGGCCCTGAGGAGGGGATGGCCACTGTCCCCAGCCCAGGACAGTGCCTGGCTCTTCCCACCCTCACTGACCTGGGTGAACAGACAGCCATGGGCAGAGCTGAGAGCTAACCTAAGTGAAGGCTTTGTTGCCGAGTATCAAACAGCATTGAAAGCTGCAGGAAGGTTCTCCCTGGAACCTTCTCTCCCCCTCACATATAGAGATTCTGAATTTCCCTGCAGGAATGGACAAACAGCCCCTCAGACCATGGGGGACATGACTCTCCCCTGTTCCTCAGCCCTGCTGTGGCTCAGGAGCAAATGCATTGTTTTGGAAATGCCATTTCTCACCAGCACCAGGGACCCTGCAGATCAAGAGCAGTAAACCCAGGCTGGGAACACTGAGGTCACTCAGTGCAATGAGGTCTCTGGGTAAGATGAATCAGATTAGCCATTTTCAGAACATTAATATTGTTTACAAATCCAGTCAATTTTTATTTAGTTTTGAATGAATTTGTGTACGTATTTTCTTTTGCCCTCTGCAAGCACAGTCATCCTTTCTGATCTCCTTCCATCTCTCTCTGGCATATGGCATTTTCATCTTGCTAACAGGATTACATTTACCCTGCTAGGCTATAGCAGGCACCCAGTTTCCTTCAGACTTCCACTGCTTCTCTCACGAATATGCTGCTATTAGCAAATGTCAGCCCTGGAGCAGGGAGGTGTGGGAGAAAGAAACAGTAAAACTAGAAAGGTGGAAAAAAATGGAAAGAAAATGAATAAGAGTGTTAATAGCAGCTGTTGGGAGCACAGAGCTTCTGGGGCTCCCTGTGCCACAGCCCCCTCACATCCTGCTGTGCCCCCTGGGTGAGCTGGGGGTGAGCATCACCACAACAGCTCGGGCAGGGGACAGAGGGACCTGGAGCAGAGCTGCACATCCTGACACGGCACTGGATGGGGGCAGCCACCCAAATCAACTGTTTATTTTCCTGCCTATCTCATGTTCATTAAAAAAGAAGAAAACCAGCTTTGCTATTCCTTAGGGTATCATCTCCCTCAGTGTTTGTGCCAGTTCAAAGGGAGGACAGGACAAATTTAGCCGATCTACAGGTACATGATAGCTGTGTGCAGGTCTCCTCCTCAGCTGGGATCACCCCTCACTGCAGGTATCACCTCCTGGAGACACATCTCGTTTACATGCCCATCCCTTCCCTGTACATCTTGCAAGAAGAATTAATTAGTTCAGATGATAAAGCACCGTGGGGAAGGAGAATCAAGGTTAATAACATATATTAATAAAATATCAGCAAGGAAAAATGACTAGCTGTGTCCCAGCTAAGCCATCTCCATGACCATAATCTGTCCCTGTCTTTGAAAGTGGTTATATCTCAATAGATCAGGAGGGAAAAATAATGGAGATGAAATAACACTGCAAGGTTTCGGCTCCACATGAATGCTCTGCTTGCTGCTCCACTGGCAACAACCTGGTGTGCAAAGGAGCAAACTGGGTGGCTGGCAGCACCTGGGACTTGTTCCCAAAACTTGCTGTGAGGGAGATTCCTGGTGCAATCTGCAGACAAATGAGAGACAAGGACAGGCCCCTCTGTGCTGCTGCCAAGGTCCAGCCCTGGGCACAGTGATGCACACACCAGCCTTCAGTTCTAGGTTTGGGCTTGCAGAGTGGGAAATAGTGAGCTGCCAGAGAGCTGTGGTTGTCATGCTGCCTCAAAACATCACCCAAATTCTCCTTTCAGCTTGTTTAAATAGATCACTTTATCATTCCCAGTAAATTTCCCATTAAGTGTTCCCATCAGCACAGGAGCCATGGAAGCACACCATTTATCTGAGGTTTCATCACCGCCCCAACTAATTATCTGTCCCCAAGCCATGAAGCAGCCAGAGAAGCAATATAGGCACCTTCTGTGACAGGCAGGTGGGAAAAAACATTTTATCTTCACTGCTGCCTCTCATTCATGCCCAGAAGAGGAGCCAAAGGGCAGAAACACAACAACAACAACAACAACAGCAACAGGAAATACAAAGTCTGTGGAGAGGTGTCTGCAAACTGCATTTGCCCATTGAATTGCACCATCAGAAGAGAAACTGAAATTCGTCTCACCAAAATAAGAGGAAAGCCTCAATCCAGAATTTACTCTCTAGAGCCAGACCTCAGATCCCAATCTCCAGCAGCTGGTAGGGGCAGGGTTTGGATGCATTGCCAGCCAGAGGGGATTGATTTGGACATTATAGGAACGGCAGCTCCTCCCCAGTGCAAGCAAAGCAGGAACCTGCTCTGTTCTCTAGCTCCTATTGATTTATAACACTTCAGAAACCTCTCACTATATAGTCTTTTAATGCTGAGCTGTGAAATGAAAAGACATTTTCACACCATTAAAGGGAGGTTAATGTAAGATGAAAAAGAGAGTATTTGCATTTAATGAGTGAATTTGAAGAGCTCGGCTGGATTTCTTGCAGGTTGTCCCTGGAAAGCTGATTCCAGTATGGAGAAAAGTTTCTTCTTAAAAACAAGTGTGTTCCTCCCCTCTCCAATCCCAAAGCAAGGGAAACTTTTTAAGCGTCATACTGAAATACCTATGGTCTGGTTTCAGAACAAGAAATAATAGCTCAGAGAGTCAGAGGGTGGGAAAACACGAGGAGCAGCCTGGCAGGGAGATGACACACGTGGCTGTTCATGAGGCTTGTATGTTTTTTTCCCTCCAGTTTTCCATTTTTCTCGATTCCAAGTGCACCAACACATTAACTTTATGTGTAACTGACTAACAGTAATTTTTTTCCTTTCCCTTTGCTCTCTCATTCCACTGGAATGCTCCCGGAGCCGAGCTGTGTCAGGGACAGATGAGCCCAGCTGGCAGCTCTGCAGCCACAGGCCAATCCTGGGGAGCAAAGGAGGGTCCTGGTGCCCCTACCCCAGCCCTGGCAGCTGCACCATCACGCAAATCACTTCACTTTAACCATCAACAGCTCCTGACCAGCGTGCAACAGCTGGGAGCTCAGATTCCCACAGTGATCTATGTTCCCATTCGTATCTTTTGATTTCTGGAAACAGAGAATTTCAGCGAAAAAGGGCTTTCCACTAAGATGACCATAAATCTCAATGTGTTTACAACAGAAGACTGACCAGAAGAGTTTATTAAATCTCTAAGGGATTTGATGTATATCAAACGGTTACATAAAGTCAATACTTTGGAAAGAACTAGACAATAAATACCCTACAAGAGGCAATATTTCTATCATGGAGAAAGCAATCACATAAAGATTAGGAGACCAATTTCAATACTGAATGTCAGTCTGCTGTAAGAAGACATTTATTGTTTTCCTGAGTTATCACAGAAGAGCGAGATAAGCCATAACAATATTCTGAGCCCAGCTAATCATGCTATCAAAGTCAGAAATACTCTTTCACCTTTTAAAAATCACTTTTCTACTTCGCAAATAAAAGGAACAACCTCTTGCAGGTCCAAGGGGAGGGAGGAGAAGGAGATTTATCACGGCAGGTGGTGAAAAATCTGGCACTGCTGCCCCTCAGCTACAAACACAACTCAAGGTCCCTCTGTGGGTGCAGCCCACCCCAGGGACCCTGATTCTGCCCCAGTTGCTACAATTGGATCAAGGACCAAAGCATCACCTGGGACAAAGCTACCCCAGTGGAGGGTTTGGGAACTCTTTTCAATGACTGATAGATGAAGACCTATGACAAAATATCAATATTCAGCGTGCAAAAATGCCACTTGTTTCAATTCTTCCCCTAAAAAGAAATGTTTCCTGTAGCAGTTCAGATTAAAAGAAAGGAAGATCTCAACCAGTCCAATTTTGGCAGAAGCCAAAGAACAGATGTCACTGGGGAATAGTATTGACCCACTGATAGGGGCAATTCCAATTGATTCCAAGGGCAACTGCTTGTTTCACTCATTCCCTGCTTTCCCACTGTGAGATCCTGCCTCTCCTGTCAGCATTCTCCTTCCAGTGATGCTGGCCCTGCCCCACAGTCCCTGCCCCACAGCCCCTGCCCCACAGCAGCTGCTGAGCCTTCATCCCTGCCCAGTGAGGGCTCATCCCACTGGCAGCAGTGCAGGTGCACTGTCCTGCCTCCCAACACTCTGGGAAGGATGTCAGACCCATAGAATACCACGGGAACATGGCTTATTCCAGCCACAAAAGCTAACATGGGAACTGCCAGTAGCCCCAACCACGTGGGATGAGTTTGAGAGTTTGGGTTTGTCTGGCTGAAGCAAAAAATTTTGAATTTGAATAGCAAAATGGGGGCTTTAGAATGAATGTAATTTTTGCACAGCATGTGCTTCCCCTGGCCACCCCAGCACCCAGCAGAGAGCATAGTGAGCAGGAACTGAGATAAACCCTTTGCAGCAGAGATTAGCTGACAGCCAAAGTGAACACAGCTATTAATAATGACCCAGTCCAGAAGGGAATCATCAATTATCCTTATCATCTCCTGCTTGTATTTCTGGAAAGATGAATCCAGCAGATTGGTGTGTACAGGGAAGAAAGGAAATGACACGGAGCTGTTGCACATTGTTATCAAGAACTGAAACGCAGTGAGATGGAGGTAATTATCAGCAATTTTAACACAACTGTACCAGATGCATCAATGCTGTAACATCGGGCATCAGCATGTAGGAGGTACAGGAGGTACCAAACATGATTTTTAGTCCTAATCGACCTTTTTATCTCTCATAGGATCCACACAGCAGTGCTCAGAGGCCTGAAAATTCATTTGAGAAGAGCAGTGAGTTAACTCTGCAGAGGTTATTCCTTCACTAAGCTCTGCACATTTCCCTTGCCTCAGAAAGAATAGTGAGTGGCTTTCTGAGAAGTTACTCTTGCAGTCTAATCAAGCCTGTTCTCTCTAATTGAAGTTAATCACAGGAAACAGGTTAGAGAGGATGCTCCCAGTCAGTGATGTCCATCAGAGTGGTCCAGTGGCACCTGGCACAAGCACTGAGGGGCCCTGGCACTGGTTTTATTTCACCTGTTTGCTTAAGAACTGCTCTGTTCTGTTTCTAATGGAACAATAATCTGCACTCTTATGGGGCTGGAAAAGATGGGTTCCTGAGGGAATTTGACAGCGTCTTTACTAGTTTATGGCAGAAAAGAAAAGGCACTTAAGGGGATTTTGTTTGTCACTTGGAAATTAGCCTAGAGGAAAAGGAATCTTCAATTCAAATTTAATTAAAAACTGATGAACCAAAAGCCTTGTAGTGGCTCTGTGAAGTCCCATTCTTACATCACAAGAACATAGCCCTGATAAGCAGCAAGAAGAAAATAAACACAACAGATTTAAAACAAAAACCTGAACAGAAATGGGCCAAACTGTAACCCAGTGGCACCAGACCATTGCCAGAACAGAAATTGTCCCACTGCACTTAAACAGGGGCTTTAAGGGAACTGCTGAGCTGCTTGTGTACTACTGGCAACATCCCATTAAACTTCCTGTCATAATTTCATCCATCTCTTTTGGCCAAGACCTCCTGCCCCCAAGGGGAGGGAACGTGTCCCTGAGGTGCACACATCCCTCTGCACTGTCACACGCAGCACTGAGCCAGGGTAATTGCACAGTGCCAAGGTCAGCTTCGTTCCCTAAAACATCAGAGCATGTTCATAAACAGCTAATAAACCCCCAGATGAGTGATGACTTGGCACAGGAGGAGGAGAGGTCAGTGATGCTCAGCTGCTCCAGTCTGCTCTGGGAAGGGAAAGCAGCAAGTTCCTGGGGTGGTTTTGGGGATGTCACTGGTGTTACTGGAGCTGCTGTGGGAAGGGCTGAGCAGGGCACACACAGGTGATCTGTGCACTCACACAGCCCTCAGAGGTATGCAGGTGGATGTGACCCACAGCAGAAAATCTCTGAGGCCAGAGTGTATGGCTTCGCTTTACCAGCTGGACCAATTTAATTAACTATGGGAACATTAATTATTGGCTATTGCTGTTTTTATTTCAGAAAAACCAACTGGCATTTCACCAGGTCAATATAATGCAAAATAGCCACTAACCCCAGCCTGAGCTCAGGTCCCAGATGCTTT
This sequence comes from Certhia americana, assembly GCA_018697195.1. Lineage (NCBI taxonomy): Eukaryota > Metazoa > Chordata > Aves > Passeriformes > Certhiidae > Certhia > Certhia americana. Next base: position 138,612 of record JAGMWU010000020.1, on the reverse strand, counting down.
AGATTGATGGTAATTTCTTTGCAGCTCTTACTGGCAAAGAACAATTTTTAAAATGGTCCTAAATACCAGACCAGCCAGAGGAATGAAATTTCTTCAGATACTTAAAACCTCCTGTTTATCACCCTGTGTAGCATGTGATAAACATGGTTGTAGATTTTCTGTCACCAGTGATTTATGAACAAAACACTTTGTTCAAATAAGCTTAATACATAAAGAACTGAAGCATTCTGTGACATGGTTTTGAGGCAGCAGTTGCCTCCCCTACCTCTGGACCTCCTGTTCCATTCTAAAAGACTGGAGGGGCTGCAGGAGGCCAGTGGCCAGCAGCCACCAGTGCCACCCTCACTGGGACAGGGCTGCTCAGGACAGGGAGGAATTTCAGCCCACTCTGCCTGTAGCACTGCCGTGAAGTCATGTCTCTGTTACAAACACAGAACTACCCTGTGTCCATAGAGAGTTTGGGCACAACAGTGAATTAGAATGAAAAAAAAAAAAAAAGATGAGAGTAATTCCATGACTCTTTGTGATTCTGATATTATGGTTTAAAACTCTTGGTCTGACTTGAACAGCTTCTAACTTGCACTAAAAAATCTTTCAGAGACAAAGGAAAAGTCAAAAGAAAACTGGTATTGAAAGCAGGAGGAGGATGGAGCTTGGGTAGCTCCTGTGCAACATTTCAACCTGGAAAAGAACTGCCCCTGGTTCTCTGTTCCTTTTCCTGCTGATGGCCTCCACAGCTCACACAGAACAACTGGAGTGTCACAGACAGTCACCTGCAGCCTCCACGCTGTCCCTTCCCCTTCTGAGGCTGCAGAGACCCAGGTGGGGTTTGCAGAGGATCCAGCCAGCTCTCACCACCTCCTGCCCACCTCTCCCACTAATGGGCACAGCACAGTCATTTCCCCGAACTCCTGCATTTTTCTTTCCATGATTATCTCCTTTAAAAAGGCACGAATTGAAAATGAGATGCAGAGCCAGCGGGCTCTTTTGAGCTATGGTTATTAGCTGTGTGGAGGATGAAAGCGGTACGACTCCCCAGATAAATATATAGTTCATTAAAAGTGTTCAGGATCACTCTATTCTGCTGATCAAAAGCCTAAATCACACAGTTAGCAACATTAAGGAGCTGTATTATGATTTGAGTTCTATCTGGCTAAACCCACTCGAGGACCGGGGGAGCCCAGCGGCGCTGTGAGCTCTGATCCCAGCACACGCAGCCCACGGCAGGATTTTATCCTGTTTTCAGCAGCTTAAGCCACTCCGGCTGCTCGGGAGCAGCAGACTGCACACATCAGTAGGTGCTTTCCTCCTCAAACTGCAGCTGTCAGGTTCCTCCCGGGTTTTAACTGGGTGACAAGCCCAACCAGCACTGCCCAGCTCCAGAGGTATTTTTTTAAACCACACCAGAGCTGTTTTCCATAGTGTCCCTGTGGAATGCTGTGAGTTTGGGGAATGGGCACATTCTTCTGTCCTGAGCCTCCACCTCTAAAGTGTGTTCATGCTAAGGAATGTGTGGGTCTGGAGGGTGCAGGGATGTTGCAGACTGGCTCTGTAGTCACGGGACAATGAGGGATTTAATGCCACAGTTCTGGGCTTACTGCCCCCGGAGATGAAACCCTGATTCTGGAGAACAGCTGCACACTGATTTACTAAGCATTACCAACACTAACCAAAGGTGACTGTCCCATCCCTTTTATGCAACTGCTTCTTTTATTAACCACACAGCTTAATAAACCCCCACAAACCCACAAATCCTCTGCATGACCAGACTCCAGCCCTCTCAGGCAGACACCTCTGCAAAGTCCAGCTTGACCTCCTAAGTCTTGGCTCAAAACCTGCCACTCTCCGATTTCCGATCATTTCAAATCTGGCTCAATAAAAGCTAGCTGAGACTGAGGACATGAATACTGATGACAAATTTTGCATCCAAACGATGTCTCAGTCAATTTTAAAGAGAGCACAAGTCTCTTGTTCAGCTTCAGGCTTTGTCAAGGACAGCACAGAGTCCAGGCAAGCTGCTCCTTAGGAGGTGGTGAAGGAGTGCTGGGTCTCTGCTCCTGTCCCACACCTCTGACACCTGAAGAAGAACTCCCCATTGTGCTCACCCTGCTCAAACAGGGCTTGCTCCTCTTTCCTGGCTGCCCTCACAGCAGAAGCCCAATGCTTTGACAGCTGGATGTTCCTGCTTACCCCACTGCTCCTCCATGGAAGCAGGACAGCCCAGAGCTGAAGGAATCCCTGCTTTTCAGTGTGTTGCAATTAAACAGGAATGCTAATCCACAGCAGGAGAGCACCAGTGGGAGACTGCTGTTCCCCCTTCCCTCTCTGGGAGTTCTTGGCCAGCCACTGACAAATTAAACTAGGCACCTCCTTTGACTAAGATGGATGGCAAGCTTAAATGATATCCACTGAACAAATGGCTGATTTGTGTATTCTTCCATTCAGGATTAGGCTAATAAGATGTTCATTTATGGATCTATTACTCAGTCATTTAACTGCTTAAAAGAAGAGGACTGGCAAATTTCACTATCCAGGAATTAATTTCCATCTTTTTAGGCCAAATTTTAGTGAAGGGCTTGCAAAGGTAATTTAGTGGGACATATCAAAACATCATTAAGGTGACACAGTATTTTAAAATACATGAGAAAAATTTGGGGTGCTTGAAGCCTCCAGGTTTAAGGCATCCCTGCTCTTCCCCACCTGCCTTTTGCTGGGACTCCTGGAAGGACACACAATCAGGATATTTTAGACTGAGAGGTGGAAAGGGGCTTTCAATGACCCTGTGAACCTCTGGGGAACCCTGAGCTACAGCAGCCTGGTGCAGGGCTGTCTCCAGGCAGAGTAGGTCTCTGCAGGGCTGCTCCCAATTGCTGCAGGCTGCAGCCTGTGACTCCAGCTTCACCTCGGCGTCACATCTGCACCTGCTCCTGCCCTGGAGAGCAAAGTCAGGCACATGGGACTCTCCCGGCAGCATCAGCATCTGCCTCCTTTATGCCTGCCCTCAGCAGGAGGAGCAGGTTTGTACATCCCCTCACACTGCTGGGCAGTGCTCAGCTCCGTGCCCATCAGAGCACATGCCAGGGGCAGGAGTGCTGTCCACTCTGGTCCTCTACTCAGAGACTTCTGGGGGACAACAGCAAACTCCCCAGCAGAATTTTCAAAATGAGTATTTGCAGTCACTAATCATCCCCACCCAGCCTATGGAGGCTTTGTGTCTGGATAAACAAACCAGCACTCTGGCATCTGTGCGGCCAGCCGCTGGGCTGGCATCACTTCAGGCACAGGGAAAGGCTTTCTGCTTGAATTAAAATAAAAATCATCAGCTGCCTGGTTCTGCTTAATTAAACCAGGAAATAACTAAAGACACTGGTACTTAGGCTGCTGTCATTAGGATTCAGCATGAGCAGGCATTCCTGCACAAGCTCTGCTGCTCTTTCCTGCCCAGCCCCACGCTTGTGTTCCTAACTCACAGCAGAGGTGCTCGCCCACCAGCCAGGGCTGGGGTTAATGGTTTCCCCCAGTGCTGCTGCAAGCTGACAGAATCCTCCTCACTGAGCCCTCCAGGGCACCACAGACCGAGCTGTAACACTCTCCACACTGGTCACTCGGGGAACAGCTCATTACCCAGGATTTTGATAACACTGCTGAGCGTTGGAGACAGGAACACAATTATCTTCCAACCCGGATTTACCAGGCTCTCGTCCTCTTGCCTCACTGAAGCCCAACAAGCTCTAATGGAGCACTCTGCTGTGTGAGATCACTGGTGCCTTCTCAGAGGCAGGGAACAGGAGGGCACACGAGAGTTCTTAATTTATACTTCATCTACTGGGTCTTAGTTAATTTAACAGGTCCTTACATTCATACAACAAATTATGCCTCCAGAAAACTGGGCTGGTGCCAGGATGTAACTGTTTTGTTTAATACACCCACCAACACCACGAAAACCCATCCGTGTGTGTGCTGTCGTGCCCTCCACATTAACAGAAATTCTCATGCACATCAGTGCTCTGCTCTCAGTAATGTGTCTTTTCATGCAGACAGCTGAGAAGAAAATACAAACACGCTGTCCAGAAGTTCATTTTCACCTAGTGACACTTTTTCTCTCCTGCCTGAGGATTGCAGGGGTGATGGGATTTAGCACAGGGTCAGGTGCACAGAGCAGAGGGCGATGCTCTGCCTCCCCACAGAGCATCCTCTCACAGGGAGGAGAGCTGCTGGCAGCCACTGGTTCTTGTGGCTCAGCTTCCCTCAGCAGGGCCCCTACAGACTCGTGGGCTCCTCGGGGCACAGGAGAGCCTCTCTCCCTCCCAGGGCAGCTCCCTGCAGAGTCCAGCAGTGCCAGGGCACAGCCACTCCTTGCCCCAGAGCACGGGTCATGAGACAGGGGCACAAGTACCCACAGAACAGCCAGTCCAAACTGTCTGTCTGTCTGTCTGTCTGTCCACAAGCCCTCTGTGCCCTGACAGTGATGCCCTGGTGTCCCTCCCCAGGCAGCAGCCCCTCTCCAAAACAGCCCTGGGAAAGCCCTTGCCAGGCTGGTTTCTCTGTCAGTTCCACACTCTTCCAGAATCCAGGGCAGAGCACTGGGCTGTGACCAAGTGAACAGCTCAACCCTACATTCATCTCTCTCTTTTGCATAATGCATTTAGAATTGGATCTATTTTTTATTGCAGAATAATACGTCTGGTTTATTATATTGGCATCTTTGTGATGTACTGACATTTTGTGCACATTTGCCACTCACCCCAGGGACAGTTGGTAACTGAAAACCACCGTGGCCCTGTTCCACAGCACCAATTATGATCTTTCCCAGGTACTACTTGCTTCATTATCTGAGTGAAGACTTTTATCTTACCTACCAGGCAGACCTTCCAAATTCACAGCTGGGAAGATATAACCTTGAATATTTAGCTCAGCCATAATGACAGCTAATATTCCTCTTAACTGCTGCTCTTAAACAGTTTCATCCTATCATTGTTAATCACATTAAAAGGTATTGGATACATAATTTCCTTTAATTATGTGAAAATATTGGTTGCTTCCTTTCCTTGGAGCGTTATGCACAGAGCAGCAGTGATTAATGCCAGGAGTTTCAATAGGCAGTCAGAGAAAGCTCCTAATTGTTGATTTATGCCCTAATTGGAAGACACCTGTTTTTCCCCCCATCCTTTTGATCTTTATTTTTTGTTTGAGACCAAAATTATTCTGCATGTGTCATCATTACATTAATCGATACACACTTTGTCCTTCACAAATCTGCCTAATTGCTTTTCTCATTTAAACAGGCATTTGCTAACGAACACCATCACCCACTAACCCCAACAGGAGGATGCACCAGGAGCACGGAGCAGATTTAGAAGGGGGAAGACATTGCTGTTATGGGCAGGGAGCTTTTGAGACAAGAATTCAGCACAGAAAGGGAAAACCAAGCAGTTCAAAAATAAGCAATTTGGTGTACAAAGCTAAGATTTTCTACTCCCCCATGTACACAAATATGGATTTGGGTTTTCTGACTAGGACTCCTAAGTTATTTCTTTGGAGGCCGCAAATGACACTGAGCCTTCTGTGATAGTGCAATAGGAAGTGCCTAAAATGACAAATTAGGAAGAAGAGTGTTTGTGACAGTGATAAAGGGAAAGTTTAAGGCTTGTATTTAGATAAATTGGCTGGAAAATTTGATCCACAGTCTTTCAAATATGATTATACAAACATAATTTGCATAAATATTATAATTAAAATTCTGCCTACGGCATAATAAAAAAGAGAAAATAGTATTAAATGATCAAGGCATTTGAATTTTTGAAATATCACTGTGTGATGTTTCGTGCTATCCATTAAATAAGTAATTTATTGCAAAATCTATCAAAGAGAAAGGAAATTAAGTCAGATAAGGCTGGCTTTTTACTTTGCATGTTGGTGGGTTTTTTTGGGTTTTTTGGGTTTTTTTTTTAGGATATCATTTCTTTCAGAGCACATTTGATTTGTCCAAGGTACTAACTCAGAGTAATTATAATACTGGATCTGCTGCAGAGCTGTGACTCCAGATGCTGCCACTGCAGCCTGTGCTGATGTGCAGCTTAGGGCAGCAGGGGACAGGACTCCTGTCATTCCTGGATGGCAGTCCCCTCCTGTGCCCTGCTCTGTGCCACCTCCTGCCACCTGGGACAGCGGCACAGAACAGGAGCAGCCTTGGGTGTCACCAGCAGGGACACAGGGACACTGCCCGTGTGGCCAGCAGGGACCAGCTGGATGCACAGCCTCTCCCCACTCCGGGAGATGATAACTCAGGTGATTTGCTCTGTCTGTTGGCTCAACCTGGTGGAGACCGAAGGATGAAAGGGCAAGTAGGAAATGAGCTTTGAAATGCACAGGGAAACAGCCTTCCTTATCAGCCACTGCCTCATCCCTGCCACTGCAAAGATCTCTTTAAATAAACCACAAAGAAAAACAGGATAATAGAGGAAAGAGAACTTAGGAACAGTTTACTGAAGCGTTTAGACAAAACTGCTGCAAGGTACGTTGACCCTTTGATATAAATCCTCTGCCTTGTCCACCTCCAGGCCTGCAAACAAGGCAGCCCTGCTCCTAATGTCACTTCTACTGCTGAAAATTTGTGACATCAATAAAATCCCGGTTTGTCAGTACAAATGGAATTTTAAATTGAATTCTTATCAAATTAGCCTTTCATCAAGGTCATGCAATATTGTGTGAATAACCTTTTGTGAGTCTGTGTACATGGCTGCTGCCGGAGGTGAGAACGAGACAAATTCTAATGAGATTACCCAGCTGGAGCACTCAATAACAGGCACTGGAGGAGATGGGGTGACATTAGGTTTAGCGATAATTTACGTAAATGGCTACACCAATGCTCAAAGCACAATGCTTCACCCCCCATCTCGACTGTGAACCCACACATGCAGTACCCCTCTCACAGGACTCAGCAGCCCCCGAGCAGTCACAGCTCTGACATGCCACAGCCAAACAGAATTTCCTGGAGGAACCAGAATGAATTGTAAATGCATCCCCTCTGCTGGCTCCAAGGTGCAATAAAACTTCCCTTCGTTTCAGGGGAATGGTGTTTTGCAACAGCAGCTGGAGGGATTTTCCATCAGCCTTGCACTTCATGACCAAATTTGAGGGAAAACCTGTTTTTCAGCACGAGGAGCTCAGTGCCCCAGGAGCTGGGTGGGAGGTGAGGGAGTCTGAGATGTCTGAAGGACACAGCCTTGCTCCCCATTCTGGATTTGGCTGTGAGCAGAGCCCAGATCTGTGCTGGACACTGCCTGTGGCATCACCCAGCCAGGGGGGCTGAGCAGTGCTACCCTAGGGAGGGGTTACACTGCCCTCACCCCCAGCACCTGCCCTGGGAACTGCAGCACCCATCTGAGGAAGCTATTCCCACCATGATGGAATAATCCTAATAAGTAAGTATGAGCTGCTGGTGCTGCTGCTATCCTTTTAGATACCAACTTCTTGAAATGAAATATGTAGATCAAATTGCACAATCGAGAAATAAACTATCCAGCTGCTAAAGCCTCCCTCCCAAATAACAAAATAGCTGCATATTTGACAACTGCAAAAAATATTTCAGCAAACATAATAGAGAAGATAATGATAATTAGGCTGGTATTTTATGCCATAACACTCTTGAATGCCTACAAAAATACAATATTTTCAGCAAAAGATAATTGAAAAGATTATTTGGCTTATCTAAAATAAGTTTTTCCAAGCCTCAGCACATCTGCTGCAAGAATTCCTGCAGACACATGGTGGGATGCTGTTGGTTCAATGGACTGTTCATTACTTTGAGAAAGAGGTGGATAAAGACATGGAGGGTTTTGTTCATGACGGCTCCCTTCGACAGGAAACGGACATAATCACATTTTATCGGGCCCATGGAAGGTGGAAGTGACTGAATCAGCCCAGGAAAGCCCAGCTGAGCTGAGCTGAGCTGAGCTGAGCTGAGCTGAGCTGAGCCCTGCCCAGGGCAGCCCCTGGCCGTGGTAGAGCCAGGATCTCACACAGGTGGGAGCTGATGTCAACCCTGTGCCCTGACATTTCCCTGCAAACTTGCACAATTTGCTCTTTGTTGCTAAGTTACGTGTTTATGCAGCCCCACAGATCCCTCCAGCTCTGCACATGGCAGACACAGCTGCGGGATTTGCTCTCGGTGGTGATCAAACTGAGCACTCGTTTTTTGTTCTTGCTCTGAGGATCTGCAGGCTGACCCTCTGAAGTACAGACAGGGGTAACTGAAAGCCACTTTCTGTCTCCGGGGGCACGGGGGGAAATCCAGGCTCGGCTGCAGCAGCACAATTGATGCCTGTGACACCAAAGGGCTGTGGATGCAGCCAAGGCATCCATTCTGAGAATATTTTGATATTTCAAAATTGAGCACTTCAGATCTGAGGGGCCACAAATTCCTTGTCTTTATCCTTCCCTGCTTGTCCCCCTCCCCTAGCTCCAGGCAGACTGAGTAAGACCTTTTGCTTTCCAGCAGGTCTCTGTGTTTGTACTGGTGGTCCCCCCAGTTGCCTAGGGAGAGGGAAATGTCTTCATGCCTTGCTCTGGGGTCCCTCAGTGCTCTGTCTCATGTGGATGTGTTCTCCCACTCCAGCCACCTTGGCTGCACTCACCTCCCGTGCTTCTGTGGCCACAGGAAAGTCTTCCCAGTGATCCCTGGGTGCTTTAGTGACACAGGATTTTTTTAAGTCCCAGCATTTCTCCTGTTAAAACATTTACTCCTGTTCAACCAGTAATTGTGATTTACTGAGGAGAATCTGGAAAACAGCAGAGTTTTCTACAGGTCCTGGTAGATTCCATCTTCAGTGCTGCTGTGACCCAGCCCTGTAGCACCAGGAGAGCTGTGGGTGTCTGCAGTACAAGCTGAGCACAGAGAGGAGCAAAGGGGTCACTGCTCAACCCTTCTCATGCCAGGGAAGCAGCATCTCCTCATTCTGGGGCAGAAGCCCAGAGCTGGTCCTCAGCAGCCTCTCCCCCACGAGCTGCCCTGCTGGTACTGACTGGACTCCTGGCAAGGACCAGGTTTATCCATGGGCTGAAGGGCCCGTCCTCCACATTCAATATGCAGAATACACTAAGCACAACATTTGTGAAAAGTGTCAAATGCAATAATATATTCCTGTGTTTAACTTCAGGCTACCCCCTCACCAGCCACACTGAAAAGTGTTAGAATTGGACAAGATTTCCCAGGACTAAAAGAAATTCATGTTCATATGCTTATAAAGGCTGACAGGTGAACAAACTCCTCTACAGGGCAATTGCAGATGCTCTAAGTGACATTTTAAATTCTTAAGAATTTTCCATTTGCAAATAGAAGTTGCCTTGCAAAATGACAAGCAAACCAAGCAGAATTCCCAGAAACTGGCCCTTTCTGTTGCCTTTTAGTGGTTTTATTTTCCGTAAGAGAGAAGAAGGATATGTGGCCCCTCAGAAATGGGCTTTTGCATCTATCTTTTTTAATCTTTTATAGAAGAAGAGTAATAGGCCAGATACAGCACTAATTTTTATTGTAAACTACTCTGGGAACATATTTTACTCAGAGCCCTCAGTACAGAAAGCAGATTAACTGGAAAAGCTAATGCTATAGTGCAGTATAAATATTTACACAAACGTTAAGCTAAATCCTTTATTAACAGGTCAGATTTTCTCTGAATTTTTCACCTTTCATTATGAAATTTTTAATGTGTTGATACCTTCCCAGGCTTTAAAAACTTCTCAAGGGAGGAGGAGACAGCTCCCCAAGCACCCCAACTCTTGCTGCTGTGCTGTTTTCACCCCACTGGCTCTCACTAAGCAGAGTTATACCTAAATTCCTGTGCCCTCCATGGGACATGATGGCTCAGAGAGCGAAGAGCAGCCAAGGGGACTCTCACAGCAGAAGCCCCATGGCTGTCTCACTGTCCCTGCACCCTCTGTCCCCACAGCCACAGCACAATGGGACAGCAGGCACCAGGAGTCTCTTCCCAGAACAGTCTTCTCGTTCAGCAGTGCAAACATTCTGTCTCTCCCTCCTTCCTTCTGTTTCTCATTTTACCATAGATAATTCTGAGGTTAATAATAATCATTAAGCACACTAAAGATCAATACCTTCCAAAAATCTCTGAAAACATGTTTTAATTCAAGGAACTGGAGGCTGCTGTGGGGCCCTATTATAGTTTTACAGCCTTGAATTTATTGGAGTTGGTTTCAAGTCAAACCAGACACTCTGACAGCTGAGAATGAAGGTCTGGGCAAACTCAATACATCAGCTCTGTGTTCAGGTGGATTCAGCAGTCTGCTCAGAAGCAGGATAAAAAGTGTGGATTGCACTCATCCATTTTCCATTCTGTCTATCCAGTGAAAATAAAAAAAACCCTGAAGGTTATGAGAAATCATCACCTCGGGTCACTTAGGAATTTCCCATTTAGCACAGCTGTGATGAACATCTCAGACTCTCCTGGTTTCACAATTCCTTCAGCTCAGCCTGGCAGTCCTGCCTGTGCCCAAAGGAATCCTGTGAACACAAGGAGCTGCCAGAGGCAGGGGACCCCTGGGACATCCCTCATGCTGTCTGTCCCACCCCCCCCAGCAGCCCTGCAGCACTCACCCACCCACCCCAGGGGTTTGTTTGGGGTTCTGTAGGGATTTCTTCCTTCAAAAATTCTGTCTTGAAGAAAGGGAGCAAGGTGAAGGGCGCATCTTGGACAGGAAGAACCATCTGTATCTCCATGGTTAGCAACGCCTGTCAGCCCAGAGCCAAGGAACAGGTGGGATTGTTCTGCCCCTCTCCTGCTACTCCAGTCTGTCCCCAGTCAGTAGAAGGTGCTCTTTTTCCATGGACCTAAACCAGAGCTGATTTACCCCAGCAACAGCTCCTACCCTATGAATGTTCAAAAATCTGTCTCATGTCTCATGGTTCTCCAGTCATGCAGATAATTTTGTTCTTAATTAAACAAATGCCACAATGACAGCTGGGAATTAGCAGCTGTAGTTTGACCAAGGAAGTATGATACCTCCTTTAATTAAAAGAAAAACTCTCAAAAGTTCCCTAATGAAATCACTCTGATAAGACGGAGCCGCTCTGAACGCAGAAAGCAAAACATAACAGGGAAGCACAGGGATTCAGTCGATGAAATTTTCTTGCAGGAAAATGCTTCAGCTTTCAAGAAAAGAAAAGAAGCTGTGGAATTTGCAAGAAGTCAGCTTTCCAATTGATTTTCAGCTTGACTTTGTAGAGCATCATTCCCAAGTAATGACTAGGAAAATGTACAGCATCCCAATTACATCCAGGAGCACTAGACACTGGAGGTACTGAACTTAGCTGTGACAGCTCAGAGTGTGTTAAACAATATCTTTTATTTCCTAAGGAGGTAGGCATCTGCAGCAGAGGATATGCGGCAGCCAGAGATTCAAATCTGTGTTTTTTTTAATATTGGCTCTTTTGCCAGCCTCAGAGCTACTCATCATATTTACATATTCTGACACACCAGACTTGCTCTCTTGATAGATAAAATATGCAACTCTATTTAAAGACAGAGAATCTCTCTCTGCATATTTTCCTAAATAACATCAGATATGTAAGAGACTCCCACTGGGGTAAAATTTCCTTTTACTCCTTTGACTCTTAACCTTGCCCCTCTGGACCCAGCCCTTAAAACATTCCTCACACTGGGCAAGGCAGCACCGAGGGCTGTGTCACCTCTCCTAGGACACCTCTCTGTGGCCATGGTTCAGGGACAAAGCTGGGAACATCACATAGCTGACAAAGCTGTGACTATTAGCCAGTGTCTCAGAAAAAATAGGGGAGCAGAAACCATCAGGAGGTTATGCAGAGTGGCCAAAGATACCAATTACTGCAGAGCTGAGCCTGCTGCCATCTGAAACAGGGCTTTTCTCAATCTTCTGCAGTCTTAGGAAATTATCACTTGCCTCCAGACAATCATTTCACAACAAATTTGGAAGAGGAATATGTACTATCTTTGATGTCTTGTGGACTCTGGGGTTTGCCATAGGGAGTAAATACACGAGAGTGGAAACTGGGTCAGGTTACTAAGGACAAGTGTAAAAATAAGACAAATGTACAAGGACAAACCCAGAAAACCAGTGGGCACTAAATTAAGTAGAAATCCAGGCTCCATCATCCATGACCAAGAGGCAGCCTGGGTGTTGTGGGAAGGGGTAACTACTCTGCCCAAAAAAGGGACAGCAGAGATGGGATCCCATATGCCCTCAGGCAACCTGGGCTTGCTGGGCTTCTTCCTGCCCCACCAAGATGCTTTCCTGAGGCCAACCTGAACTGTGCTGGCAGTGGCATCCCCATGGAGATGCCAGGAACAGAGGAATTAAAAACAGCTCTGGGGCTGACCAAAGCTGTACCAGGAGGGAAGGTGCTGATGGATTTTACTGAAGTAATTGTTTTGCAAAAAATAGTCTCTGCTGAAAATCACCTGTAAGAGATGATACTCAGCTGACACAAACTGATTTAGATCCGCAGACTTTGATGGAGCACCAAAAATCATTGCAAAAGCAACTCCCTGGCCCATGGGGTGGCAGCTAACTCCACATGACAAACCAGGCAATGACTGTCAATGACATATTGACTTTGTAGGTGCTTCCAAGAGCTTGGACCACACAAGTTTCTAAAAGCAGGGACCTATGGTCCTCTGAGTATAGCTACACACTAACAATACCCAGGTTGTGCCTGGAAGAACCATTCTGTTTTGTAAAACCCATTCCTGGCTATGCAGAAGGCATTCTCATGCATTTGCAGCACAGACACCTGCCTCAGGTGTGCTTCCCACACCAACCAGCTCCCTGAACCCATGCTGTAAGCATCACACATGTTCCTGTCATCTTTAAAAAGCATTTGGAGACCTGGGGTAGCAAAGTGCTGTTTGATATTTGAACTGCCTTTTGATCATCAAAGCACACGCTTAAGAACAGAGCAGTAGGATTAGGGCATGGGCCAAACCAGAACTCCCCAGGGCTCAGCATCCTGGCTTTGGCATAGACCCTCCATCCTTTTGTATCCTCACCAAAGGAAAGGGGAGGAAAAAAAAAACCTGCCAGCGAGGCTGCTCTGCTACAGCAAGGTCAGCCTTCCCCCTGCTATGATGAGAGGCTCCAGCTGTGCCCCCAGCACCACCGTGTTACCCAGAGCAGAACACTCCCATTTATCACGGATGTTTTCTTCCTAAACCATTCTGGCATTAACCTTTTCCAACAAATACCAAAGTTTGCACAGCAATAGCAACCACCAGGGTAGAGGACTGGGCTACACTGGACTGACTGGGGTTTGCTGGCAAGTAATGACTCAGATGAGGACTCCCAGGGATGCCCAGGATTCACCTGTGAGCACAAGGATGTGGGCTCCCTGAAAACCCACTGGGAACAGCCTTTTTCCTCCAGAATTTCCTATCTGGGCACACGTAGCTACTCACTGGGGAGAGTAGGGTTGGTCCCTATCCCAGCACTGGGGCACAGTGCCAAATGCACTGCAGAGTGCTCCCAGAATTGGTATCACTGTCACACTGGAATTCAATAAACCAGCCTCTGTCCAAATCCCATCTCCTTCTTCTCTCTTGTATTTATTCGTTTTATGTTTCTACTGTTTGTTGCTTCAGAATAACCTACTTTTCCCAGAAGAGGAGCTACTGATGTGCTCACCTCTTGTTTCCCTCCTTCCCTCCCGTCAGAGCTGACTGAACCTGGGCCCAGGGGCTCAGCTTTTATCTTGTTTACTCATGCTGTGGTTCGCACAATGGGGCTGTGAGGTCTGGAGAGAATCTGCCCATTTTACTGGGTAAAAAGGCACTGGTATGAGTAACTCGAGTTGCTCAGAGAAGCAATGTTTGTCAGCACCGTGTTTCCAGCCCTGGCTCTCTGTCCCCATGTGCCAGCAGGGCATGGCAGGATGGCAGCACCCAGCTCGTGCCTGTGCAGTGACACAACTCCATCCCTGCTGTCCCTGCAGCCTGACACGAGGCACCTGCAGCTGCTGCCTTGTTCCCTCCTGGCTGGCTCTAGCTGGGGCAGAGGAAAGGGTTTTCCCTCCTGAAGCAGGCAGCAGGGTCCAGACACCAGCAGGATCAGCTTGGCTGTGTTGGAGCCCAGAACTCGGTGGGCAGGGATGCTGTGAGGGCAGGAGCCAGCCCCCCAGGCCAGCTCTGCAGGGATGGAGCAGCTTCCCCACCACATTCATTACCCTTTGTGTATCCCTGCAGTTTGCAATGGCACACACAAAATCACAGTGATGTATTATTTATGAGAAATAAATATTAATCAATATCAGTAAATATATATGCACACATAAAGAGAGACTGGCAGTAGCTGATGGCCACTAAGTGGTGGTGAACGTCCTTGCACACAGGGACTTGGCAAACAGCATAAATATATCAACCAGACACACAAATATACTCCCTCCCTCTCTGGGGCTCAAATGCCAGGTGTAAACAGCATTAATACCAGATACACAATAATGTTTTTTAAAAACTGCAGTAGAATAAAGCCTTGTGATTCAGGGGGCTGTGCAGGTAAATCGGGTTTTAAACTGCTCATCACCCAGGGATGGGGCTTAGGGGGATGCTGCTGAACAGAGACCAGCAAAGTGTCCCTGCAGCAGGACAGTCCATCAGCTGGGTCACACTGTCCAGGGCACGGGGCAGGGCTTCCCTGTCACAAAGGGAAGGGGGAGAACCAACCAAGCTGAGAATCCTCAGAAAAGCTGGAATTCAAAGAGAAACGAGGGCTCACAGCCACAGCATGAGCTGTCAGTAATCAGTATGTGCCACCATATGTTTTAATAATTTCAGATTTCTCACGTCTCTAGGGAGCCTCAGAGGGGTTTTCATGTTCTTCACTCAGTTTTCAAACTTATGGCTGTTCTCATCAATAAAAGATTTGGTTTACACACTGTTGCAACTGTATAATGAAAACCAGGTGCAGCAATGTAATATTTCTCTTTAATTACTATTTGTGGCATGAAAAAGAAGAATTAATCATTCTGCATTGTTAGAACAGGATGAACCACCTACTAATCACAAACTCGATTTTCATTCAGGTGATGTTGCTCAACATTCTACTAGTCCAAGTAAATATCAACACTAGTTTTAATTATTTCTTTGGTCTTTCTCCCTGCATGAAACATCTACCTGGTGGGAACAGATACACATAAGTTAAAGAGTTATGGCTCTTTCCTCTCCACACCTGGTCCAGAGACATAAAACACTTTATCTCCACACCCTTAGAATGAAAGAGATGTCCTTGTCTCCCCTTCCAGCTATTTTCTCTAGCATCAAAATTGTTTTTATGACTTATGGGTGAAAAGTGTGAATTCAAGGAAAATGCAGTCTTCCATCATTTATTCATACTATCCTTCAAAACCAACCCACTCAAGAATCCACAATCATTTCTTTATTTTGTCTGTGGGCACACATGAATAAATGTGTCACTTAAGTGTTAGTCCTGCTACCGTACTTCCTGAGGGTCAATTTTTAATTCCTGGCAGGGGTCTGATGTCCAAATCTTACTGAAAAACAAGAAATTCACAGAAATGTCTATCCACAAAGGAGTTGTGTTAGCACTTACTGAATGCCATTTTGTGATGAGATGTGCAGAAGGCTCCAGCACTCCTAAATTATGCATGGCTGTGCATTCAGCAGATCCTTTGCTTTATTTGCAAGAGTCTCACTTGCCAGAGCACTCCAGGGAAGGAGGAGAGGCTCCTGTCAGAATGAATACAGTCAACCAGAGAAAGAGGATTTCACCAATTAACTGATCGGGTTTCTTTATTCTGGTATTTTTCCTCTCTGCCGCTCCCCAGCACCGTTCCTGCAGCTCTCCAGGACAGCAGGGCAGGGAGAGCAGGATGCAGCCTGGATGGGAGCACGGGACAGAGGGGCTGTACCTGTCCCCAGGCTGGCAGGGACAGGTGACACGGGACTGAGGGGTTGTACCTGTTCTGAGGACAGCAGGGACAGGTGACACGGGATTGAGGGGCTGTGCCTGTCCCCAGGCTGGCAGCAGGGACAGGTGACAGGGGACAGAGGGGCTGTGCCTGTCCCCGGGACAGCAGGGACAGGTGACACGGGACAGGTGACACTGTGCCTATCCCCAGGCTGGCAGCCGGCACTGACAGCGTGTGAATCCCTCAGAGGTTTTCTCTCCCAGTCCCATCCCTTGGGCGATCCTACGGGATTTGCTGCGCTCTCTCCTACTCCCACACAAGCATCAGGACCCCAGTTCCTGATGTGCTGCTTCTTTGATCTGAACAAAGAAAAAGCCACAAGGCTCCTGGGACTCCCAAGCTCATCTCATGCAGAGTGCAGCAATTGCCCAGCCCTGTGTTCCTTCCCCAAAGTCCTTCTCCTGCCTGTTAGCCAGAATTCCCGGTCAGACCCCTCTATCCCAGCCTACGGAGCAGTTTGGGATGCGCTGCAGCTCCCTCTGCCCCCGGCACCGCCGCTCACTGCCCGAGTCAGCAGGGAAGATGCTTGTACACGTGTCCAGGCAGCCCTGCCAGCCCCGCACTGGCAATCAGGAGAGCTGAAAACAATTAAAAATGGAACGGCACAGCTCTCTTACCTGGGAATTGACCCAGAAAGGAGATTGGAATGAGGCTGTGGGAAAAAGCATGAGTAGTTTGTAGCTAGAGCGTTCTCCTTCTGAGCCAAGCATGCAAGAAATGATAATTCTCAGCCCCACGTTTCTCCTGCTGTCATAAGCACTGCTTTCTTCATGGAATTGGTGGAATTTTGGTGGAATTGGTGGGTTTTAGTTTTACTTTCTCTTGTTTTTCTTTTAAACCCAGGCGCACACATGGTCTGCACTACCTGAGAATAGTGAGTCCACAGCATCCATCCCACCAGCCCTCCACACTCCACCATGGCTAAACTTGAAAGGAGTGACCAACCTACAGGCTCTGGGCAGCTGCTCCTGCACAACACAGCTGCGTGGACATCAATGGAAGGAGGGAAAGGCATTGGTGCTTTCCTTTGCCTCAACTCCTAACACAGGTTTTATGTACGAGGAACTCTAAGAAATACCAACAGAGCAGGGGAAACACCAGCACTTACAGTGATGGTCTGGAGCATGGTATAGATTAATTGTGGCTCTCTAGTACTGGGAACCACAGCCCATGAATTCATAATCATTGTAGACAACTGCTGAATACAACAGCTGCTCAGGCTGCCCATTACATGTATTTATAGTGGTGGCAATCCAGAAAACAGACACTGCTTTACGGAGAGAGTTAAAAAGTGATGCCATTTGCAACACACACACGCGCATTAAACAACCATAAAGCTCCCCCCTGCACTGCACAGCATTGTAATAGATGTTGGCATTATGTCAGGAAAAGCAGTTTCCTGGATTCAGCCACATTAATGTTCACCCTAATGAACTCTCTGGAGGAGCTGTCATAAATGACAGAATATCATAAAAGAGCTTCACCGCCAATAGAGGCCAGGGAGAGCACAGACACTGATTACATGCACGGGATGAACTCGGAGCTGTGATGTTCCGAGGAAAGGCAGTGATATTTCTGGTTTATCAGTTATTCATTGGGTTAAGTTTGCTGCTTTTATCTCTGCAGGTACATTTGAAGTAGGGTTCATGAAAAAGAACTTAAAAGATTTCCTACAAAGTTATTAAAGATAATAATTGAAATAGTTATTTTGCCTGATGATAAAGCCAATGGCTAAAATTATTCAAGCTTTTAAAAATCAGATAATAAACTTTCTTCCTACGAGTAATCAGCTCATTTCATTGCAGAGATCTTCTTAAAAAAATTCTGGAGCTTTGTTAACTCCAGTCTTGTCAGAGGTTATTCAGTGGTGTGTAGGTGCTCTGTTTGTTTTGTTTGATTTTGGGTGGGTTTTTTGTTTTATTTAGGTTTTTTTTAAATTGTAGAAATACTAGGGAAGAGGAAGGGACATGGGACCACATGGAATACTTCTTTCGGCTCAGCTGCTACTTTTAACCCACACTGAGAAGTTCACTCATTTCTGAGTGAACAGCCTGTCCTGCAGGGCAGGGAGAAGTGCCTCTCCTGCAGCACATTTTTCAGTGTAGAGCACAGCAACCATGTCATGGACATCCACAATCCAAAGCAGCTCTGACTGCCACCCTCTCTGTGGTGACATCCAACCAACAGACAACTTAATTCAGCAAGCAACCAACAAATGTAATAATTCACCCACACTGACAGACTATTGCCTGCTTCACTTTGGGAATGCAGGTACATGCCTTGCCATCTACAGTGAATGTCACCTGAGGACAGCAGCATTTCTGCAGCAATTGCACCTCAAACAGACCTTTTCCCTTCTGTTTGGCTTCATTCCCTTTTCAGTGCCTTCCTGCCTCATTTGGGCTCTTTTCACTATTTTCCTGCTTCTTTCCCTCTTCATGCTACAGGTGATCAGAAACGGAGTACACAGCATTTCATGTCACACTGTCACAGCACTAATGTAACAACTCTGTAATTAGTCCAAGCCAGCCCCATCATTTCTTTTGGTAAACAGTGATTTTATACAAATTGCAACTGCAACCGCACCCTCTCCTCCCTTGGAGCAGGATGGAGCTCACACAACCGGGTACAGGGAAGAGCAGCCTGACACAGAATAATTTCTCCACCCTTTCCAAAACCAGCGAGGGACAAGACACCAAATATGCCGTGCTTCACAACCCCCCAAAGCCAATAACAGCCCTCTGCACCCAACACCTGCTGGGATAAATTAAATCAATCCTCTGCCCAGCATGGTGCCAGCAAGGAAGGCAAAGCCAGGTTCAATTCCCACTTTTCCTCCTGGGCTCTACCACAGCTTTTGAGGAGAACAAATCCTGCAGCAGTTTTGCAGCCCACACCCTCTGCTTTCTTCTGTAACCCCTACAAAGGGGGGGCCAGGAGGAGCTAATAGAGCCTCCTGCAAGATTAAAGTAATTTAGCAAGCCGAAGGTGTCCTCATTTAATAATCTCTGGATCTCTATCACCCTGACAGCATGTCTTCATCAAGCAATTTCAGTCTGAAAAGAAGTGGGGACACGAGATAGGGAGGCCTGTCACAGTCACTGGTGAGCTGTGGCACAACTTACCTGTCAACTGCAATCAGGCATCCAGAGATTGCTGCTCTGCTGCAGATCTGAAAAAAAGAAGAAAAAAAAAAATCAATCACCATCATCCTGATGTGATAAAATCCTCAGTGCTCCAGACATGCCAGGTAATTGATCACTTCCTCATAACATACATCACTCCCTTGCTTTTCATCAAAAATAAACCCACCAAAAATTGAAATAATGAATACAGCCCTGTCTCTATGAAGCAATCCCAATCCCTTTGCCCCAAATCCCTCAACAATAACTGTTACAAAGCTGTCCACCCCAAAGAGTCAAGAATGCTTCAGACCTGAAAAACCATAAACTGTGGTGATGATGTAGTCATTAAAGAAAGACTTCTCCCAGGGTTAGGAGCAAGAAAGCTCTGGAGACAGTTTAGAGCTGAGTCCTTTAGGAGTCCTCAGAAGAGCTTTAGATGATGATGGGGTCAGCCCAGCCCCTCTTCACCAGAATGAGGTTCCAGTTCCCCAAATCTCTTGTGTAGGCTCAGCCTGCTACAGAACTTCAGGGCTGACAGGAACAAAGTAAGAGGGGGAGTCACCTCCCTGCATTTATCCCACTAATCCCTCCCCTCCACTGACTGACAGCTGTGGAGGATGACTGAGCCCCTCTGAAGGGTTGGGGCTTGGCCCTGAGAGGCTTCCCCCATTGCTGTGGTACAGAGGGAACTCAGGCTCCAGCACAGCACTCACCACACCAGCACATTTGGCTCCTTCTGGGGCTCAGGGTGGGCAGGAAGGGACCCCAAAGGGAGGACAGGGCTCAGCTCCTCAGCAGGATACAGGTTACATCCCAAACCCATCCATGCAGATGTGCTGCACTGGAGGTTCATTGGAACACTGTTTTGGCACTTGCACTTGAAGAGCAGAGCTGGGTGTGGGTCTCCAGTTTTGCAAAGGAACTTGCATTTCTTTGGACTTCATGAACAGCAAAAATACAAATGTGGGCAATGAAATTTTTGTTGTCTTCCTTTCCTTGAGGCTTGTTCCTGGAAAACAAACCAGTTCCTTTTAAAAATGGTCCCAAATCCCTGTATTTCCAGCTTTTTCTCACTGCTTGAACAAGTACCACGTTCCCAGTATACCTTCCCATCTGCTAAACGCTTGCAGAAATTTTGCTTTTCATTTACCATCTTAATTAATTGCCCTGAAGTTTACCTTTCCCTTCTTACCTTTTGCTTGTTTATCAGCTCATTCTTGCAACATTTTCTAATTACTGCAGACATTTTTGTCTAAGGAGGATTTGCTCCTTTCCTGCCAACCTCTTCTTTCCACTTGACCCTGCAGTAACTTTGCCTATCAAAGTAAACACAAGCTGCCCGGTTTGCAGATGGAAGAATAAAGACAGGAATGGAAGAATAAGGACAGGAAGTGACAAACAAATGGGCATTGCTGCAATAGGTGATGTTTATGGCTGCAAGCTCCCCATCTCTGCCCCAGTGAAGGGAGAGAGGTATTTAGTTAGAGGAGAACAAACAGCACAGTCCCTCCTCCATCCCCTGCCCCAGTGGCTTGGCTGGGGACACAATTGCATAAAGTAGCAGAGGTGGAAGCTGAACACTGTTTATGTAAAGCAGCAGATGGTGGTATTACATAATCTGAAATGTTATATATGTGTATATATATATATATCAATTTCACTGAGGCAATAGGACATTACATTGCAGGGACAATGTGTGTGGCTGGTTGTGGGGTGGGTCTGCACACCATGTAAGAAGCTGAACATGTTTTTGGCCGCTATGTCTCAAGAACAAAAAATTTAGGTGTAGATTTCCATCTCAAACCTTCTCCCAGCAGAAGGAAAAAGGAAATTCTAATAGTCACCAAAGAAAAAGTAAGAAATTATCACTGCGAAAGCACCAGCATAAAGAACCAAACATATAAACAAATGTAGAGTTCCAGGTATGTGCTACATGCTGAATCCTTGCAAAATCTGTCCCAAACCCCTTTCCTGCAGAACCCAGGACCTGTTGATGCCCATTACAGATGTGGGGTACTCGTTGGAACCACAGGGCTGTGACCCAGTGAGCTCAGCACCACACACCTGGGGCCATGCAGGAGGGCTCTGCTGGGCACTGCTCCAGCCCTTTGCCACAAGCTGCCAGACTGAAAGAGAGATAGGATTGTGTGGAATCCATCCTGAAATGGCCATGGAGCACAGGGCTCCCAGCTGGAGAATGCTGCACACCCTGTGATGGTGACTGGCCATGGTGGCAGAGAACACAGGAACTGCCCCTGCAAGATGGTGCTGGGTTTGAAATGACCATTGGCCTTTAAGTGCAGAAAGAGCAGCAGGCATTGAGTGCACATTAATTCAAAATGTGATTTTTATCCTCTGCCTGGGACTCACGTGGGATTTATGCTATTAAATATTAAATACCAAGACCTTTATGCAATGAGGCATCTTTACTGAATAAAATTACATTAAACAACGAAATCAGAAGCTTTGCAAATATTAACCATGTAAAAAGTTCCAGAAAACAGGCTAAGGACCCAGAGGGATGTGTCCTTCAGCCAGTGACCCCAATGAGCTCCTGTGCCAGGGGCTTGTGGCCTCTGGCTTGCCCCAGAACAAGGGGCTCTGTCTTACAGCAGCAGTGTGCCACCCTCATGAGGGCAAGGCTTGCACATCAAAACAGGGGTTTGAAGGGCAGCTCAGCTTCCAGCTTGTGAGAAGCCCAACAGCAAATTATAATTTTCTTTTGTTTTCTTTTTCCTTACATTGCACTCTAGGGAATTATTTGAATATTCTGCATGAGAATGGTGATTACTTTGTCAAGACAGGCTGTTGGAGTGACACGGAGCTGATTTCATTCCATGTCTGGGGAGAAAGGGAAACACTTCTGTAGCAATTGCCAAAACTGAGCCCTAATTAACACTGGTACCACTGAACCTCAGTTCTCTAGGACCTACAAATAAACAACCACAATGGAGTCCCAAACGTAATGACTATTCAGTTATCTGTTTTACTCTTAGATCATTTCAGGTTTTAAAACAATGGGATATAAGTTGTTACCCCACCTCACAGCCCAGCTGATACCCAAGTATTAACACAGGTCTGGGCCATACCTGCTCTGTGAGCCTTGATTTCAGAAAACCTGCTTAAATGTGGTCTGGGTATACAACCCAGCATAAGCACAGGTTAAGGACCTGCTCCATGTAAGGCAGTTCTCTGAAGTTCCATTATTTAAATATTATCCTCACCCAAAATGTTTGAGTCTTCTCTCACACGAGGTCATTTGTCAGCAAGTACCAGAGCATGAACTGGCAGAGGTAAGAGCATCTTGTTACTAGAGCAGAGAGACCGGTCCTCTTTTCAACCAATTCACTGAGGTTTTCTGAGTGGAAAGACAAGAGAGGAAAGGTCTTTATTAAAATGTTCCTCTTACAAAAATAGAACAGGAAGAAAAAAATTCTTTCCCAAGTTCTCAAAATGGACTTGATATTGAGATTGAGACTTTTATTACAGAAGACTAATGTGATGAAAAGTAATTGGAAACCTGTTTGAACTGCTTTAAAAAGATTGTCTTTGGGGAAAACATCCATTTAAGGGGAAATAAAGAAGCATAAGGGCCTGAAGACAAAGCAGCCTTCAATAAAGTGCATGGCTTTCTTCTGTAGCCCAGGGAGCCAGTGTTCCAGGGTGAGCAGCCCCAGCTCCCCTGGCCAAAACACAGTCCATCACTGTGGGGAGAAAAAACCCACAGAGGAGCACAGGCAGCAGGAGCACAGATACCACAGAACAATGTAAATACAGACATTACTGGAATTTCTGTCAGAACAGATGACTGAAGGAATTTCTGCTGTTCCATTTGCAGTTCCAAATTTAACCCATGCCACAAGAAAGAGATTTCCAAACATTAGACATGTTTTCCATGTGCTGTAGAAGGACTCTGTGTACCTTCAAAATTTACTGTCTCCACCATTTCTGTTGCATCTGCTTACAGTCCAGCAGCCTGTCAAGGACAGAGCCAGCCAAAATAGCAATAAAAATAATACCCAAGGTCAGGGGAGTGCATCGCGCTTGGGGCATTAAAAATCTCAGCTTTGCTGTAAGCTGCGTTGATAATCAGCACCAGAGACAGCAGGGAGGACTTTCCACAGGGGCGTTATGCTGCTTGGTGTCCATATGGCTCAGTGAGAATTTGCTCGATTTTATTTCATGGTTGGAGAGATCAGAGTTTTCCTTGAAGAGCTGGCAGGCAGACCAGACAAAATTCCCGTGGTATTTTCCTGTTCTAGCAGCAAACTGCAAGGGGGAGAGTCCCTGCTGGGCTCTCATGGATGAGAGGGCTCTGGAGCAGCAGTGGCATGCCAGGAAACAGAACTGTGCAGGAGCTGAGGACAACTCCTCAAGGAAGTGCTGGCTGCCACTCAGCTCCCCTCCTGCTGGAGTGGGGACAGGCACTGCCACCTGATGCAGAAGTCACTGGGTGACCGTGCCCATCCCTCTGCCTTGGCATCCTGTTCAGATTGCACTCCCAAAAGCACCCAAAGCTCTTAAACCTGGGAGAAGGCAGAAAAGTCAGTGTGGGCTGGGAAGCTTTAGGAAGAGATATAAAGGTAAATATTGACACCTCAATAACAATAGCTTCACACTACTGCAACTATTCTGCTACCAATATTTGGATGTTTTCACTTGCAGTCATTACAAATGACTTATTCCTGTCCCCAGACACCAACCAGAGCCACCATTAGTAATATTCTGACCACAGGCAGGTGTAATAAAATTGATCAAGGTGTTGACACTTAAAGTTACAAGTAAAGGAACATGATAAACTGCCAAGAACTGTGAGCAAGTAATACGATGTTCTTTCTTTGTGAAATAGCACCTGGCAGGGATGGGTCTTTGACTTTGTTTTGTGTAGACAACAGCTTTCAAATTACCCAGGTAATCCATTTGGACTCTCAGAGGAGAACAGGCAGGCAAAATGATCCTCATGCCCTTGGACACAGGAGTCCCTGCTCTGGGAATTGCAGGATGTGGGGGACACAGGGAGCTCCACCATCATTTGTCCCACCCTCTCACAAACTGGAAACAAGTCCACATGTGTGCAACTCCTAGCAAACACCTCTGCACATTTCCCTCCTGCTCCATATATATTCCAGTTACATGCCAACAAATCATTGTCTGGACACACCTAGTTTGTGCAAAAACATCCATCCCAGCCAAATAAAATGCTTATGTTATTTTAAGCTTGCAACTAAAAAAAAAAAAAAAAAAAAAAAATGGCAGTAGGCTGAGAAGATCACCATTCAGCTTGGCTTACCCTGAACACAAGGATCATGCCCTGAACTGAGGAGGGAATGCTCTCCTGGTCTTTTGGCTGTTTTACACAAAGCTGCCACTTCAGGAAAATTAGGAAGATGCTGTTGCTGACTACCTGGCAAACCACTGTGGCAAATTCCCTGGAAAAGTAAAGAATTCTAAAGGGCAGTGCAAGTAATGGATTGCTCCAACAAAGGTGGTTTGACAGCAGCTGCACGATTTGAATTCAATGAGAGAAAAAACACAGCAGGACCTAAACAAGAGTGTTGACCATGAAGTAGACTTTCCTGGAACTGAAGTGAAAAGGCTAATTCATCAAGCTGTAATGAGAACCTCATTGTCATTCATCTTTCATGCGAACATTTGCAGGCAAGAGCCTGGATGTCAGGGGAAAGCCCTGTAATTAATTTATCTCTGTTGTGTAAAAGGTAACGGATCTGAACAATGGGTTCTCTCCCAGCACAGCTGCCTCAAATAAAAATCAAAGTGATTATTTAGGTATTACTTCTCCTCCAATCAAAGGAAAACTAAATAGCTGCAGAAAAACTGGAACCATGAAAAATGCAGTGTTTGACAGAAAAGTCACAGAAGACCACTTCCAAAAATCATGTTGGCAAGAACTACCCAACCCCTCAGCAGGGAGGGGTGAAAAGAAGTATCATTTGTTTGCAATGGGAGAATTTTATGCCTATCTGAAGGTACCAAGCTAGGATCAAGACCAAATAATGGAGGCAACAATCAAAAGTTATTTCCCATGGATAATTTGCCCTCAATGTTCAGACGACCATGAATTCAAGACTCCCTACAATTAAAAAACCCTGGCTTGCTTTTGCTGTGCTTGCTTTAGTCAAAACCCTTTATTTTTTGGAAACTCACAGGAGTGACAGAGACTTGCCTTTTGTACAAACAGGTGCCAGATAGGGTTCTTACAAGCATTGACCAGAAATGGACTCGTAGAGGTTGGGGTCCAGCTCAGGGTGTGTTTGGTGTTGAGCACGAGCTGACAGCCCTGCTGCCAGGCAGCTTCCAAACCTCAGGGAGAGAGTGAAGAGGCAAGGGAGTGGAACAGCTGGGGCTGCATAAATTATCAGTCCCAGCAGATGATGTATTGATATGAAAAAGAAGAAAGAACAGCCTGGGTCACTCTGTGCAGCCAATGTGTTAGGTGGGCTAATTAAAGAGACAAGAAGGAAATTACAGTCAGTGGGAAGTGAGGTAGTGGGTGTCTGAGGAAGGAAAAAACCATCCTGCTGCCCATGCCAGACCTGCCAGGTGTCCCTCCATGACCAGGCTGTGCTCAGTGCAGGGACTGTGCAGGGCCAACAGGCAGAAGTGTTTTTTAGGAGGAAAAAAGCACCGCAAAGGAGAGAGAAAAGGCAAAGAAACACTGCTGAGCCTTGAAACACAAAAGCAACAGCAATTTGGGTCTGTTCCTAGAGTTGAGATCCTATTTTTCTTCTGCTTTATACATCGCCATGCAACTCCAGACTGCTTGCCAATACACTGGTGAATCCACAAATATGTAGGTCTCCAGGGTTTTTTAAACTATTTTTTTCTGTTTGCTGGTGTGGTTGGAACTCAGCCTTTAAGGATGTTCTTGCCAGCTGGGATATCCCAGAGGACATGTTTCTTCCTCTGTTTTGCTGGCAACCATGAGGAAAAAATCATAATGAATGACCTCTTTTCTCTTTTCCTTCTGCACCAGCTGGCTCTGATACCCTTTCCCAACCAGCCCTTGCACCTTCTACCAAAACAGAATCTCATTTCCCAGAGACTTCTTCAGGCTTCTCAAGATAATGAAAAAACCAGCATAATGGAAAGACTCTGCATGGGCTTTCGTCTTTTAAACCAACTTGCTTTTTAATTTAAAAAGCTCCTGGAATAAGTAATTTCCTTCTATTCTGTTAATCCCAGCTCTCTGCACATCAAGACACATCCTAAACTGGCCATACTGAAAGCCATTAGATAACCTTCAGAGGGCAGAAACAGAGCTCTCTGCAATTGCTCTGACTAAATAGTTTGCCAGAAGGAAAACACTGAATGGGTCTTCAGAATCTGAGGGAAGCAAAAAGCAGGAGAATAAGATTTTTTCCATTAACTATTTCCTCTTGATTCTTTATTTCCACAGAAGGTGAGCAGAGTGGATGTGCCTGGAGCACCTCAGGGCAGAGCCTGGAGTGGGGCCAGCTCAGAGCCCGTGATGCTGGGGCTGAGCTCCAGCCTGGATGCCAGACAGGATGGGAACATCCCAAAAGGGAACAGGTCTCAGTCTCCAGCCGAGCCCAGAGGGTGGCTCTGCAAAATCTGGTACTTGACTGACAGTTTCCCTCCTTTAGTATTTTCTTTTTCACATTAAGTTTTCTCCAGTTCCAGTTGTTCTGGTCTGGGTCCAGTTTGCTCTGTGGGCATGACAGGTTGCTTAGCAGCTGACTTTAAAGTTCGATTATTGTATTAATATTGATGCTATCATTGCATGAATCATAACTCCTGTAGGAGGAATATTTTAAGTTTCTTTAAAATATTGATTTTGGAGAGATACCAAAGTGGAGGCACATGGGGCTGAATCCTGCTGGCACAGCAGCTCGAGGATGAGCATCACCGACTCTGCTGGGTGGGATGGAGACTGGGAAAAGCAGATGGAAAATCTGGGATAGTCTGGATTTTAATGGATCTGCCCTCCACTGGGGGCACAAACTCAGGAAAACACAAAAAGGTTTCTGCATTCGAAGGAGCTGAAGTTCTCATGTGTATGGGAATATCTTTTTCTTGGAGCCAGGGAGATTTCCAAGGCCATAAATGTGAGTGTGAGAAATCTTATCTGGAATCTCTAGAATATGATCAGAAGAAGTCATGCACATAGAGTTCTGTCAAGAATGTCTGTATCCTCTCAATATTTTCCACATAAAATATAAAAAATAGGCTATATAAATAACATTCTGTGAAAATGTCCTTAATGGCTGTGCTTTGACACATCTTTTAGATCATAAACTTCACTCTTTTTAATGTTTTTGGTAAGACTTGTAATGAGAAAAGACAATTCTGAAGTCCTGACATTAATAAGTCTATTGTAAAAAGGTCACCTTTGCCTAAGAATGTTTTATTATCAGTGGAGCAGAATAGCTGTGAATGTGTAATGACTTTTATCTGATGATTGCCTTGTATTCTTTCTAAGGAAAGACAGCTTCAGATGTTGATAATTTGCATATAAGTGTTGAAGTGTTTGGCAGCAGAAAAACAAACTGGTTCAGAGAAATTAATTATAAAGCAGCCATAGAAGAGACATGAAAATTAACTTCTGATTTTCATGTGTCTCTAATAGGTTTTAAAAATCACCACAGGACTGCCTGTCCTTGGGACACCACTGCACGGCTGGAGGCAAACACACACTGGAGATTTACTGTGAAATCACAGGAAAGGCTTTTTCTCATTTTGGTTTGCTTTTTCCACTTCTGTGTAGAACCTCCTCCACTTGCATTTAGCAGAACATAATGGATTGGGAGGTACACAGGGAGGAGACAGAGACAGGAACAGGTAAAGGTACAGGTAAAAGTAGAGATAGAGATAGAGATGGAGATGGAGATGGAGATAGAGATAGAGATAGAGATAGAGATAGAGATAGAGATAGAGATAGAGATAGAGATAGAGATAGAGATAGAGATAGAGATAGAGATGATAGAGATAGAGATAGAGATGGAGATAGAGATAGCGATAGGTAGATGAGAGTGTAAGTGGCAACAGGAGCTCAGATTAGCAGCTAAGATTAACAGCCACAAGCAATATCAGAGCTGTGTGAAGGTCCCTGTCCCCAGGAGCTGCAGTCAGGATCAAACAGAACACATGTGGGACCAGAGAACTCACAGACTCCCTGCAGGAGCTGCCAGCCTGGCAGGGGTTTGCTGTGGGGTTCAGAGCCTGTTCTGCAGCCACTGTCACAACTCTGCAGCTCAGAAATGCCCCTCCTGCCTGCCATGACCCTGAGCACACCTCACACTCTCTGCTCAGATTAGGTTTCCCCAGGAGAACTAGGTGCTCATAGATAGCTGTGCAGAGCTTGTTCGTTATTTTGAGTCATTACATTTCACTTAATTACTCCCAATCCACCACCAATGAAGGTTTTTCAACAAAAGTTGCCTCTGTTAAGAAAGTATTTTTATGTACTATGTTTTTCAAAGGGCAGTTAAACATCATGCTCCATTTGTCAGGGGACACAATGAAAAGTAGGGATATTTTTTATAATTGTAGTCTCAAAATATTTTCTAAAAGTCCTATCTGGGACCAAGGCTTTGTCTTTCTGTAAGGTCCAATTATCTGGGGACCAAATAACTGCAAAACTTCATCAGTACAACAATGCTGTGCCAACTCATCAGTATTTCCAAGGAAATATGATGGAAATATGATGGATATTCACAGAGGATGGATTTTTGTTGCAAAGTGATGCTGATGACTCCTGGAAGCCATTTCAAGGTTCTGCAGGGGGGAAGCATGCCACCTCTCACAGCAGTGCTGAGTTCATTTCGTGTGCCAGAGCATCAGAGAACAAACAGGAACAGTTATAAGGGAAAAGTGAGAAAATGGGATGGAGAAGAGCCAGAGGAACAGGACAGGCAGCAATCAAGATTTGTCAAGAACCCTTTTGATGAGAAGCTGGAGAGACCTGAATTGCAAATGGGAATTACCCAAAAACAGGAGAAGAGAGGACAAAAGCAATCCAGAATGTAGTGAAAGCATGAGGATGTGCAACTGCAGCTCTCCAGAAGTCAGATGAGCTGAAGCTGAACTCTTGAGGTGTTTCCAAGCATGTCCTGTGCCATTTGCACCAATTACAGGGCTGCTGTCCAACCTGCCCTCCTAATATGAAACAGGAGGAGCCTTAATCTCCCTGTATCAGGAAATAGGTATTTAACCTAATTTTTTCAAACCCTAATTGCATCCTTATTCTTCCTAATACTGAGCTAATAAATGAGGCATTCCAGATTCCACCCTGCCATTTCAGCACACCATAAAAAAAATACACATCAGATTAAGCAACCATTATCTGTGTTGTTCATTCTCAGCCAGAACAGCTCCAACATCACATTTCGCAGAAATGTGAAAAACAGCTTCTGCTGCTCTGTGAGGGCAGGAGCAGCAGGGTGGGCTGATTAAACCAAGCTAACAACGTAATTTGGGGCTGCTGCTTCTGTTTTATCATAGTAAGCCTGAGCTGGTTTGTGCTCTCTCCATTCTGTCACCAGGGCATCTTCTCCAACAGAAGAAATCCGGCTCCAATGTCAGCTCCAGAGCAGAGCCCATCATGAGAGAAGCCAAAGTGCTGTGTGGGACTATGCTCATGTCTCCATTAAAGAATGAACACTGACAGATGAAAATTTTCACAGTTGCCACAAAGCTTGCTTCATTTTTCATCCTCTTGTGAATGAAAAACCTTCTTAATGTCCTTTACATCAAAGAAATGATTTCTTTATCTGGTATCATCCAACCTGTTTTTCATTCCCAGTCTCTATTCCCTTAGAAAGCTGAACACTAATTGGTATTCAGTGAGTAAATTGTCATTACTTTTATTAATTATATCACATTGTTCAACCCCCAAGATAAGGGAGTTACTGTTTTCAATACCAAACAATGCTGTTGCTCCTGTCAGGAGAGAGGGGTGAGAGATAAAAATTCCAGAAGTAATGCTCCACCAGTGAAAGGCGACTTTTGTCAGCCCTTCTGAGCCCCAAACCCTGCTTGGAGCTCTGGCTGTAGGAGAACATCCCCTGCCTGAGGCAGCATCCCCTGCCCAAGCCCTGAGCCCTCCGTGCTGAGTGAGCACACACACTTTTCACTGCAACCCAGGCTGCAACCCAGGAGTCACCACTGAGCTCTAAAAATCCACAGGTGGAGTTTAGAAAGCTCTAGTTAATATGCAAGTTGCTGTCTGATTCAGAGAAGCAAGAAGAGGCTGCTCCAGCTCCTACACACACAGAATTTATTCCACCCCTTCTCAGAAGAGATGGAGTGTTCCTTTTGTCTTGTTTTTAATTTTTATAAGAGGAAAAGACTTGAAAAAGAATGTATCTGTGCAGCCTAATTCCCAATTGACATTTCAGTTTTGAGTCCAGAGATGAACAGGATGCAGTGGTGTGATTGTTACAATAACATTAAAAATGCAGCAGAACTCATTATCCTAAATTTAATCTCTCCCTCTGAAATTCTGTCAGACTCATTATGTTGGTTCCTTTTTTGACATGGTTTAAGCACCTCCAGGGAGTAGCTGTACAATACCAATAATAATGATTAAATTGCTGTCTAAAGCTTCACTGGACATCAAAAATAAGATTAAATTCACACTCACAGACACTTTCTAAAGAAAATTATCAGTATACCAAAAATGTGGAGCTTATGATAGACCCTTATGTAGTAACTGAACCCCAGCTCACAGAGCAAATGTCCTAAAAACCTCGTGGACACAGGACTCTGAGGGGTGCAAGTCACAGCCCTGAAGGAGGTTGTGTTTTCAGGGAAGCAGAAAGTGACACTTCATCCAAACACATCAGAAACTCCAGCTTTGGAAATGTGTTGCTTCCTGCCATTGCAGGGTTCCTGTGCTCTGCTCACTGTCCCCGAGGCCACCCAGCCCCAAAGCCCCTTCTGCAGCAGTAATGCAAGTGCATGCTTGCTTTTTGGAGGGGTGAGTTTTGAACAGAGATGAATATCATCAACCAAATTTGTAATTAATTCCAGCAACTCATTAACTGTAGGAGTAAAGTCACTGGAGCCTCACTAGTTTATGAGACCTATGGACGGGTGTCCATTTATTACTGAAGAATGCAAATCATGCCAGGGTTTTATTAGGTGGTGTAATCACTAACACAGAGACTCTGTCTGTCAGAGCTGCAAGGAACCAGAACAGCTTTTTAACTGAAATTCCACATCAGCGCTCAGGAGTTAAGTGGGACACAAACAATATAAAAACTTTGTGCTAATTTCTCCTTAAATTATCAATATTCCCACTGAGAGTCAGTAAAACTGACCTTCAGCTGCCCTGATAAGTCATGGCTAAAGGAGTGGAGATCCTGAGCAGCACTGGGTCTGTGTGCTTAGTCCTTTGAAGAGTGCTGGCTGTGTCCCAGCATGCATCCCTAAATAAACCAAAACTGAACTGAAAAGTCCCTTTGAATTATTATTAACAAGCACTGCACTATTTTAATTGGCCCCCTGGTGAATACTGCCCTAAGTATGGGGACAATAAATTGCCTTACTGTGTGAAATTTCTATTTTGAATCCAACAGTAAAAAAAGTCCCCCAAACTCAGAAAAAAACTGATGTGCACAGGGAGAGAGCTGAGAGCACCAGGTTTGGTAAGAGCTCTCTGTTCATCCAGCTCTGGAGCTGCCACAGTGATGGACAGGCACATCCCAGTGGCCTCAGCATCAAACCTGCACTGGTGGTTGAGAGTTTGAACCCAAAACTAAAGCAGCCAGTTTTTGTGTATCAGGAATGCTTGGAAACTGTATTATTTTAGCCTTCTACAAAGGCTGTTTCTTGTCTGGAGGTTGAGGGAAAGCTTGGGCCCCACTGATGTGTTGCACCTCATGCTGGACCTGGGCTTTCCAGCATCACTCAGAAGTCAAAACAGGACAAAAAAAAGGAGTCAAGTCCTTCTACAGAAAGCAAGAACTGAGCCAAATCAGCCTCCAAGTAAGCTCCACCAGGGCTTGCCACCCTCTATTCATCAGGAACAATGAGTGCAGGCATTGAAATTCCACACTGGTTTGATAAACAGAGTGCTGCTTTTTTAGTATGTCACATTTAGGCTAGAGAACAGATTCTGGCTGTAAAAAAGGTACCCTTGGAACCTGCTTTTATAGTTCTTACTTGAAATATTTCTCAACAGTCCTCTCATCACATGCATTTAAACAACTGCAGTCTCAGGAGTGTAATAACCGATAGCAAATCCACTGACTTTTCCAGGGCAGAAATGCAAGTCCTACATGCAGGTCACAATTTAATGAGTTCACAGACAACAAAGCTCCCAAACCAGAGGGGAATCAATGCTAATTATGACAGGGAATCCCAGTGTCTCCATTGCATCTGTAGTGTCACTCACCTGCAACCACCAACTGCTCACATATTGATTTTAAGGTTAGCATCAGGCACAGCACCTTGATGTGAAACGTGTCCCTCTGCCCTCTGATTTGCACTGACAGGGATCAAACAGCCAGTAATTGGTAGGGGGGAAACAACCCATACTCCCCAGGCACCACTGGAACAAAGGAAATCCCAGATTCATGAATATTTAGCAAGTTTCCACACTCCTATGCATGACAGATGTATTTTGGTTTTAAAAGAATGTCAAAACCATTCATTGCAGTTCCCTTGAGAGATGAGAATGGCCCCTTTTCTGGGAGCAGTTGGTTTTGTGGCTTCATCCTGCATCTTCCTGAGGATTGGTTTAGGGCTGGAACTGTACAGGGAGGAAAATGGCATCCATACAGACATCTTTCATTTTCAATTTTCATTTCAATTACATTTATCTTTGGGCTTTGAGGTTGTTTACAGCTGAAATATACCTGGAAAATGTTCAAGCATTTCCTGATCATTGTTCGCATTAGTTCTTTGAAAGGATTGTCAAGACAAAGGGACCACACACAACCAAAAGTGTCACTTGAGGAGGGTGTGTGAGCAGCAGGTTAGAGCAGAGGATGAGCCCTGCTGGAGTCCTGACCAGCCTGGCTGCTGGTGGCTGTCACAGGGCAGTGCCCAGGGTACAGCCAGACCCGAGCTGGGCACACTGAGCTTGGGGTGCCCAGCTGGCTACCACAGGGCTGGGGAGCCATGGCCACCCCTCCACTGGCCCAGAGCAGCCACAGCCCGTGGCTCCAGCCATCCCTTGGGAATACAGGGCTGGAGTGGCCAGGAGAGCTGTGCAAGGGGCAGAGGGGTACATAAAATGCTCCATCGGTGAATTTGATGCCTGGTGATAAAACACTTTATCCATTCTGAAGGACGGTGCTTAAACAGACGCTGTTAGTGGTTGTATTTCAAAAGTCAATGGGGCTAAATAAATCTAAAATTTACTTCTAAAATTGTTATGAGGCCAAGGTCTTTTTATTCTTTAGGTGTTCAATTAAGCAAAAATCCAGAGATCTGCTGGAGAATTTAAGACTGCCATGAACAGGAAAGCTTTTTAGTTAAGCTTTCATCTCTTCATGTGAAGAACTAAATTGATGATTTTTAAATAATTTACATCCCAGAAGTAGTGTTAAAAAAATGTCCCAAATGGAGCTAAAAGCATCGTAAATATAATTTCTTGTCAGATTATATGAAATGCCCTGATAAATGAACAGCTCTTAAAAGGACACTAACAGTGGACTTGGAAGGTCTGACTCCAGCTTTCTGAAAATGCCAGCTCTGAGCAGCTGCCGTTTGACTTCAGCTCTGCGTGCCCTGAGCAAGCCATGAGACACAGAACTATGAGTGTGCATTTTTTTTCTTCCTCTGATTTATTACATCAATGCTTATGTTTTGAAGAGCCTTATCCATCTAAGAAACAAAGGGAAGCTAGTCATCAACCCAGAACTTGGGGAAGGGGAGAGAGACATGACTGTTTATCTGCTCAATAAGGATCCTTTTGAATGCATCACCAGCTGCCAACAAACGCAAATGTCTTTTATTTTCCTTTCAGTGAGTGCGTGTGGGAGGGGAGGAGACAGAGGAAGGATCTGTGTAAGCTCTGCTGTTACACTGCTGAATTAAGACAGTCACCTACCCATCATCTACTTCTAAATCCCTCTTGATTTTCAGACACAACTGACATTTCACAGCCTTCTGTTGCCCATCCTGTTTAAATATTAATGCATCCAAAGGTTCAGATGACTGCAGCCATCCAGAACAGAGCATCAGAAATTAAAAGCAAACAGGCAGAACAAAGCCCGGTAACGAGTGCGTGGTTCTGAACTTGCAGGGAAGGCTGAGATGAGCATATAGTCAGCTTGAGCTGTGAGTCATCCTTTCTTGTTATTAATGCAGTATTTATCAGTGCTCACCCTTTCCTCATGATTTGTGCCAGCTCTGTTTTCACACCACGTTCATCACCACAGCTTTCCCATTTCTCTGCCCATCTAGCACGGTGCCCATCGTGCCCAGCAGGCCCAGCTCGTGTTCTCAGGCTCTGGCTGTATCCTGTACTCCCATTGTGTCAGCAGCCTGTTTCTCTGGGTGTTGTACTTCCCTTGCAATTGTTTGTGTTTCTACGTGATGGGGCAGCAGTGGTGAAATAAAAAGTGACAGCCTACATTGAGTGTTGTTATGATGCCGTCATTTCAATTTTCAAGCAGATGGAGCCAGCACGAATTGAACACAGCTCTTCAGACACACTAAATGGCTTCAGCACGATGGCAGAACTGACCTCTGAGCCCAAGACCTGGCACTGACCTTCAGAGCACACGGGATGATCTCACTTGTCTGACTCCTGCTGCTGGCCATCAGCCAGACCCGGGGTACCACTGGACACGGGTTGTGCAGCTCTGCCCAGGAGCCCTCAGCACAGCACTGACACTGAGCTGCTGCTCCCTGCACATCCTGGCAATCTGCATTGTCCTGTGCACAAGGAATGACTGTGGGCTCTTCCACCAGCCTCCAGATCACCCACACAGAATCTGCATGGAGAACCTGACATGGAGAGGGACAGCAAGGCCTGAGGAGCTCATGGTGTGTCCAACGGGGACATCCAGCAAATCATCACAAGAGCTGGGAACAGACAGCAAACACTCCTATGACACCAGTCCCACCTTCCATACTGACCTGTCAAACATGGGCAGAGGGAAAAATAGAACCCTTAGATGAGGAAAACCATGCTCAGGGAAGAGAAGATGCCAAATGGAGATGTTATGGGAAGTGCTCAATGTTTCCTTCCATTCAGCCCAAAAGTCAGAAATTATAACGGCTGAAGCCTAAGGAGAGGAGGATGAAAGGGCTTCGCTCCTGGGCATGTGACACTGCTCCCCTTTGTGGTACCAGATGCAGGGAAAGAGAGGAGAGAAGAAAAGCAAAGCTGGAGCTGAAAGGCTCTTTTTTTTTCTTTCTTTTTTTTAAAGAAAGAACAAAATTAAAACGATCCTGAAAGAACAACTCTTCCTTTCAAAGACATTAGTTTGGGAAGCTGGCTGTAAAAGGGTACATTTTTGAAATGTGGCTGCAGTTACCAAGCAACCTGCTCTGCTGCCAGCAGCTTGTCCGAATTCGGGGGAGGCAGAGCCCACAGCTCTGCCCTCCCAGGACAGTGAGTGCAGCCGGGCAGTCTGCACAGATGGCACACCACGGTGTGTGGAGCCAGGACCCTCCACCCAGAGTGGCCTCCAGAGCTAGCTGGGCCTTTGGAAGCAGTGAGGATGGCAAAACAATCGAGACTTTGCACTGACAGAGGATGGAGGAACAAGGAGAAAAGGAAAATCTGAAATCAACCCAGCAGCTGCAGCAGAAGAGCTCTAGGTTTATGTGGGTGCAACTATAAGCATAATTTGATGTATATTACTAAAACTAAGGCAAACAGCAAACAAAATTCTCAATTAACATTCACAGTTCTCATATGCATTGGACACACTGCAGTGCTTTGCAGGATTTTCTATAGCCCAGGGATCTCACAGTGAAAGGAAGAAAACAGATGCCCTGAGACCCAACCTTTCCAGGCTGAAAAAACTACAGCTCTGTCTGGGTCCAGAGTTTCACCAGAGCTTTCATTCCATTAACTCTGCACAAGGATATCATTACACTTTTCTATTCATGAGCTGTTTTGTTACCTTCATTACTGTTCTAAATGAGAATTAGGGGCAACATGCACTTAATTAAGGCTATGAGTTGAGCAGGCAAAAATCTAAGATTTTATCCAAGCTGCAAAAAGAGTTGAGATGTTTAATTTCTCCCCATTTGAAGAGAACTGGCCCCAAACCTCACACTGTCACAAATGTCTTCTGGCAGCCTTTGCCCCCCAAAATGCCCTGAGCTGCCTGGTGCTGAGGGCTAGGTTCAAACCTCTTGTCTCAAAGCATTAATAGAAAGATTGTGCTTAAATGTTGTTTGAGATGCCTGAGGATGCCAAAGATGGGATTTGGGCAGCACCTCCCAGCACCTCCTTTTACCCTTTTGAGCCACCCTCCACCATCACCCGAGCCAGCAGCAGCAGAGTGAGCCCTGTGCTGCAGCACCACTTGCACAGAGCACACAGACACTGGAGCATCTGCCTTTACTCCAACAGCCAAAGCAAACTCTGAGAGATACCTTAGGAGCGTATGATCCCTCACTGATCTGCACAATCTTCAACAAATGTTCTGTGCCTGGCACTTGGCATATTTATTGGGTGCTCTGAGATCATGAGAAGGTTTGCCAATAATTGTATTAGACTTCACAGTTTTCCCTACATTACACCTAATATGGCATGTATGTTATAAACACAGTCATTGTGAAAAAAGAGTGATGTTCTCACTAAACAGCTGTTTTGCTTCCTTCTTTCACGAAATAACTGAAAATTGTAGGTAAGCATTACATGGAATGCCTAATCACTGAGTATTTAGGATTATTAGATGAAAAGGACAAGAAAACTATTTGCTACATTACATTCCTCTATGAAACCACACAGTCTTTTAGATATTTCTTCTTGAAACCACACTGGAAAAACCTGTCACTTTCCTGAACTGATCCTTACTGTTACAATTGAGACTATTTTCTGAAGTGACTGAAAGTTTGAGTCATTTAGAACAAGAACTGCTCCCACAACAGGATTCTAAAAGTAATGCCACTCATTCCAAATTTCTTTGCTGTATTTTGTGCTACAACCGTGCAAAACTATCATGCAGAGAAGGAAAGTGCCCAGGACTTTACTGAGATACAGACTGCCTCCAGCTGCCACTCCTCCCATCAGTGACTGATTTCACATTATTAACATAAAGCACACAGGTTTGCTGTCCTGAGTTTTTCCCCTTTTCTCTTAGTGTTTTTAGGTACCATTTTTCCATGTCTGCACCCTGGTCAGAACACCCTTTGGATTTACAGTCTGACCCACTTTCCTCTTGATTTAATAGGAGCTGCAGTGGACACTCACATGGGTCTTCCCAAGGTACAACTCCTCTGCAGACAACGGGGTAACAATGGGGTTAGAAAACACTGAGAGTAAGTCACAAGAATAATTTCATGGAGGTCTGACCCTGAAAACATTTGAAACAATCTCACACATTCTTCTTTATCATCAATGCCACTCGTGCCTCTTCTCCTACAGTGCATCACATTTCCAACTTCTCCCTCCCAGCAGTTCCCCACTTTGTGGGGTGGTGGCACAGGGGCTGCTGCTGGTGGGTGCTGAAGGCACAATATTCACCTTCACCTCAGCTTCAGGTGGGCTCCTCTGCTCACCCTTCACAGCGATGGCTTTGCTCTGCCACGCTCATGTCTGTGCTAGTGCCTGAAACACAGAACAGATATTTCTCTTTAAGGCATTTAAACTGCAGCTGTGAACAAAGTACGAAAACCAAACATACCACCTCCTCACCATCAGGCTGGGTTAAACAGAGCTGAGCATCTCTCAGCTGTGAGGAGAAGTGTGCATTGCAAAGCCAACCTCTTGCAAGGCTCCTTGTGAGAGACAGAATTCCCCAGTGAGCGAAATAAAAACGGTACTGCTAACCAGACTGGAAATTAGAGAGTTGGAGACACTATGGCCAGGACAGGGAGCTGCCGATGCTCACACCGAGGGGCTGGGCTGGGCTGGCCGTGCCCCGATGGCAGCTGTGGCTGTGTGACACAGCACCAGCCAGCAGGGCACACCTCCTACCCCCACCACGAAATTCTCCACCGCAGTAATTTCAGAAGAGGGGACTGCTGCCATCTCCCCTGGATACAACACTGCCCTTCCTCTATATTATTGCTGATTTCCCCTAAATGGGGCTGGTTGGAGTCTCGAGTAGTAGCTTGGCACTGCTGTTTGCAGCCTGTAACCCCTCAGCCCGGTAATCCTGTGGCAGCAGGACTCTTGCCCAGGGATGTATCCAGTCTTGCAGCTCCCCACATGGTATTTTGTCCACAAACTCCTGGAAACAAGCTGGCATTAGAGAGGGCTCAATACAGTGGGGCTCTTGTTTTATAAACCCCGGGACTTTGTCTGGGCTTCACCTGTGTTTAGAAATGGATGCAGAGCAGCTGTGAGACCCCCAAACAACAGAGCTTGTTTTCATGTCAAATCTGTGCAAACGGCTCATATGTCAAAGTGACATCTCCCTGGGATGCTCCTCACACCGAGCAGGTGTCTCCAGTGCTCTGAGTGTGCCAGGTGGCTGCAGACCCCATCCTGAGTGGCCCTACCTGCACACACACACCTCCATACACCTCTGCTGCCCACACACATGCTGTGGGGCACATCAGGAGTTTGGTACATTTTCAGCAATAGTTTTTCTTACTAAGAATGCTGACTGCATTTTCTGCCACTACTTCACCTGGGCACAGTCCTGCAATTCTATTGATTTAGGCCCCAACCCAGAACATTTAAAAATGTCATTACATTTAACATTTGATTAATTTAATTTCAGTAAAACTAAATTAATTTCACAATTTTACAGCCTTAAAGCTGTACACCCACATGAAGGTTGGATGGGTTCCAATCTAACTTCTTGGGGTTGAGAATAGACCTCCACCCATCAGCATTTTAAAATTTGAATGTTATTCAGCATTTTCCATTAATCAAAATTCACCAAATCCTTCTAGGATTGCAGCCCTATCAGATCCCAGAGAATTCATTATGAGTGACAGCACTCCAGTTGTTCATGTTGAGCTGAACAGCCAGGTTCCTCTTCTCCAATGTCATGTGGAGATGTGAAAGCCAAGTTTCATTTAAGTAGTGTCAGCATCCCATTGTGGGGTCCAGACCCCACTCATGGGGCGCACTGCATGGAGAGATGCACACACCTGCATCACTCAAGTCCATGGGACTGCTCAGAGCATGAAACACTGTGCAGCATACAGAGAGGAAATAGGATCAGTCCCCACTGACTGGCATCCCAATTCCCTCTTTCCTCCCACACACAAGAAACTCCCCGAGTGCTGTTTTCTCACAGCCAGGCAGGTGTTGGGTCTGATGTTTCTGATCCGCACTCCCTGGCACAGAGAGGAGCCAAAGGTCAGTCCCATAGCCACATTCTGTTTTGACTCCAAGAGATGGATCTCCACAGGTTTTATATGTGTAGACCATAGAGTATTTCAAAACCCTAGGCAGGGGTGCAGCCAGCCCCCATTTAAATGCAGATGCTTTAAGAATAATTATCAATTGTTCAATCTCCACGTGAAGCAGCAGCAGAACGGAGCTGGAACATGCAGGGAAGGTGGCAGCACAGGCTGTCCTGAGGACACCAGCAACTGCCTTTCAGCTCTCACATTTATAAATAATTTATTTCCAGCCACCCGTGCCCAGAATAACAATTTTCTGCCCGAAATCTCCAAGCTGGTGCCAGGAGGCCGTCAGGGTCTCGCTTTCCTAGGACCCTCTCGACCTGTTGGGAATGGGTCCGGGTCTCCAGAGGGGCAGCTCTGAAGGGATGTGCCCCTAGTGGGAAGAGGCACGCGAAACAAACACGGAGCATCCGTTCAGCTGATCGCATTAGAGCTTCTCGCTGCTGCTGCCGCCACTCAGCCCTCTGCCGATGCAGCCATCCGTGCCTTTGGACAAACACCCAGGCAGAGGGGAATGGGTAGGTCTGGAAACGTCGGCAGCTGCAGAAGGCTGCAGAGCTCTGCTGTGAAGCAGCCTTAGAGGAGAGGCTGCTTCCCCGGGCAGGGGAGCGTTATGAAACACGAGCGCACTGGCTGTGCTTGAGGATTTGGGCAGCGCAGCGCGGAGCCTGCTTCCATCCTGCTTCCATCCTGCTTCCATCCTGCTTCCATCCTGCTTCCATCCTGCCTGTTGGCGCAGGAGGCCATGGAGCGGCTCCCTGCCACCGGCTCCCGCGGGGCGCAGGACCCCGGCACCCCGACCCGGTGAGCAGCAGGGACTCCGGAGATCAGTAGGGACCCTGGAGAGAAGCAGGGACCCCGGAGAACAGCAGGGACCCCGGAGAGCAGCAGGGACACCGGAGAACAGCAGGGACACCGGAGATCAGCAGGGACCCCAGAGATCAGCAGGGACCCCGGAGAACAGCAGGGACCCCGGAGAGCAGCAGGGACCCCGGAGAGCAGCAGGGACCCCTCGAGGGACAGGAGCAGCGGTGAGCGGGCGCGGAGAGGGCTGGGCGAGGTGCCGGCAGGGGCAGCGGGAGGGAGCGGAGCCGCAGACCGGGCACGGCACCGAGCGGGGTGCGCAGGATTGGGGCTGTGCGTCCTGGAAGCGGGAGGCAGCAGAAGGATTAGTAGGGAAGGGCAGAGGGAGGAGGATTTATCAGCTTTTCAGATACGCATTACGGCTTTTTGTAATATTTCACTGGATTGTACAAGACTTTGCCTGGCTACAACAGGGGTTTCTCAGCCTCAAATGAAAGGTGAGGTTTTTCCTCTTTTTCTTACACCGATCGGTATCTGCCTCTGCCAGCCGTGTGCCAGCTGGCCTGGGCATGAGCAATAACCGGACAACTTTTTGCAGAGGCTGAGGTATCAGCATTCATTGCAGTCTCGGTGACTGTTTTACTGAATTAATCCACTGCATCTAAATAAAGGGGTTTAGCAGCATTATTTACAAAGACTGCAGGGTACTCTCGAGATGCCCTTCCCCAAGCATCCACAGAACATTATACTTGAAAAGTCAGCAATGGATACTGCAAGTGTGTTTGTGTCACAGCCTAGTGAGCAGGCTGGAATCTCGGCTTCTCCCATCAGTTTCTGGAGGATCACTTTGCTGAACAAGTAGACTCCAACAGTGTTCAGTAGGTGAATGTTGCAAGAATTCAGATATTGAAGGGTTTATGAAAGATACTTTTAAAACACCTATGATTCAGTTACAGAACTGTGTGTTATTTTAATTCTAGTAGATTTTCTTGCATGCAGGGAAAGATCTCACCTGTAGTTCCTGTGGGCTAAGGCAAACATAAATATATGGTAAATTTGTTACAACATTCTTGTGCAAAACTTCAGCCACAGACCACACAGGGGCTTTTTGGAAACTGTGGATTGAGCATCATTTGCTGGGTGCTTGAACTCTTAATATCTAAGAACATACATAATGCATGAATGTTTTATTATTAATAAAATACTTTTGAGATTCAGTAGTAGTTTGTTGAAAGCTTTCAGTTTATCAGACAATGGTGACAGCAGACTGTATGTTACCTCTGGAGCACAGCCCTCTGTTTGCAGAATGCACACACATGTACATGCATGTGGATGCACACATACACCTGGAATGTGGGTATGCATATGTCTGCATGCATCTCTTCCATACTAGCACGGAATCAGTCCTGCTGATTACTGCTTTATGACTTGAGCTAGGTGGAAAGTGTGGGATTAATGGAGAAATACCATGGTGTGATCTCTGCTCAAGCTGTCCCTGAGCACTTACCAAGTAGCACTCTCACAATAAGCCTTGCTGGACCATTTGCCTCCCGCAGGCTCCTCTGCATCCCTCACCTCAGGCTCACCAACAACAGTATTCT
The DNA here is from genome assembly GCA_018697195.1 of Certhia americana. Lineage (NCBI taxonomy): Eukaryota > Metazoa > Chordata > Aves > Passeriformes > Certhiidae > Certhia > Certhia americana. The sequence goes on along the minus strand of JAGMWU010000020.1, from coordinate 96,634 downwards.
TTGGATTTACACCTATCTAAAAAAGTTGGTCTTAAAAAGTTGAATATCTGGTGAAAGAGCCACTGGGGCAGGATTTGCTCAAGTTAGTGACGACTTCTCCAGCCTCAGGCTGCAGCTGTGCTCTGTGACATTGCCTTTCCCTTCCAAAGCTGAATTATCTGTCACTGTAAAATGCCTCCTGTATTCAATAACCAGGGTATAATATATATTTTAAATTTGTGTTACTTTCAACTTGATTTGACCAGTGAGTGGACTATAGTTTTTCTCCATCTTTCTACTCCACATAAAGATTTTTTCTTATTTATCACAGTTCAGTGTTATTTAAAGGTTTTAGCACAATCTCACCATCAGAGATAACTTTGCAATCTGATTACACCTTGTATCAAGCCCACGTGTAGCAAGTAATGGTAAACTTGCTGGAAAGCCCTCTCGTGCTGCAACACTTGGCACCACAGCATGTGGAGGAATTTGTGTGCTTTTACCAAATTTCCAGCTTGTTGGGAGACCTAACATGGTCAGCACAGACATGTCCCCTAGCAAGGAGAACTTTGTAAGTTGTAAGAAGTGCTTGAAGATTCTCAAAATGATTTTAGCTATTGGAATAAAGGGAACTGCAAATACTTGACAGGGTCCAACATCAAATTTGTAGCTCCTTAAGAGTTTTACTTCCTATGTGCATTCACACAATATGATATTTGTCTTGACTTTCCAAAACGCCCTGAGAAAACAGCAGTGTGTATCCAAGGAAAAGGCTGCAAGATAGAATACTTCAGCTGAGGCCTGGCTGAATTTGTCTTCAAAGAAAGGTGACAAAACAAAGCAAATACATGAAAGAGGGATAGATTTTTCTAAAAATAGTAGTCGTGAGTCCAATTCCCTTCAGTTTACAGTAGGAAACATCATCTTGCTTCCTTGCCAACAGCTCTGAATTTGCAAAATCCTTTAGACAAGGACCAACTCTTGATGGCCTGCAGCTGTCAATGCAGCACTGACCTGAGCTTCTGCACTGAGCACACATCAAGCATCAAGGGACAGTCCTCAGTTAAGTAACTTCACCTGTGAGTCTGGGGATGTTTTTCAGTGTCTTCAGCCTTTATCAGCATTCATGGCATCACTACGGCATCACATTCATGACTGAAAATACTCAGTCTGTCTTCCCTTAAAAATTCTGTAAATGCTCCTTCAGCTAGGAGAGTAGAATTGCAAAGAACTTCATCGTGTTTCTTTTATTTCTCTCTACAAATACACTAATGCAGCTGCCTAGCATCCTCTGTCACATTTTGTGAGTTCATTTTGGAAGCAAGGTACTGACCTGCTTTTCCTTATAGCAACTTTTTTGGTGGCAAGAGATCCTTTCTCTGCTGAAATCCCAGCACCCTGTAGCTCTGTGCTTCCACTCACCATGCCCAAAGGTGATACTTTCCAGTACTAATTATTGCCTTTTTTTCAGTGCAGTGTTAACCCTTTCATTGCCCTCTTCACCTAGAGGTCTCCTCTGCTGTTTAACAGTTCTCACTGCCCACCAGTTATCCATCATTGTTCTTTTAATTGTAATTTTAATATTTTACTAACAATTTCCAATTCATATAGTCTTAAACTCCCTTTGGCTGTGAGAACTGATAAACAGGGATAGAAGACTTGTTTCATTCCATTTCACTTCATTCATTTTAGGTGAAACATGCATGAAAAAGACAAATTATGCATTTTCTATTACCAGATACTAGTTCTTTCCTCCTTAGTCTTTCCTTTCAAATATCAGCAGCAGCAGTGATGCACTTTAAATCTTTTAGGCATACTTTGATGGTATTGCAATATGCAGTTTATGAAAAAATCTAATGACAGTTTTTATGTTAGCAGCACTTTGCTATTTCCTCACTAAAAAGCAACATTTAATTTTTGTGTTGCACATTTGCAGCAGTGGTTGTGGGCGGAGAGTCTGCTTATTTATTTGGTTGGGTTTTACTACAATGTACTGTCATGGCAACTGCTTTAAGGGCGAGTGCATCTGGAGGTAATTCGTACACATCATGTTGAATGCAGCAAAATTGCCTCGTACCATTTAAACTTTCTTAACCACTGGGCAAGGGGAAAGTTACCCTTTTGAGACTACAAAGCAGCTTCTCCTTGCTAAACAAACCAATACATAAACAAACTTGGCAGAGCACTAGGAGCAATGCCAAACATTTTTTTTTGCAAAAATGCCAAACAAAAGCCAGGCAAAAACATCCCATCTTGATGTTGGGATGCAGAGCCTGCTGCACAGTTAAATTAGGTCTGATATCTTGGGTGTTTTCTCCGGTTCTGCTGATGCACAGCAAGTTTTCCATCCTGTTCATGTGGAGGCAGAACATGATGCTCTGTCCAGGTGCTATTTGGGCAGGCATTGGCTAGACTAGTCTCCCTTGGCTCCCGGGGGCATTGCCACGTGCTGCCCAGGCAAGTACCAGATCCTCTCATCCTGGCAATGACGCAGCCTTCAGCTGTCCCACTCCACATCACTGCAATCATGGAGAAACTCTACCAAAATTCACTGACCAAGGACTCAAGTGGCGTTAAAAGGGACTACATTGGGCCAGTGATGCAGTTTCAGGCATTACATGCCTGATCTTTGTTACATGGTCTTGATTGTCCTTCTCCAGCCAAGCTGTTGTCACCACTTGATGAGCCCAGAGAGCTCCAGCTGTCCCAGCATGGCCTCCCCAACACCAGCAACTGGGACTCATCTGAGAACTTGGGCTCGAAGCATCTCTCTCAGTGAATAAACCAAAAAAGCTGTGAAACCCTGAATTACAGAAATGACAGCAGAAATGGTGCAGATCTGATAGATTTATGTAGCCTTATCTTGCTGCTAAGGGGGGGAAAATGTGAAACCTTTTGAGCTGGTGTGTGACTGCAGCCATTGCCATCACCAGGCAGGGCAGCCTGGGGCAGTGCAGAGTGCCCAGCCACAGAGGGGTCTGGGGACCTGCCCCACTGACCCAGCCTCACCTCGAGGGACTGCAGGGAGTGTGGACAGCCCCAGTCTGAATCTCAGGTGCTGATACCTGCACACTGCTTGCTTTCAGATCACACAGCCTCCACTGGGAACAGCTGAAGTTTACAGTAGCCCCATGGCAGGAACAACTAGTGAATCAAATCCCACCTCTGCTCACAGACAGTACTTCTTCAGATGAATTAGTGCAGTAACAACCTGCAGGATCTAATTATGGCTAATTTTCCATTCATTTGTCTCAGTACTTCTGACCCTTTTACTGCAATTCTTGAGCACTCACAACATTGATCAGAGATTTTCAATAATTTAACTCTAAGGGTCAGCTCTTTAGCTGGTGTAAATCAATGCATTTTCTTTGGCTTTGGAGCTGATCCGAAGGGAGGTGTGTAACTGCTACTGGAGAGAGAGCAGTCGGAATTCACTGAAGATGCTACAGCCTGGCAGCTCTTCACACCTGCTGGTGCTCACCAGCCCTCGGAGACAGTAGCAATCAGAACATTGAATACTTCTGGATATTACTCAGTCCTCTACAATTAAAATCAGCATACATGTACTTTAAAAAAACCACCATTAACAAAAGTACCTAAATCAGGTCTTCAACATCACCTGAATTGTAAGATTAGAGACTCCAGGCTTGTGACAGCCTCATTTAGGAATTGAGGCTCAGGAGTTACATAAAGGAATTCAGGCTCAACTGACAAAAGATTTAACTGAGCCTTAACTTATTTTTTTCCTAAAAGTTTTGGATCTTTGGTTTGGTTGCTATTTAAGACAGGAAGAATTTGCGCAACCAAATGAAAAAGGGAATGGGTGGAGAACTAATTGGTAACATTTATTTAATAAAGCAGCATAAGTGAGCAGCCACAAAACTTTCAATCAACTACTGAAACAAGAAACAGTGAGCAGGTGTTCATTGCCAGGACTGCAGATTCCAGGAGTGTGTCCCAACTGCAAGCTAAGCAAAAGCCATAATATTTTCTTTTCTGGAAAACACTGCATCTTTTCTCAACACTTTCCTGGCTCCACAGAGAAAGGATAGACTGGGAAAACAGGAACTTATGGGGAGATGCCAGCTTTTATTTGCCACGGGAGGTTAAAGGTTCCCTAGAGCACAAAGGAGCTTTTCTTGCTCAGACAATCCCATCGTGGTACACATCAGCACAACTAAAGCTGCAAAGCTCAGCAGCAGTCAAGAGAGATCTGCTGAACTTGAGCTGAGATTTTTTCAAACATTCACTAGTTTTTCTCCACACGCATCTCCTATCAATAGTTGGCAATATGAATCCACTAAAAAAAAAAAAAAATAGCAGGATCTCTGGTTTTTGTTAAAGCAACACACACAGAACCTCCAAATATCCTTCCAGCATAAAGCTCAACTTCTTTGTGCTGCACAGAGATTAATAATTATTATCTTATCTATTGTGAGTTAATGCAATTCCTTTTTTCCTCACACACACCCACACTTCTGTTTCCTTCTGATCTGCATTTGTAGCTGAGCTACTGTTTAGCTGAAAGGAAGGAATTTGGTAATACCTCCCTAAAAAGATGCCTGTTCATCCAGTGACAAAGGATGGAGATGTTGGCTATTGACAAAAGAAAATAAAGAACTTATTTTCCAAACATTCCAAGAGAAATAACCTCATCACTAAGGTATTTCTTGTGCATTCCAAATTAAAAGAAAGAAAGTAAAAAAGCCTGAAGATCTGAAACTCACTTGAGCTCAATCAATTGATCGTTCTCATTGGACTATAGTTCTTAACGTGGATAATTATAAACAACAGATGGAGAAATGCTCAGATAAAGCCAAAAGAGGTGGGTGGGGAAAAGTCACCCTGATGGTGGATGTTTTCAATTTGGATGTGAACCAGCCTTACATGCCTTCATCTTTCAGGTTTCAGCATCGGCAAGGCACGATGAAGGCATCACCCCAGGAGCACACGGAGCCCCTGGGCCAGCCAGCTGCCTGAGGCTGGCAGCAGTGCCACACCAGCCTGGTCTCTGCTGCAGCACTGGGAAGAAGCTTTTCATCAGGAGAAGGCACCAAAGTGATGGGCTGAACTTATGGGAGGAATGAGCATCTGGCCAGGCAGAGATTCGGCGGCCTGTTGGGAAGCGTGAAGGGCCAGTTTCAATCAGGGCATGGCCAAAGCTTTCTTCAGGCTACAGAAGTTTCTCCGTCGGACCCAGTTTCTGCTCTTCTTCCTCACAGCAGCTTATCTGATGGCTGGCAGCCTCCTGTTACTGCAGCGGACCCGCCTGGTTATCCAGCAAGGTTCACGTGGGAGCCCCACTAACCAGGCCCTGCCGGTGCCCGAGGAGATGGGCAGGGTTGGGATCATAGACCCCAGGACCCTGCAGAGCCCCCGTCCCGGCCCCAGGCTGCTGGTGGGCATGGATGCACTGCAGGAGCCGGCCCTGGACCAGCGGCACAGCCCACACTGGCTCCTGTCCCGCAACTCGGAGCTCAGGCAGCTGAGGAGAAGGTGGTTCCACAGGTTCACCAGCGACCAGGAGCCCCTGCAGTCTTCAGGATTCAAAGTGATGAAGCACACTGCTGAACACAAAGGTAAGGGATGGACCCTGCCCGTTTCCTGGCACTCATATAGACTGTGCTTTGCTGATCCCAAGCAGACACAGGCGAGCATCACACGCCCCTGCAGGTCTGCCTTCCTCCTCGCTCATCACCACTTTCAAAACACTTCTTAGGCATATGCATAGGCCAAAGTACAAAGGATCCATGCTGGGTGACTGCTGTGCCCTCACTGCAGCAGCAAAGTATGAGTTTGCAATCTTTGATGCTTTGCCTTTTAGAAGAACTAGTTGTTCTTGGAGATGTTTCACTGATAGTAAAACAGGAATGGGATCTGGATGAGTAGACACCACATTTCGGAACTGCTTTTTAGTTTGTTGAATAAATTTGCCTAAACAAAAGGGCACGAAATCCCACAAAATGGGTGCCACATCTTGCTACTTACTAAAGGAATTGTCAGAAATGGGAATGAGAAGGCGATAGTGGTGGGAGATGAGTCATACAGTGTGAGTCAGGCAAACTGAACTGCTAGAGTTACCTGGAGCTCCAAGCTGGAGCTGCTTCATGGATGATTCTCTGTCTCCACCCAGGAGCACATGGCCTTTGGTGAGAAAATCCAATTCCTTTTTTTCTCCAGGCCAGGCTGTCTCACCTGCTGACATTGCAGGTGGCTCAGGGTAAGGGCCACACTTTTTCTGACAGAAACCCTGGCAAATACTGTTAGTACAACAAGAATTTCTATTCCGATTGCTCCCAGCAGATGGAGTTTTCCAGTTCCCCCGGTCTGGTTCTGCCATTGAACAGGATGCAGAGGTGACAGGGACTGTATCGCTGATATGACATGACATGACATGACATGACATGACATGACATGACATGACAT
>JAGMWU010000020.1:32775-90219 GCA_018697195.1 Certhia americana | reverse complement strand
TGACATGACATGACATGACATGACATGACATGACATGACATGACATGCTACTCTGAGACCCTGAGATCTCAGTGACTCATTTATGGCAGGATGGGAATTAGAAACTGCTGCCAAGCTGGCAGTGGCCTGGGAGGGACACAGGGAGGAGGGCAGATGGTGGCTGGCCTGCCCAGGACCCCCACTTTGGCACCACATCTTCAGTTTTCTGCTGCTGCAGGTTTGAGTCGAAGTACCCAAATCAAAAGTCTCCAGTAAAATGTGGAACATCTTTGTTGCAGGTGTGTGACTCCCACCTCGTTAATGGTGTGCTGGGGGTGTGTATTCACAGCTTGTGAATTTCTAATTACACGTTGGCAAATTACTGTGTGCAGATCTTTGAATCTACTGTTGTGTTTATAAAATTTAAATGTTTGATTTATTTTACTCCTGCCTCCAAAACACCTGATGGAGCAACTCAAACTTCCTTTTTCTTGTGGATTAGTTAATATAATGTTTTTTTTTAGTTTCATTTTCCACTATATATTCTTTTCCTATCCACAGCTTACATTATTTAATTTCCCTGTGTTATCATCTCAAGTTGTTATTTCTAAAATCAAATTTCCTTTTTTCCTTCATATTTTGATGATAAAATGTACTTATAGACATACAATTGCTGTATAATAGGGGGACTCCACATCATCGTTCCAATTGTATATTAAATAATGGGCTGGATTTTTACAGTACTTTGTTCATGACAACAAAAATTAGGCTGAGCACTGAATGCAGTCTAAGAGAAACATTTTTCTTTCCTATGTTAAGTAAAGCAAGACATATTTGAAGAGATTCCTTTGCACCAGAGAGGAGATAGCTCAGTGTGATAGTTACATTGTGCTGCCTAGTTAAAAGTGAATTTATCTTTCCATTATAGCTTTAATGTAACTCTCTATATCCAAAGAAAATTGATTTTCTTAATATTTCTCTTGCACCATCTCATTATCAACTAGAGATTTTAAAGAACACTTGGGAGAAATTCAACAGTGTTTCTGGAAGTTTTTAGCATTTTGAAGGCTACATTCTCCTGTACTTTAGAGAAATGCCATGTTTTGTCACCCAAAGGAGGGAGCTGAGCAAACAATGGCTGCATGCAGGAGCTGGGTCGTGGGCTCTGGGTGTGTGCAAGGACAGATCTGCTGAAAGGAACCTGGGGAAGGGAAAGTGTCGTTTCGTTTTTGCCCATTTCCATGGGACAGTGTCACCGTGCCCTTACCCAGGTTCAGCAGCAATGGACAGGTCTGGTGTGGCACCCCAGACAGGTGTTGGGACTTGACCAAACCCAGCCCTGCTTGCAGCAGGAGGCACTGGGTAAGCCTGGGGTGGGTTTTTCCCTTCCATACCATATGCATTGCCTAACCCAGCTCTTGCATGCACACAGGCACCTACATGGGCTGCTTCACTCACGATTCGAGGGAGAGGACACTGAAGGGAGCTGTCTTTTATGACTTAAGAAAAATGACAGTAGCTCACTGCCAGGAAGCTTGTGCTGAGAGGTGAGTGGTATTTTTTCACTGCAAGTTTTCTCTTTTCTGGCAATAAGTGGAACTGAATTTGAAATGGGAAAAGCATTCCTATGTTAAACATACAGCTTGTATGAAAACAGTGATTATCTTACACCTTCAGGCACAGCATAGCTCTGCTCAAAGCACACTGCTGCACTGCTGCCTATTCCCTATGGCACCATGGCTACTTCCATTATATTCTCTATTGTCCTGGACAAAAAATGCTTTGGTTAAGTAGTCTTTGTAAGATATCTATGTTTTGATGGATATTGGTCTCTAGCCCATACCTTGTTGAGGGGCTGCCCCTGCTGAGGAGGCCGCTCTCTCAAGGAGGGACTCGGCTGCAGAGCAAGGCAGCAAAGGTTGTGTGCAGGGACACGGGGACAGGTTCCTGACTTGCTCAGGTGCACACAGGGGAGCGGATGGGCCCCTCTGTGACCGTGCTGTGACAATTTCTCCCCACAGAGCCTACAGCTACGCGGGGCTGGCCTACGGGGCCGAGTGCTATTGTGGGAACACGCTGCCAGCAGGCCCTGCACGGCCCGAGGAGTGCAGCAGTGAGTGTCGGGGACAGAAGGGATCCGTCTGCGGAGGGGTCAACCGGCTCTCGGTCTACAGCCTGGAGCAGCTGCGGGCAGCAGCCAGGACACGTAAGTGACCCAACAGGGGAGAGGTGTGAGGCCAGGCTGAGCACAGGGGCTGTCCCTGCGGCTTGTCTCGCTCCGTTCGTCAGCAGAGGTTGCAGCAGCGAAGGGCAAAGGTGCCTGAAGGGCACAATGTCCATTCACTGCTGGTCTGGTGCCTGGCTCCTGCCCAGAAACCAGTGCTGCTCACCACCCAGAGCAGGGACATGTGCCTGGCACGCTGCCTCGGGGCTGCCACACAGGATGCTCCTGTCACCAGGGAGGAAACCCAACACAGTGCAGAGTGACTACAACAGAAGCACCATTTCAGCTGAAAAGAACACTCCTTTTGGTATCTACTGAAGGGGTACAAACCCATGTGTATTTTAGAAATAGCCTTGGAAGAGGTGGCCTGTAACAGGAGGGCAGAAAATCACTCAGATCGAGGCCACTTTATGCTCAGATGATCCTAAATGAGTGATCTGAGACTGCGAGGAATAAGTGGAGGCCAGGAAGAGCCTTTCCTGAGAGAAATGAGACCAGAGTTTTGCTTTTCCATGGAGTTCTGTTCCAGCGGCACTTGGGAATTTTGTTCCATCTTTAGATGGCAGCACACTGTACCCATCACTCAGTTACCTGCCATGGGTGCTCAATGGATAAACCTTTAGGCAAACACAAAGCACACAAGAGATCTAAACAGCTGATCACTCTTTGCAATTGGCAAGCTCACAAGACCTTATGAATGTTATTTGCTTAGAAGAAGCACCAAGACCTTAGGTTGTGCCAGTATTGATGGTACTTCATTTCTTCTTAAAGACAAGTCAAGGTTTGTACAATAATCCAACCAGCTACATATAAATTATATATCGAAGTTACATAGACCTAAATTGCCACTGTCAGGCTGACAGGCACGTTGGCAGGTTTCCCAGGACATGCATCACTGTTTAAACCTCCAGTATGAAATATATATGTATACATTCCTCAGGAAAAGCAGCATTTAAATTTTTTTTAAAGTATTAATTAATTACTCCTCAAATTAGTCTAGCCTGAAGCTAGAGTTGTAATTTTCTTGCCCTTAGTAATACCTGATAGTTGTCTGTTTGAAGAATCCCCTTGACACAAGCCAGCTGAGGAGCCAACAGAAGTATTAATCACAATGAACAAGTATGTTGGAAAGTAACTCTGAGACTGTAAAGGCCCCCATGATTTATGCTGGGTACTGTAGAGCACAGACCTCATGTAAGTCTTACATGGAGCAGATTCAGTGACATCTCCGCTTAAACCTCCCCAGACAGAGCTTGCTGTCCCCACTCACAGTCCTTCCTGTCCCTCTCCCCACCGTGGCTCCCCAGACACCCCAACTCGTGTCCCCATGTCATGGTAACGAAGCCCAGAGTGTGCTGGAGTGGCTGTGGTGGCCAGGGGTGGCTGTGACACAGAGTCCTGTGTGCCTCAGGGTGTCCTTCCCTCGAAGGAAAGTGGGCAGACCACACAGACCCGGCTGTTTCCAGGGTAACCCATGGATTCTCCACGCATCCTGCTCCCTCCTGATGCCGATGTAGACAGGTCAAGCTTTCTTCCTGAGAAAACTCTAAACATGTTTGTGAACATTTTGTTTCAGGAATTAAATATCAGAGATTTAGTAGAAGACTTTTCAAAAACATTCTGAGAAGTCCAAACACTCCTTTTATTCTTTGGTGCCGTGCTCAAAGGGATCTGTTCCTAGGTAGACTCCTGTTCCTTTCAGCTTGGGTACGGTTATTTTATTTTCACATCCACCTGAGTCATCCCAGAGATCTATCTCTACTTCTAGTAAGTGGTTTGAAAAGTTACAAGAACAAAATTTAAGCAGCTTCTCCTTAGGTTGCTCTAGCTAGAGAGTCTGTGCTTGCCTGCCAAGAAATTCATGCAGAACCGATTTTTTTTTCCCTAACTGCACCACGTCTCCTGTCATTCAACTCACTTCCCACATCAGTTCTGGCAATACCGTTCAAGGGAGCAACTGCACTAGTGCCGAGCTCTGTTTGTACAGAAGCAGGTGAAATCAGAGGCTGGTGCTGAAGACACAGTGGAAGCTGATGTCCCTGAGCTGCTGACAAAAGCCCGGTCTTTAGTCTGAACGCAAACTCCCTTGGCCTGAAAAGGCTGGGAGCAGAGGGGCAGCTGCAGAGGAAGGTGGGTTCGATGAGCGGGTTTTCAGAGGTCATTTACATTCCTTTCCTTTTCTGATGCAGAAACTGTGTAGATTTTTATCAGGGCTTTTAACTCACTAAGGGGAAAACAGGTCTTCAGAGGAAACTGGGACCTGCAAACAATAGCGATGCCCTCCGCTGGTGGAATTTAACTCAAACTCGGTGCTGCAGCGCCGTGGTTTGTACAAAGATAAAATCATGTGCTCCTTTCAATACCACACGATATGCAACACGTTTTCCTAGCGTATATTATAGTTTCTCTTATTTCTGCAGCCTTTGTAATATAAAATTTATTTTATTATTTTTGGCTTCTGAACCTAATATTATTCTTTGTGAAAGAGGCAGGATACTACGGACATCGTTTTCTTAAGAGAAACCTATTTCATATCCCCGCAGGGAGGAATGTTATCTATCGAGGATGTTTTAGAGCTCCAGAAAATTTAACAGACATCTTTCCAGCCTCTTTGATACAGCCCAATTTGACGGTGGAGATGTGCTCTGAATTTTGCTCCAAGAAAGTAAGAACAGTTCTCATTTCACATTCTTTCTTTTATTGTTATTTTAAATTCTAATCTACTGAGGGAAGGGCAGAGATTAGTGCCTTAGAGCTTTGAATTTGTAAATGAGTTTCCAAAGGACAAAACTCATCAGAGTAAATACCCAGTGATACATCTGGTCCAACTGCTGCAGTGGGGACGGCGGGAGGGAAAGTCATCAGGGTGGTGCCACTAGACATGATACACAGGCAAGCTGCTCTAAGTGATGAGTATCGACCCCCAGGAAATCAATATCGTTTCCGTGTCACATTCCAATCAAGCCCTGAGCCACATCTGCCCCCGGGGGAGGTGGCTGCAGCTCATGCTGCCAGAGGGTGGATGTGGGCTGGCAGCATCTGAAGCGTGTCTCCAGTGCCCTGCAAGGGAGCCGGCTCCACTCGGGGAGCCATGCACAGGGCACGGACAGGGCACCCTCTGCTTTAGTGGCTCTGGGTTCCCTTCCCTTCCTCCCCACTATAATGGGGCTGGGGTTTTCTACATAGGGTTCACTGTATGGTCAGATTTTGCCTGCAAGCCACATTCAATTCAGCCTCAGGCACTAAACTCAACATCCAATTACTTTTTGCAGCATCACAAAATTGATTTAAACTACTAGCTGGCTGATTACAGTGGTTTGACCAGGACCCTTGGCCTCAGCACAATCTCCTCTCCCACGGAATAAGCAAATGGCCTCAAGTTGTACCAGGGGAGGTTTAGATTGGATATTAGAGAAATTTTGAGATTTCCCACGCAAAGCCCAGGTTTCTCTCCTTCCTCACCCATGTGCTGCCCAAGCCATGGGAAGGTTGTGCAGGTGAGGGTCAGCCTGTCCACCCAGCTGCCCTGAGGACTGACACTGCAGCACTGGCACTCTGCACTGACCAGGTTCTGAAGGTACAGGAGTACAGAGGAGCAGTTATTTTGTTGCCTCACAGAGCCTCCAGCCTTCCAGAAAAGTTCATCACTTGCCGGGGCCACTTGTCAAGAGGTTTAAGGAATATCTTTATTCTAGGCTGTGTTTGAGGGCAGGGATACTTATTAATTTCTCAAACTGAGAAACACTACTTCATTGTAAAGGAAAAATTTCTGTTTGCAGGCAAATCCAGGACTGTTTTGCCCTTGGATCAAATCTGTAAATAGTTTTTGACAATGTCATATCTCATTCGCTAAGTAAATGTTGGCTGTTGGGCACACACGGCACACGTGTTGAATTCAACTCCTTATCAGTGGATGAATGCATGGGAAAGAGCAAGAGATAAGCTGCTCAGCAGTCCTATCACATGCTCCCAGACTCCAAAAGACTTTTAAAAGGCAAAAAGTGTTGATATGGAAGAGATGAACTGGAACTCAAATGAACTGCACTCAAATACTCCCTGAACTTCCTTCAGCCTTCTGCCTGCCCACACAGCCCCCTGCCACCAACAGAGCCCATGGGGACTCTAAGGCAACCCAAATCTTTCTGGTAAACAGTAAAAACCTGGATTTTAGGGCCAGTAAGCAACGGCTAATTTCTTTGGCAAATATTTAGCATATTTCCCTCAAATTTGTTTTAATTTTTACTACTATTAGCCCAGCAGCCAGGGTTCACTGCCCCACCACTACACAGCTTTGCAGCCTGTCACCCTTCCTGGGTAGGACTGGTACACCAAAACCTGAATTACTCTGCATAAAATCCATTAAAAAACACTTCTTACAGACAAGAATTTTCCTTAGGAATTTATTCCTTGCAAACAACACTAACTATAACTTCCTCATGACTGCACACCTTAGCAGGCTTCCTATCTGGAAGCAAGGTAACACAAATATGAAGACAGTAACAGGAAAGTAGCACAAGCTTTCGAAAGACACTGCTTTGATCTTGGCATTTCTCATGCAGATTTATTTTCTTTGCCTGGCAGCAGCATTCCCTGCAGGCTGTTGATGCCATGGCATTTTCACAGGGCTCTTTTTCCCTGTCCTGCAGGAGTTCCCGCTGGCAGTGATCCGAGGGCAGGAATGCCACTGTGGATACCCCACCCGGCACTTCTCACTGCGCCAGGGCACAGACGGGCTGCGCTGCAGCGGGACACACAACACCAGCAGTGCTGCTGGGGGAGAGCACTGCCTGGTCTATCAGACACCTGTGCAAGGTACAGCTCCAGCCTCACTGTGCCCCTTCTGCAGTGGGGGACCTCATTTACAGCAGTCTGAGACACAGCAGTGGGTATCACCACAGGGGCAGGAATTTAGGAAACAGTCTTTCTCTAAATTCCCCTCTTGCAGCCATGCTCATGAAGATGCATCTTTCCATTCTCTCATTATGCAACACCTTTTAAGACAACTTGCTGGCAAGTACAATGGTTTGTTGTAGCTTTATCAAAAAAGCATTGCCTTACACAATACCAGCAGAAACCTCTTTGAGAATAATCTCTTTGGCTTCATACAGCTGAATTAATTTTAGGAAGTAGCTGACTCACAACCAGACCAAATTGATACCCTATACTACTAAGAGAGAGAAGGAGGAAGCAATAAACTCTGTAATCAAGAGCTGTCAGTGGAATTATTAAAAAGCCACAATGCTAACAATGAAATATCTTCTCTCCTTACAGACACCCGCTGCACGGATAGGAAATTCTTAACTACCAAATCCAAAGTGTTTGTTGCTTTGTCAAGCTTTCCTGGGGCTGGGAATACGTGGGCACGCCATCTGATAGAGCATGCCACAGGATACTACACAGGAAGTTATTACTTTGATGGAGCTCTCTACAACAAAGGTACCAGGGCCAAAGAGATGGGACACAGACAGCCCTTCCAAGGCACAAAGCTTTACTTACTGCTCTGTCATCCTTCTGCTAGTGCCAGCAATGGCTGTCGCTGTCAGTATGTTTGGTACAATTTACACACACCTGGACTGAGCAGCCTCCCACAAATCAGATGGCAGCAGGGACAGCTCCAGCAGCACGCTGCTCTGACAGGCAGCTGCCCTCACAGACAACAGCCAGGCTCTCCATTTGCAAATGTGCACACTGCCTGCACTGGTGTGCCCTGTGCACACACACACGTGCAGCTCCCTTTAGGACCAGTTATCTAAATGCCGTGGGTAGGACCCTTCAGTAAACATGTAGGTTAAATTTGCAAATATTACTAATTACTCTGCGAGAGCAGTATCCTGAGGCAGCAGAGGTTCAGCAAGAACCAAGCACTGGCCCTGTGAAAAGCTGCCTCTCTGCAGTGCAGGGCTGAGGCTGCCTCCCCCAGCAGAGGGATAGCCTGGCTGCCAGAACGTGCCCAGTGTGCTCCAGCCATGGTTCAGCTGACTGGTGCTGCCACACCAGCTTTACACCACTGTAGGGAATGATTTAGTGGGAAAACGCATAGACATATAATCAGGCAAAAAAGCCAACTGCTTTTGTGCAACTGATTACAGTGCAATCCTGTCTTGTAAAACAGGTTTTAAAGGAGAAAAAGACCACTGGAGAAGTAGGAGGACCATCTGTGTGAAAACGCATGAAAGTGGCAGGACAGAGATTGAGATGTTTGATTCAGCAATCCTGCTGATAAGGAACCCCTACAAATCACTGATGGCAGAGTTCAACAGAAAATACGCCGGGCACCTGGGCTATGCCACGGACCGCAACTGGAAGAGCAAAGGTGAGCATTACCCCAACGCAAGGTGGTTTGAAACCCAATCTCCTCAGTGTGCTGGAAGGGGGAACACACTAGGACCTAAGTGAGCACTGCAAACAAATTCAGTGGGACTTGTGACTGATCCAGCTGAGATCAGTCCCAAAACCTCTGACACCTGCACGGTGGGAGCAGTTGTGGTCTTGTCCACCCGCAGAGGGGAGGGGAGTGCAGCAGCATTGCCACAGGCACACGGGAGCATCACTGCCACTGCACTGGTGGGCATAGAAAACATGTCTGTGTACGACACTCCTGTGCACAGCCCATTGCCAGGCTGAGGTGAAGAAAATTTGCCCCTGCAGCATGTAATAACCATGGGAAATCTAATTTAAGATTTGGAGGATCCAATGAAGCGTAACATTTCATGAAGGATATTTTACAGCACTGCACAGGTGCTACTGCACTGCAGAAAAATAAGGATAATAGCAATAAGTGGACCTGAAATTCAGTGTCCCCTGAACACATGAAAAGACTTCAGAACCTGCCTGCCACACTTCACATGCTTCACTGGCAAGCTGGCTGGTGACTGCAATTTCCTCACTGGGTACACTGCTGCATTCAGACTCTGCAGCAGAAAAGCCATTTGGCTTCCATTTCTCCTTGTATATACTTTAGGCATTGCAGCTGTGGCTTGGCAGAAGGCTGGGGGGAAAAGTGTCCTGTGTCACAGCACATTTCTTTCCCCAGCTGATGTATCACCTTTCATCAGTTACAACTCAAGACCTATTCATCAAAAATTGACAAAATAGCCCCCAGAAAAAAGAAAAAGTCTGCTAGGAATGGCTTTCCCACACTGCAAACTGAAAATTGCTACATTTCAGCCACAAATGTTCTTTGTCCAGCCCAAAAGCTTTCACTAGGACTGTCTTGACTTCAGGAAATTAAATTATCAAAGAGAGCGAATAGAGATCAAGGTATCATTAATGTCTAAGGCAAAGGAAAATTGCTGACATGCAGCATGGCTAACAGTGTCTCATTTTCCTGCCTTCCTGGTCATCCAGAGTGGCCAGATTTTGTGAACAGCTATGCCTCCTGGTGGGCCTCCCACGTCCTGGAGTGGCTGAAGTATGGGAAGCGCCTGCTGGTTGTCCATTATGAGGAGCTGAAGCAGAGCCTCATCCCCAAGCTGAAGGAGATGGTGGAGTTTCTGAATGTGACAGTGACAGAGGACAGGCTGCTCTGTGTGGAGAACAACAGGGACGGGAATTTCAAGCGGTCTGGTGCTAAGCAAAAGAATTTTGAGCCATTCACCCAGGAAATGAAAGATCTTATCAACAGATACATCCTGACAGTGGATGAAGCCCTAAGGGGAAGAAACTTCTCAGGGCTGCCCAGGGAGTATGTGCCAAGATGATAGGCTGGTATCATTGCTGTGGTTTAAAATGAAGGGTTTTTTTCCTCAAAAATCCAGAAAAAATCCCCAACAAAAAAAAGCCACAAACAAACAAGAAGAAAAGCAAAGAAAAAAACAGACAAAAAAAAGAAAAAAAAAAAAAGAAAAAGACCAGACCTCTTTAGCAGTTATGGCAATGATACTTGTGGAGGCTGCTGAGCAGAGCAGCAGTTAGGAATGGCTGGGTTTTGTCAGCCCCAAACAACCCCAAACCTGGCTGCAGGGGTGGCAGAGAAAGGAGTGACACCTGTGCTTGGGGCTCGAAACAGGTTTCTGCACCTCCATCTCTTCACCTGGAGTCACGGTGGGTCTGGGGGGCACCAGGGCCAAGTGTCACCAGGATCAGTGCTCTTGGTTCTAGAAATGGTCAGCTGGGAACACCTGGTGAGCAGGGGCAAAGGGGCTGAACCAGTCCTGCTCCAGCAGGGAACACATCTCCTGCCTCATCCCTGAATCCCTCCAGGAACTCCAAGGCAGTCCAACCTGGAAAACCACGGCTACCTAGAGCTGCCCTCTGGAGCCCTCTCCAGCAGCCATGCAGGTTTCATTTTTAACTCCTGTAGGCACCTGAGGTTTGTTTGACCCTGCAGGGGACCTGTGTGCAGAGAACAGGGGCACATGGGGCTGGCAGGGCAGCTGGCCCCGTGATCCTGGGCCACTGGGCAGCTTGGAGGTGCTTAAATCCAATGGCCAAAGGGGCTGCCCTGCTGTGAGACACTTCTGTTCATGTGAAATAAAGGATTTCTTAAAAATGTGAGTGAAAATACTAATTTTAATAAAACAAGTTTATATAAAGGGAGCTGATCTTCCTCTTCCTGTGTATCATTGGTGCTTCAAAAACAATACAGGACAAGGAGTACACTTCAGCCAGAGCCTCTCCCCATTTACAACCCACACGTGGTACAGCTCAAAGAAAAACAACTCAGTTTGGGTGCTGTAAGCCCAGATAAAGACAGGGGAGAGACCCTGTGGTGCCTGCTCAGGGTGGCACAGCCCTCCCTGGGACACCAGATAGCCCCATGCAGGAACACAGCTCATATACACACCAAGAAAAATCCCAAATAATATTGTGCCAGTACCAAACACCACAGACAGTACAGAAACACCCAGGTACAGATACATTCCCATAAATCAGATAAATAAGGACCCTACAAAACAGTACTATCACCATCTCCACTCTGACTTAGTAAAGAGCTGATTCTTTTGGAAATTATGCATTAAAGCTCTTCCAACTCTCATTTGGGCAGCAGTTGCTGTCCATGGATGTGGGTCACAGCCCACAAAGTTTGAGCCCAGCCTATGGAAGGAGCACAAATACTTCACAGAAAGAAATTGCTCTTAGCCTCACTGAATTACATGCCTGAGACCACAAACCAGGATTTGGGCCCACCACAAACCATGAAGATTATGAGAATTGACATTTTATTACATTGCCTTTCCAGCTTTGTGTAGCATTACAAGATCATTTTAAAAATATTTTGATCATTTCAAACCTGAAAATGGTGAGCAAGACAGGCTGTAAACTCTCAAGAAGGCAATTTAATTATGCATATGTCCTGTAATGAAGACTCTAGGTGGCTAAAATTAGAGCTGGCAAAAATTATGAATATGCATTAGCTCTGTAATGCCAAAAATCAGCTCGTTTAACAAAAAAAAAAAAAAAAGAAATTGTAGCCAACCATTTCTTAACAGCTGAGTTACAGGGGCTGCCTCTTTATTTTTCTTTATTTTGCACAAAATATGTATACACATTATATACACTATACATCTGCATGTACAGACACATGATTGTATTACTTGCATGTGTTCTGCCAGGGGTCTTTTAGGATCATAGGAATAGTGAAGGACTTCATGGGTCATTGCACACGATCCACACAAACAGCCTGGACTGAGACACAGCTCACACTCTCCTTCCCTGACACATCTTTTTTGGTCAGTACTGTCTTTTAGCTGAAGCAGCTCTTCATCTTTACCTTGAGATGTGTTCACAGATATTGATGACATCCTCTCTCAAGCTCCATCTTGCCAGGGCAAACATTCTGTGGTGCTTTACCCAATTCCCCTGCAAGGCAGGTTTTCCGCTCAACCATCTCTATCCTTATTGCACTTAGCTTTAATTAACCAGAATGTTTCAGTAAAAAAAAAAAAATGGAGATGTCATGCCACTGAAAGCCATGTTGATGTTCACTCCACGTAGATTTGCCTTCTTATTTTGTATTTGAAATATTAGAAATGGAAGAAATATGCATGCAATTCCCTCAAGCTTTCAGTTTTCCTCAGGAAATCATGAGTCATAAGCAGGCAACCAGAACAAAACAGAAATGCTACATTTGAAAAAGAAGAGCTTAACACTTGAGATTGTTAAAGTGAACAACAGCCACACTATACAAGGTGGAATCCAGATTCTGGATTCCAGAACTGCAGCTAAAAAGGGTAAATCATACGAGAAGAGAGGACATAATAGGAGAGAAAATGTTTTTTCTTCCTGGAAACCAACTGCAAAATAAAGCTTTAAAGCAATCCTAAAAAAGTATGAATGTCATCACCAGCAGTTCTGTCTTTCTGCACTGCTTTATGAATTTTCCATTAAACCCATTTCTTTTAAAAGCCATTACTCACTGCTAAGACCAAGCTACTATACTATTGCAGCAATATTAACCTCCATGAAATAATTAAAGGATGGATTATCAGCATGAGACCTTACATGACACCTCCCTGGAACCTAATGTGTCTTCCAATGGCCAGCAATATAATGAGATGTTCAAATATAAAATGTTGAGTTACTGCTTTTGTCAGTTGTGGCATTTATTCAATCAGAAAGATCCGACTTCCCAACTGCATTACTTACACTTTACTTTTGACCTTGGGTGGTTGAGAGCAATCTTTAAGGAAACTACCCCTTTGAATCTCCTTTTTATATTAGCATTTAATTAGTCTAACAGATTTCCTGATGCACAATTATAATGGACTGTAAATCAGCTCTTCCCCTTTGAACCACGATGTTGCATTTTTTAGCCTTCTGCATACTCAGACCAGCAAACACATCCATCTCTCATCTCTTCCTACACAGCATCTATTTATCTGCAGTTGCTGGCTCCCGGATCAGGAGCTTTTCCCATTGCAGGACTCTCCCTACTATCCATATCCCCAGGTCCTTCAGGGCCCCTCAGGTTGCACCATCATCCTGTTTCTGTTACAAACAGAGCTATTCACTGGTGTGTGCAAGGAAATGCTAAAATCTTATCAGGAAGCTTATCATTTCTAGCCATGGGGCATGATCACCACTAACGGCTGCGTGGTTTTGACCAAGGTCCCTGAAAGAGCTGCAAAGAGGAGAATGGCTTCTCTTAATCACATGAATCAGTGTCACAGCAATCCCTCAAATGAAGAGGAATACGACTGAAGCGCATTATTGAATGTTTTATGCAATAGTTAAGACGATGTGAAAGGCCCAAAGATTTTTAAATGAAATCAGCTTTAATTGAGGAAATGTGATCTCATCAATGCAGTCTCTCCCCGCCCTCTTCCCGCAGAGTTGTGTCCCCGCCTGCTCTTGTTTGTCATACCCCTGCTGACAGGATGGTGGTCTGCAGGCACCGACCTGCCTCCTGCCCACCCCGGGGACACCAGGTGAGATTTCCTGCAGTTCCTGAAGTTCAAGGCTCACCAAAGCCTTGGCTAGAGCTCCAGTGCAGGGAACAGCATCTAGCTGTTGCCTTTAAGCAAGCCCAATGGAGAGCTCCAAAATGCATGGGCAGGAGAGGCTATGGAATCACAAGCTCGTCAAAGTACTGAAAACAAAAATCATTTCCTCTCCACAGTGGAGAGACGTTTGCAGGTCCGTTCTGCACCAATGGAGTGGGTCAGAAGCAAACTGCATTGTCTGGAGCAGTTGCTGCAGACACACACTGACTGGATTATGAGCACTTATCCCAAAGGCAAAACAGACAATCACAGCCTTTGGATTTTTAGATATGTCAGAAGCTGCATTAACCTATAATGCTTCTGAAATAAAGCACTTAGTACCACCCTAACAAAATTACACAGCTTATTTCATAGGAGAAAATTCAAATGAAAAACACAGAGAGGGAAGTGATTTAAAGGCAACACCTTGCTAATGACAAGAACATTTCTTTGATGAGTGAGGTTATAAAGGAGCGGTCTGCAGTACAACTGCATCCTTCATGAAGCATCAAATATGCTGGAAAATAAACCAAATCTTCCATGCTGACTTACCCTATTACAATGATGTTCTGGAAAATTGTCAAATACACACAAACACACGTATGTGTGATTGGGTGAGCAGCTGGTCCCACACAGGGACCAGGAGATCTGTCCCTGCCTGGAGTCCCCTGGAACCTCTGCACTGCCTTGGGGGGCACAGGGAGAGCAGAGCTGGGACAGCACCCACCACCTTCAGCTGTACCTGAGCCACTGGGCTCTGCTGGAGGATTTCTGCTAAAAGAACATGCAGAACATTTGTTTTCTTAGAAACACTCTTTTTTTTTCAGAGTTGCTCATTTAAATGGATTCCACTGCGCCTGTTTTATGCCTCTCTTTATTCCAGCAGAGACTAAATTAAGCTTTGAAGTTTAGTGAGAAATCCTAATGGCATTCGACTTCAATGCTATTGCCTGAATCCTGGGGAATTAAAGAAAGAGGGAGAGCAAGAGGAAAGAAACCACTCTTCTCTTTTATTGTTTTCTAAAGCTTGATCACGAAATGACTGACTTTGAAAATAACCTTAGCACCTAATTTTATGCATTATTCATATATACTGAAACATGTAAATACAGTTTTCAAAGGTTAAAATAAAACTCCTTTCCTGTACAGGTTACAATTATTTAGTATTTTGACACAGCTAACATCATTAATATTAAACAGTGCATAGGGGAAAAAAGTGACCTAAGACAAGCATGAACTTTTCTCATCAGTATGGAACATCTACACATTGCCCAGGAAACTGACAGACTACAAGTATGCATAAGGTCTTCCATAAAAGAGGGAAGAACGAAGCACTTTAATTTTGTATAAAACTATAGCTGCCACTTTGCCATTGACTGAGAGTGAGGTCTGTCAAAGTTTGTATTTGGGAGGAATTTTCTGGCATGGTAACAATCTTTGGGGATCAAAAAGAAGTATTATTACAGTTTTCAGGAGTAATAATGACCACGTAGTCTCAAATGGAAGATAAATTAAGGTGTGTTTGATTACTGCAGCAATATACGGATGCACCTAGAGTATACTGAACACACTGTGTGGGCTGATTTAAGCCTGTGCCCTCCCCACGGCAGAGCTTTGGAACAACTGTGAGCCACAGGATAGCCCAGAGATGCAAACTCTGTGCTCTTTGGGCAGTGCCAAAAATATCATTTCACCCAGCACTGTCATGACTAAATTTCCTGACTGAAGGATGCAGCAGGTCTGGGTTTTAAGCAAGTATTCACTTCCTGTAATGTTCATTCAGAAAGGGAGAGACAACAACTTCTGCCTGTGACAACTTCTTCCCAGCTACAAACAGGATTAATCCTAATTGCCAGGGACAGAAATCCTGTTAGGCTGTCCAGCCTGGCTCTTTGGTAGCACGGGTTTCTCCCCAGGGCTTCTAGGTTATTATCTCTTGCTTTGCTTAGTCTGTCTTCCAGTTTTGTGTTGATGCCCATACCTAGTACCTGAGCACCTCTCCAGTTATTTATTTTATCTTGAGGAAGATCAATACATTTCATGGACTCCTCAGTTCTCCATTTAGGTCACTCAGGCACACTGGGGGAGTGGGGCAGGACCAACAACAGCACCCTGCATCCTCTTTCTGCTCTGTCAAAAACTGCCTATGGAAAAAGGCCATGTTCAAAGTGTCCCAAATTAAGAAAATAAACTTGGGAAAACCAAACAACAACAACAAAAAGAAAAATTGCACCTGTCAAAGCAGGTGCATTGAAAAAGACTTGGTTTCATTCATACTGCCTCACCTTTACAAACCCAGCTCGTGGTTAGTTATTTTTGAGTGACTGAAGCTAAACCAAGATCCTTCCAGGGTCTGTTTTGTTCCTCAGACTATTTACATTCATGCACCCACAAATTGTCTCTTCAGCTCTCTTATGTGCCAGCAATATGGAAGAGTAAAAAGGGTAAATAAGTGGAAATTTCAATTTCTTCTAGGACAGGAAACAAAATCTTCTGCTCACATCTACAGCAGCATCAAAGTTAAGTTCTGAGCTTCTGTAAACATAGAGGTTTGTTACAATCTACCTCTACCCATTCTCCATGAAATGAGGCACAACAAGATTATTTTTAATGTACTTTCTGCATTATTTCACCAAGGATTGTTAATGATGTTTAATTTGCTGTTGCTGCAAATATACAGCTAATTATAATTAGACAAGAAAATGCAAACCCTGCATTGACTGTCATTCTCCAGAGCTGTGTAAGGAAGACTTTTGTTTTACAGGACACCCCTTACCCAGAAGCAGCTCACTTTTCTCAAGTCAGAAAAGCCAAAATCCTTCATTTTAATCACTCACTGCAAGACATATGGTAAGTGTAAATACATCCAAGTTGAAAATTGCTAAAGCATTAGCATATATGCAAAATACCTTTAATCAGAACCATGCAGAGGGGAAATTCCAACACAACTTCTTTCCACAGCATTTTACAAAAAATCGCTTTGTTATTTGTAAATTGCTTCCAAAAATAAAAGCAGGCCTGCATCCCCAGTGTGGAGAATCAAAAGTTACATCCATTTCTGGCCAATCCTGCCAATTTTATCTGTACTAGGAGCACAATAAAACTTTTTTTTTATAAAAAGAGTAGAATGAAAATTGAGGAGGGCTTTTATTTAACTAATCTAAGAATTAAAATTAAAGATTAACTGTCAGTTGTGAGCATCAACAAACGAACACAACATTATTCTAATAATGGCTTATTACATTATTTCTCTGCTGGAATGCAATATTGATTGGAAATCCTTGGGATGGAACAAATTGATTGTTTGTGCAAATTTAACAACTGTTTGCTTACAGATGCAAATGCTTATTGTTTAATTTGAAATAAATCTATAGGCAAGTTCCAGATGCTGGCAAAGAAGTAAAAGCTCTAAGCATTTACACCTGAGATTAATTAACCCCGGTGAGTTTCTCCTTGTGCTCAGGTGTGACTCGGTGTGACAGGTGTGACAGCCCTTCCCAGAGCCCCCACCTGAACCTGGGTTCCACCAGCTGGGGCTTCACCCACAGGAGTCAGGTGTGCTGGGAAGCAGGGAAGAGAGATACTCTCAAATATCTGGTTGTGGGTCCACAACGATGAAAGGCAACTACGATAATAATAATATAAAAAAATAACTCTGAAACAAAGAGCAAGAGAACTTATTTCACCCAAAACAATGAAATATCTCTTAAATTCAGCCCTTTCACAGCTCTGTAAGTTGCAATAATTGAAAGATGGGGAAAGCTTAATTCTGATAGATGATTTATTTCAGTGAGTAACAGCTTCTGACTTCTTGCAACCTGATAAAAAGGAAATGACCCAGGGGCCTATTTGTGCATTCTCTGTTACCATTTCACATCACTTCACTCGAAGTTCACCTGCCTCAAGGAGGAATAACACACTTCTGCTTTGGCTGAGGAGACTCAGAGCTGTTGCCAGCAATCTGTCCAAGATCTCCTGTGCCCTGTGAATATTCGTGTACTAGAGCGATGCTCAGTGGGCTGAGGTGGCAGAAACACTTTCAAAAGGAGTCAGGAATGCCACCAGCACTGGAAAAGCCACCCAGGGTCTGTCATTTTACTCTTTATTGAAAATATTTTGCTTTTCCCTTCTTCCATACAATTAAATTTGCCATGGTGAATTGGCATGCAAAATTGCCCTCTCCATATACATTGTTGTTAAATTACTCTATAATTAGTACTAACATATTTTACTTAGAGCATTTACTATGCTTGATGGTTCTATCAACATAACCTTATTGTGATCTATAGCAGTAAGGATGACAATTAAAATGGTATTACTCACTTTTAAAGAGCCACTGACAAGTTCTACCTACATTTGCAAGCATTCTTTCAATCACGCTTAGCCACCTCCATAAACTCTATTAATAATTCTACAGTGCTGATTTCCCTGTGGAGAGAGAGAGAAACAGAAAAGCCATCCCACACTTCTGGGCAGGACTGGGAGGCAGAGAATCCAGAGCCATGATGGGGTATCTGCCTCCCATGGAGCAAGCACCGGGGGCTTTTGAATGCCCAGGAAATCAGTGCTGGAAAACCCCTGTATCATTCAGCAGGAATTGGTATCCTAAGTTCTCGAGGCACTTCTGCAAATCCTGGTTTATTGCCCAATATATGTATATATTGATATATACATATCCCCAGAGACCCAGCAAAACAGGGAAGTAATTCCTCAGTTGGAATTTTATCCAGTCACATGGGCCTATTCCCTGCGTCTCAGAGCACAGACCAAGATTTAGCCCTTGGTTAGGAAGAATATTCATACATGTGCTTCATGCAAACTGAGTGCAGGACCCACCATAAATAGGTAACTTAACACTAAAATTACTTTTTAAATGAAGCCTTCATTTTTCATATGGAAAAGGAAATCCATTGGAATACTAATAGCCTACACCTTTCATATTTGTATTCTGGTACAGAGGAGGGGTAGAAGTGACCTCAATTCTGACAGTCACATAATTTTGTGGTTCAAAAGTTATTGGAACATTTCAGAGCATAATGCCCAATGATTTGCATTCCAGAGACCTTCCCTAGAAACTGAAGGATTGCTAAAGGGTGTGTATCTCAGCTCTAATGCTTGTGCCCTTTTCTCAAATTAGTGATAGTGTCAAGCTCTGATGAGATCATATCTGACACAGAGCAAAATTATGGTAACAGTCATGTGTGATCTTATCCAGCCCAAGTCCTATTTCAATGGGAGTACAAAAGGAAAGAAAGTTCCATTAAACTGTATTCGAGAAGGTGATATTCACCCTGCAGCTACAGGACTGTATCTGAGCACTACTTACCACATCCTTGGAAAAGAGTAGAAAAAGAAAATTCAGAAACAGCACCAATGATCTAAGCAATCATGTAATACAATCCCAGCTACAATTTAGTGCTGATTATAATTCTAGGTTTCCAGATGCAAGTGAAGAAAACAGATGAATTTTGGGGAACTGTTTCCACATGTATATTTAAAAGGGTACTGTAGCAGCTGAGGATCTGGCCTTGCTTATGAGAGGCAGGGTTTGAACACTGTATTTTGCCTGTACTTTGGCTATGGCCAGAACACATCCAAAGAGCTTCCCACTTCCTTAAGGGACAGATGTTTAGTTACTGAAAGAGGCACGCTCTGAGAGCCATCTGTGAACCAGGGTGTGAACCTGAAATCGCCTTCAAACACCAAGAGACACACCACACATGGCCACTAAAAACACCATGGGTGGGCCTGAATTATTTGTTCAGTTTCTGAGCTTGTCACCAGCTGAGGAGCTCCTGATGGTTTTATCTGCCTCAGGTCTGATACTTTCAGTGAGAAACCACAACTGCTGTTGGAGAAGGAGAAGCACTTAGCAACTCCTCCAGTTGTCAGTGGTCTCGAACAAGCACCCTAATATGGATTTAATAAGAATGCCTATGTTAATTACACATCCATTTATTGATAGAACTTCACTAGAGATTTAATAAGAGATGAATCTAGATGTGTGCTAATTAGCTGAAAGCTGTAAGAAGTATGAAGTGTAGAACTCCCACCTGCACTGGTGGGGCTTGGTCAATCCCTGGTGCCATGAGGATTGATCTGGTCCTGAGCTGACCTCAGTGCACAGACACAACTTCACTGCAAATGCACAATGACCTTTTCATTGATACTAGATACTTGCAAAGATATTTTTGTAAAATCAATTTAATGCTCTACCTGCAATTCAATACCAATGCAATCAGACCAAGATTATGCACATACAGCTATGAATCACTGACTGCCCTGCTCAGCCACATGGTGTTTGAGCAATATAAAGAAAAGAACTTCCCTTCAAAAGACAATGTTAATGTAAATTTAAATTCTAATGGGTATTATTTGGAGGACCGTCTTTAAAGGTTTGACATGCATGTGTTCATTTACAATCAGGGTTATCAGACACTGTTAGATGTGAGCCAAACTTTGCTCAGAGTGCTGACAGCAAGACCAGGACCTGGAAGAATTATGGATGTGATTCACCTTCCTTCCTATGGCTAGGCCAAGAAAACAGTAACTTGATCTTTAAAGGTCTGGACTCTCTGTTGCAGAGCTCTCTGGGGCCAAGGGTGCTTTTCCACAGGGGATAAGCATCTACCCCTTCTTTAGAGTAAAGGGTTGGATTCCAACGTCTGTCACCATGAAGTACAAGTGACTTTATTTAGATCTCATGAGAGTAAAACTTAGTCACGTTACTCTGAGCAAACACGTACTAGAGAAGAGAGTTTTGACTTGAATATCAAAAACATCCACCCCCCACCCCTCAACAGCTGTTAAATAAAGAATCATTCAGAATAATGTTAACTCATGTTAACATTAAAACAACATGCAGGGGGGAAAAGTGAGAAAGCAAGCAAGTGAGAAAGAAAACTTGATATAAATCAAGCCTAAACACTCCACCAATCATCAGCTCTCTAAATCAAGAAATCTGACAGATTTACCAAGTGAGAATCAATCTTCCTGTCTCTGCAGTAAGTATAGTGTAATCCTTTTTCCACCAGAGTATAGAAAATGTAACTGCCACATTCAAGATTTATTGAAAAATATTCTGCCAGACTGTTTGAATGCTTCTGTTCCACATATTTTTAAAGAAGAGATCAGAAGAGTTTTCATGTCTCTATCCTCCTCCTCTGTCCAGAACAGATTTGGTGAAAGATGGTTCACATAGTTCGTGCACCTGCCCCAACAACACCTGTGTCCTGAACCTGAGCTGATGCTCCTGCCAGAGGACACCCCTCACCTCCTGGGCGTGGCAGATGCTGCTGAAAGCATAGAGAGGTCAGTGTGGGGGAAAGGAGACAAAAAAGCAAGGACAGTTAAAGCAAATACTAAATCCCCCTCACCCCCAGTACTGCGCCTGCCTTTCCTGTCTATTGCAGGCTGCAAATCAAGGCTCAGCCTTCAGAGGACAGACTGGGATAGGAACAGGTTCTGACTATAAGCAACAGTACTGGAAAACAACCCCTTAATTCTCAGTACAATACAGCAAATCAATGCTGCTGGCATTGGAATCTGTTCATGTTACAGGAAATTCAAGTGATTCTGCAAAAATAACCCTGAGGCAACATGTAAAGGGAGAGGGAAAAGCAATTGGATTAAGAAACTATTTAAATTCAGAAGCCACTGAAAAACCCATGAGCTAAGGTTTCACCAGAGTTGCTAGGGCTGTTTTTAAAGCACACTGATGAGTTGACAAGAGGTATTCTTCTCTTCCCCATTCTCATTCCCCCTTACAGCCAGGGGACTTCAGCAGATCCATCTAAAGGGGCCACCTCACAAGCCTTTCATGGCTTGCAGCAGGCACTGGCACTGTGGTGATGCTCCCAGGCTGGAGGTGCCAGTCCCTGAGCAGTGGAGTTGGCAGAATTGCAGTGACTCTGAGCTCCTTAGAATACCAGTTTTTGACACTGTGTGCTAACACTGTCCTGGCTCAGTTTGCTCGGTTACACCCCAGCACTGCTGGCTGGGAGGATAATCTCTCTCTGCCCTCCATGACCATGCCATGGCAGCACTGGTCAGTTCAGGGGCAGGCTGGGTTTTGGTGAGGGCAAAGTTACAGCCACGTGTCATCCCTGTACCTCCCAGAGATGTTAAGGTGTGTACTTCCCATGGGAACTTACAGGAATGCCAGAACTACGTGGGTTATCCATGATAACCCAGAGGGAGGGGAAGGCTCCAAGCAGGGATGTGAGGAAGCAGCAGGGTGAGGAGCCCAAGGTTCAGTTAATGTTGAATGAATGATGTTTTAGGAGCTGGCCTGGCAGGGAGGAGGCAGTGAGATGCCATTGACCTTCCTCATGTGACTTTCAGAGGAGGGAAGTGATCTGGTACAACTTTAAGAGATGCATGTTCCCACTGGTGAAAAAAAGGGAGCAGAGGAGAGGCTATTCCCTTCGTGTTTATCCTTTAGTCTCTCTAAAAACTTACAATGAGAGCTTAGTGTGGTTTGGTTTTTAACTAGGATAATTGGTATTCCAGGAGGAAAGCTGAGGTTTGATGTTCCTTCTAAGGCTATATGATACAACAGCCAATGTGTCTGTTCAACAGCAGAAGGAAACCTTGCAGGTATTTTTGTTCTACATTGGTAAATGTAGAGCAAAAGGCATATACATAGTTTTAAAACTTCTTCAAAAGGCATATACATAGTTTTATTTGCTTTCTGCATTTATTCTCACTTTCTTATAAGCTAAACTAACATATTTAATTCAAGACTACTGTGAGAATGCCCCCCAGAGCTGCAGTGCAGAAGTGTCACTGGCCACTTTTCCCATGAGCTGAACCTGCTGCTCCGCCCATCAGTCAGGAACATGCACCTGTGGGGAACAGCCTGACACCCCTTCAGATGAACATGCAGGAAAGATAGGATCTGAGCTGGTGTTGAAAATTCAGCACGAACAATTTCCTTTAAAAATTAATTACTGCGGACATCTAATACGATTGCAGCATGCAGGCAGACACCAGCAATTAATTAATCGGCAGTTTTCAAAAAAGAGGGTATTGATTTGTTGTTCCTCATAAACCTGGAATATTAGATTGAGGACAAGACAATTACATAAAGCAAGGGAAGGAAATTGGCTTTCATGAATGAGACAAATGGAAAGGAGTCTGGGTATCTCTGGTTTTCACCTGAATCCCCATTTAGGGTCATAGACCAGAAAGACACATTTACAACAGCTGACTCATTCTTCTGGAAAATTCTCTCCAGTAAATAAACTATGCAGTCCCATCCCCTGCTCGACTTGCAGCAGAGCAGGGCCTGGCTGTGCTGTACAGCCAGCAGCCCACTCCTCCACTGGAAAATGTCAGCTCTCAGCTCCAGAGCATCTTCTGTGAGCAGTTCTGTTCAGTCTTGCTTCCCTGCAAGCTTCCTTCCCTCCCAGACAGCTGTGGCACATGGAACCTTAGTGGCATGGCCAAGGCAGCATGCTATCAATCACGGTCTGTTTATTCCTGGAGCACAATTGTCTCTTTTTAATTATCTGCTCTGTCACACCTCTCTGTTTCTCTTTCTCTCCGTACATGTTATTTACCCCCCCTAAATACCCTTTCCCATGAGATGGAAGCTCACATTTGGGGCATTATTTAGGGGTTTGACTGGCACAACATCACTGATTCAAGAGGGAAGGCCAGCTGAAAGGTTCTGTCCTGCCCCGTGTGTGCAGCAGGAGGTGCTGAGGGTGGCAGGGCTCTCAGCAGGGACACAGGGACATTGCTGCTGCCCTGGGCACCCTCTGGCCCTGCTCTGCCCATCCCCTGCCATGGCCCTCCCCTGCACAGAGCACACAGGGCACCCAGGGCAGAGGATGTAACTGAGCAGTGAATTTTAACTGGTTACCCAGTGTCTGATGACAACACTGCCAGCACAGAAATCCTGGAGAAAAACAAACAGGGAGATCTCACGCAAGGCAGTTTCCATGGAGGCAGCTGCTGCTTGAGTGGGCTAAAAAAATAAAATTGTCTCTCATCCAGAATTTCACATTCCCTTTCTCCCTGCAATCACGTGCATGGGTTTTGAAGCTGTTAATTCCCATTTCTGTTCCTGCTGCTCCCCTCCAGAGGCTGGGAACGTGCCACCTCCTGACTGACACGGCACGGCAGGGAACAGGGACGTGATCAGCTTGTCTGTTCAGCATTCAGCATGCTGACAAACAACCCAATACCACATTGCCAAGGAACTAAAGCCTGCCTCAGAAAGACAAGGCTTCATTAGCAGAAGCTATTTACTTGCTGCCCAGGAAGGCAAGGGCCCCACCAGCCGTGGTGGGTTTGGCTGAGGACAGTGCTCAGACCTGTGTGCTGCAGCCTGACTGGGTCCAGTGAACATGAGAGGAGCCTTCCGACTCTCAATGATACAACTTTTTGGGCTGTGTTCCTGAGAAAATCAGGAAAATCACTTTCTTTAACTGTGCTGATCAGGGGATCACCTTACAGCTCTCCTTCTCATCTTTCATCACATCTTCTTCTTTCAATACATTTTATCCTTTTTTTATTTTATCCTTTATTTTACTCCTTCACAGGAATTTGGCAAAATCTTCTTTGAGCTGCCCAAATTCTGACAAGTTTCACCCCAAACTCTGCTGCTAACAGAGTGTTCCCAGGCAGCACTGATCTCTTCCTGAGGGTCTCTTGTGGCCTCCTTCCAGCCAGGACTCACTTTGTGAGCAGAGGCAGCTCCACCAGGTTCAGCACAGGGCTCAATCCATGCAGAGGTGTCACAGCTGAAGGACAGAGAGACTCAAAGCACATGGGACAGGGGGGTACACGTGGGACAGCCCCAGCAGAGCTCCCGTTATCAGCCTGAGATGTCCCAGACTGGGAACCATTAGAGGATGCACCCTGTTGTAGGAACAGCTTGACTGCATCAGTTACCGACTGTTACAGGAACACCCTGCTGGTACATCAGCCTAATTAGAGCATCTGAGAACTCTCAGGCTCAGCACAGCTGGCCTCACTGTTTGCTTGGGAAGGTGTTTCTTCCAAAGCCAGGAATAAACACTTGACTTAAAAGGGCTCCCCTGCAACTGAGGCAGCTCTTAGCATTGTTTTCAGAAGTGACTGAGGCAGATTTGGAGGTGGGAAGGAGAAAAGGACTGATACATACGTGATTTCCTGTAAAAAGCCTTCACTTCCACTCAAGGACATCACCTAGAGCACGCTGCCCAGGACAACTACCAGCCAGACTTGGGAATCTCCCAGGAGGGAAGTCTGTACAGCCCTCCCTCTGTACAACCCATGCCAGGGTCTCACCACCCTCACAGCAAAGATGCTTTTTTCTGATGTTAAAAGTAATGTTCAGTATTTCCATCTGTATCCATCCCAGTCACTAAGCTGAAAGATGAATTTTGGAGTGCTTGATGTGCTCAGATTGCGACACAGCAGCTCTGCCCACAGGACTCGCTGTAAAGGAGCAATCCAATCACTGGGAGTGCTTGTTTTCACATCACCTGAGGAGAGAACCACTCTCCATCTACCCCAAATAAGCCCTGCTTCAGAAAACATGCTGTGAGTGAAGTCCACGGTCAGAAAAAAACAACCTGGCTTTGATTGCACATGGAGGAGCCCTTTGTGTTTCCCAGGAGAGGGAATGGGCTCTGGAATGTGGAGCCCTGGCACCTTTCATTGTGGCCTGGCATTCCCTGTGCATTTTCTCTGCCAGGTGAGGAGCTGGCAGTGCCTCCAGTGCTGTGCAGTCCTCTCCCTGCATCCCAGCTCACACCTCCACCAGAGCCATGTGCCTGCACCCACGAGCAGTGGGAAGGTTATGGAGTGCTCAAGCATGGGACTGGTGATTACAATTATAGTTATGGTTTGTTCTCTTGGAGCTTCCTCTCTGCAGGCAGGGCCCCTGGGCAGAGATAGAGGCATTGCCTTCCAAAACACGACTTCTGTCTCCCCCAAACCCAGCTCCAACGAAAACGACACAACAACAAATTGTGCAGCCTCGGGGCTGCATTTCCTTTGTAGCATCTCCCTCCTGTTGCATTGCATTTTTCCCTTGTTATTTAGCACTTGAGAAACAAAACTGATTAGAGATGTCTCACTGGAGACTTTGGTTTCAGGGAGTAGAAGGAAGCAACACTAAAAGCATACTGAATATTCATTCAACAATGAAATCCTAATTCTCCTTAGCAGCTCCTCTGGGCAATACATTTCAAAGTGAGACTTGAACATCAAGGTGAATATTCATTATGTTGCAGTTGGCTTTTTCCTCAACAGATCTCATTTCTACATCTCATTTCTGCAAATTCTTGTGCACACCTAAACTTATTGCCAGGGCAGAACAGAAAAATAATAACGAGATTTATATGTGCAGAGTGGGCAGCAAACACTAAAGATTTGTAAAATGCAAATTCCACAGCAGTTTAGTAAATACCAACAACTACCAACTCACCAGAGTTGTCCAGTTGTCCATCTTAATGTCTGCTTGAGCTTTTATCACCTTTTGTCATCCACATGCTGTCACCTCAAGGAAGATGGGGACAGGAGGAAGAGCACTGTGTCACTGTGAGCTGACAGCACTTACACAATGGTGGGACTGGGCTCTGTGCTGAGCTCTTCAAACACCTCTTTTTTAAAGAAGGGTTTCTTCACACTTTGCTTAAAACTATTCCCAGCCCTTAATAAAACGATGTCCCTGCTCACTGCTATCAGACGTGAATTGCAACGTACACATGCAAAGAAAATAAGAGTCAGTTTTTATGGAGAAGCTGCCTCAGGGATTTCATTCAAAATTATTGTCTTCAATTTTATTAAAATCAATATGAGATTTTATTACAGTATAAATTAAATGGGAGGCTATTTGCTCCTCAGATACCAGAAGCAATAGTATGAACATTGCTGCAAGCAATGATATTCATTCAGATGTCTTAGCTAATGTTATCCATGTAGAAGTGTGGAGTTCTGTTTCTTTTTCTCTCTTTTTCTTTCATCCCTTAAACACAAGGCACAGTTCATGAAATGTGACTGAGCCTTACAGATGATACTCAGATATTTTTAAAGGCTCAGGAAACTCAGAAAGTACTCGAAGAAATTATTAAGATCCATGGGAAATTCTGTAAGTGAGCGATTAAAGAGTTCAATTTGTTTAGTTTATTAAAAAGAAGGTGAAAGGTGGCTT
The DNA here is from genome assembly GCA_018697195.1 of Certhia americana. Lineage (NCBI taxonomy): Eukaryota > Metazoa > Chordata > Aves > Passeriformes > Certhiidae > Certhia > Certhia americana. The sequence goes on along the minus strand of JAGMWU010000020.1, from coordinate 63,443 downwards.
GATTGCAGGGTATTAATTAGTTCACAGGGAGGAAAGTACATGTAACTAAATGGCTTTTAACCTAACAGAGAAAAGGGCCACCATGCTCAGCAGCATGCAGCAGCCAGGCACGTGGCCCGGGCAGGGGGTGCTGCTGGGGTGCCCAGCCCTGGCACCACTGCCAGACACAAACCCTGCAGCAGACGTGCCCACCCCTGAGTCAGACAGTGAGTTTGGGAGCTGAAACAAAGAGATTTGGGTTCACATGTTTGCAGGCAGCAGCTGAGGTCTGCTAGAACTAGGAAGCTCTAAGCTCATGCATAGGTGGCAGTCTGGTAATGGCACTGCTTTGAGACTGAAATTTCTAAAACCAGAGTGAGAAGATGAGAGATTTCATGGAAATGCCAGAGTGTTGGAGGAAAAACCTCAGATGCTGTATCTCAGGAGATGTAAAATAAACTGTGATAACTGCCAATATCCTGTCAAAGTTGATCTAATAATCACTTAAACTGGACTTAGATGCTTTAAAGGTTAATGTGCCAACAACTCACGTCACCAAGCTGCAATATATCAGCAGACAAATCATTTAAATAAATATATACACACTCAGAAGAAGGTTAGCAGGGCCCATAAATGCAGGTCATATCCTGAAATGCTGCCAGTTACTGTCACTTGGAAGGAAAAAAATTATGTCAAGCTGATTTGCATAGGGAGAAACTGGACCTAAACACTCAAGATGGAGAAATCAAATGCAGATGGCAGCTGGTTACATGACTTTTAAAGCTCATGCCAACACATGATACAAAACTAAAGCACTCCCAGTTTCCCCCTAGATCTTACTCTTTCTTTAATTAGGTTATTTGCATAAAAACTGGATTTCTCCATTCAAAGTTTAACCGTTCTAGCTGAGATTTTGTGCAGGGTTTTTTTCCTCTCTTCCTAAATTGCTTTTGCTTTGGGGACATAATAATTTCTCTCTTACTAATTACGATGTCAAAACCAAAGGATTAGCTACTCCACTAGGAATATATACACAATGAGAGGTGATTACACAGCATTCCCTTCTCCATGCAAAAGCCACTGGCACAAGCCAGTTACACAGAAATAACACAGACTGAACACTGGCTGGTGCCCCTGGGTGCAGCATCAAGTAGAACTGGGTGTGGTTATGCTGCATTTTTGCCAACCAAGGCCAGCTCCTGCCCTCTCTGCCCAGTCCCCTTGTCTGTATCACATCACTGCAGTTCTATGCATCACCAGAAATTGGGCACTGCTGTTTCTTCCCTCTGTGCTCTGCTCACCCATACTGAACAGATCCATCAGCACAGGTTCTGTTCTTTTCCTTGTTTTATTTCTTATTTTTAAGTCACTGAGTTGAAAAAACATTTTTTAATGAAAAGAGATGAGCTTTCTCTTAGAAGCATGACGAATAAAGCCTCCTGAATGAGAAATTCTGCAGGTTATTAAAAGTGACACATCAAATACCAACCGGATTACAGGCACAGTAAAGTAATTATTTATCAGAGAGACACAATTAAACTAGTATGTAACACTTTTTGAAGCCGTGATAGATAATGACCACAGGGAAAACCCCTTGGGCCCAAGGGATGTTCCCTACCATGAAGCACCTGAAAGCACTGAAAAGTGCTGAAAAATGTCTGAGACACCTCATGACTAAAATTTTGCCATCCTATTGCTGCACATCCTCTGATAGTTCAGCAACACAGGAGCTACCTTGCTAGGAAAGAGACATGCTCTTCTTTTCTAGTTTAGCTGAAAAGAAAAATAATAAGACACTCAGTGTCTTACCAGTTATCAGAAGGAGCTGCATGGTCCCTTGTACCTCTCTTATAGAGGCCATTTTCATATGCTGCCAGATAATGACATTTATGGTTGAACATGCTCAAACACCTCCTCAGTCCACGATCCAGCTGCTCACAGCAGTCTCCTATCTTTCCACACTCAAAGCCCCTCATTCTTGTGATCCTCACTGAAACAAATAAATATATAATATTCCTGTTTTCTTCACAGGGAATTTATGTAGAACATCATTATTAATGTATAAAAGAATAGACATATGCTCAATTGTAAGCAGTGAAACAATTAAATATAGCAACAGATAAGCAAGGGACATGGTAAATTTTTCATCATTTGAGTTCTTAAAGATCATATTTCTTTTTGGAAGTAATGCATGTTAGTTTAAACAGATACTCTATCACAGGAATTAGTGAATGAGAGTCTAGGCTTCAGGATGTTAATGTGGCACATAAATAGATCTTGGTTCTAGAATAAACAATTAAAGGCTTTTCCCCCAGGGTTACTTTGTGACAAGGGAGTTACAGTTCATACTGTATGAACCCTTTTACTGTCACTGTCAGACATGTTCTTCAAGACAAACTACCCCAGCTGCTGGCTCCAGAGGAAAGAAAAAGAAAGTTACTGAAGAAGAAAGAAAAGAAAAGCAGTTACTGAACAGGATCCCATGGGGTTAGGACCAAAGTTAAAATTGCCTCTGACTGCAATAGCAGTGCCCTAGGTGTCCTGGGTGCTGGCAGAACTAATCAGGAGATTTACTAGATGTAAGTAATAATTAAGAAACGTAAATGAATGTGAATGGAATTCTAGCCTCATGCAGGTATTGTCTGACCCTTGGTCTAGCAGCTTAATAGAGCAGAGCAATGTAAAACGCCTGCAGTGGAAGCACTAGAGAGCAGTAGCACAGACCCTTTCGACCCAGTGGAGATTAAATATGGGACAATAATTTGCTTTTTAAAATGTAGGACAAATGACCAAAATAGAAGATGCAGCAAAATTAGTAGAGCAGAAAAGTTCAAAGGATGTGGTAAAGATTCATTCTGTTCTCAAATGCCTGGTGACACACAGTACAACTCAATAAAGGCATTGCTACCACTCTGTGCTGCTGGGGAGGGAACAATGGGGCAAAGGTGTCACCTGTGTCACTTCACCACCCCAACCCAGGGGAGGGGGCTGCCTGTGCCACCCTGCCACTGCAGCACAGCACAAACTGAGCCAAGGGCACACAACAGACAGAGAACAGGCTGGACTGTTCTTTGGAGGATTTACCCTTCTATGGAGTGCCACAGACAACAAAAACTGCTCCAGCCCAAACCATGCGAGCAAATGCCTGGCTCTTGATCACCTGCTCAGACAGCACAGATACAAGCCTTAATTAACTCTTGATGCAGGGTGTTGTTATAATGATAAATAGCACAACAAAAGGGGAAAAACATTTTCCACCTGCTGCATTTGGCTTCTGCAGGGCAAAATGGCTCATCTGGATTGTTATGAGGCCATCCATCACTAAGATTTTCAGTTACCTTCTTACATAGACAATTGAATTTTAAGAGTTTGATGGTGAGTCTGAAATAATCCTATTGGCTTCATACAACAACACATTAAAGATGTTGAAGAATCTTTGTCTTAATTCAAGCTTTCTACTTGATATTTATTTGTGTGACTTGCAGTGCTTACCAACTGTGGTCACTACCAGCAGTCTGTGCCACAGGGCACTTCAGATGACTGGAAGTTCCACATCTCTAGAGAAATATGGATATCTGCCTTCCTAAAAAAATTACGGGGCAAAAAATATATTAGCTTACCTTATGACCTTATGCACAGAACTCTGATTTATCCTGTGGGTAATAATGGATGTTAGTGGCATTTAATCCTGTTTTCATGCTTCTTCCGAGTGCTATGAAGTCTTTACATCACTGAAAACCAGTACAGACAGAATTAGTGTCTTTTGAGGTGATTCAGAGAACTGCAATGGCCATCTAAAACTGGAGGAGCCTATGCATTCCCATGGATCATCACAAGAGAAACTATTCATTCCTGGGTGAGGAACCTCGCTGAATTCTGAGGAACCATGTCCAAACCCTTGGCCATTTCAACCAGCACAGGAAGGGTTCCAGTTTGCTATTACAGATAGCCTCATTAAAGAAGCATCCAGTCTCACAGGGAAAAAGGGAAAATATATTTTGCATCAGCTGTCTAATCCTAATTGCTTATCAAAGCATAGAAACAAATCCAATAGCATTACTATTGGCATGAGAAATTATTTACTAAAACATGGTCATTCTCATCTCATGAGCTGTCAGCCAAAATCAACGTTCCCACTGCTTCCACAGCATCACCAGGGGACACAGGGATCTGGCTTGCAACCTGCTGTGAACACAGGGTAAAGAGCTTTTCCAGAAGCAAGTTGCAAAGAAAGGATTCCAGCCTCGGGGTGAGCTAAGGTCTCAGTACTCCAAATGTTCCTCTGTGTTCCCATGTCTCACTCAACCTTGAGCTGCTTGATCATTGCACAGAACTTCCTGCTCCACTGCAAAGACTGCAGTAACAGCATCTTGCAGACTCATACTAAGCAAGGGCCAGGCCATTTCCCAAGTAGAGTTTGTAGACTTGTGAAAGAAACATTCATTTTTCATTTCATTCCAAACTTTAATGAATGTCTTCAATTTATCAGTAAAAATTTGAAAATGCATAAAGTTCTTCCCAAAACATGACAAGAATGAATGACATTTGCCAATAGGATATCTATCTTGTTGTACTCTTTAAACACAAACAACACACCATCTGTTCAGAGTGGAATTATATACCCCTCCTATCCATGCCTCAATTTTCCTGTATATTCATTTATCTCCTTTTATTCTTTCTTCTTTTCTCTTGCTCACTGCTTGTGGTTGATGGGACTGTGATTAAGCCCAGATGGACAGTGAGGCAAGCAGGGCACTCACCCTGTCAGCACAGTGCCAGGAGGTGCCTGTCCCCTGTGCCATGGTCTGCCTGGCTCGTGTGTTTACCTCTCTATTACCAGCACTCTATCACAGTTAATAATAAGCTGTGCTGTGTGTTGATATGCCCCAGGGGAAGAAACATCTGACTTTCCAAATGAATAACTCTTAAAATTACTTAGAAATCCTCTCGACAAGCTGATGTATAAGATTATTTGTCATGCAGTGCTTTCCAAAGAGCTTAGACTAGGAGACAACATACAGATCTAGAGACTGAGCATTAATAGAGGAAGTCTGTTCGTGCATCTTGGTGTGTGCCAGCAGCGCTTCCCAAACCCAGACACCCATCCTGAGCAAGGCAAGTTGTCCCCAACAAGTTATACCCTTTGTTCTTCCCAGGTTGTGCCCTTGCTTCAGTAACTGATGATCAATTTCAGGTAACTTTGGTTCAACATTACACAAAGCTCATAGCATTTCTCTTCATTTTAACATATGAGCAGACAAGACCTTTGTCTCCAGACTGAGCAGTGTTTCAGCTTTCCAGATTTCTTAAGCACGGTCAAAAAATAAAAACTTAATTTTGAAACTTGCATTTACCAACCAATGCTCACCCGAAAGATCAAACTTCAAGCCGTTCTAGATACTGCTGGGGTGCACCTTCTTCTCAGCTGGCTTTCACCAGTCTGGTGACCTTTCTGTTAGGCAGAAGCCCAATAATCACTGTAATCAGGAATAAACTATAGATTTAATTGCCTTCTATACAGATGTTTTAAAATCGTTGTAAAACAGAAAAATTTAATACTATGAAGATACATTCCATCATGTGTTATTTACCCCACACCATTAGCTCATTAAATGAGGAATGCATAACATAGTCAATACTCAGTAACTAAGTCAAATTAAAACAAAATTAAAATGCAAAATGAGCTTTCAGCAATTCCATTTAATCTCCCTGTTTACAGAGCTGGCAGTGGTTGCAGGCTGCCTTGGGGTGCCCATGCTTCTCCCACAGCACCCAGTGGCACAGGGGAAAACCATTTGACCTCAGCCCCACACATCTGGAAATTGTCACCCTTCTTCACAGCACACGTGTGTGTTGAGGGATTTAATTTAATAATTCAAAGGATTACACAGGCCAGACATCCTTTAGTGCTCCCTTCCCTCTGGAATACACAATGCACAGGGTCTGTGGTCTAGCTCATGAATGGGAAAGAAATATTCCCTTTCCTGTAAGCAGCAAAGAACAGAGCCCACATTTCCCATTGCCTAGAATGTATGTGCCCAGCATGGCAACAGTAAGAGTGATATTAATCTACAGGGGGAAAAGAATGGGTAGCTTTAGCCTGAAGAAGCCAGGTCAGCACCCAAAGAATGGCTGAAACATGTCTTTTGCTTGTGGAGCTCAGGTGTTCTCTCCATATCTACTCTCTTACTCCTGTGTGGCAGCAGACCTGGAGATCATCTGAAATCTTATGTCAGATTTTCAGTCTCTTCAGGCTATTTTTAATGAAATGACATTGAGGAAAAGAGAGCAAGCTGGGATTATGATAATGCTGTGTTTTAAACAGAATTATTTAAGTCTCCCAGGAGGCAGCTGTTTTGATAGCATGGTTAGGGTATCACTGAAAACCAGGAGATAGACTCTCCAACCAGTTTGTTAAGCTAGAAAACTAACATGACTTTATTTGGTGCTGGGTACGTGGGGGATTGCTCCACCTAACATTGAACAAGTGGCTCCACTCTCCAGACAGCAAGCGGCTTTCAACAAGCAAATGCTCAATGTAATGGATGAAAAACATCATAAATAAATAATAGTGCTGCAAACACTGAAGGATGATCCATCTTTCAGTAAACTGCACATGCTTTTCAGATTTTGTGACTTCATCTCCAGATCTCTTGGAAGTAGTGTATAAATATGAAATATTGCAGCTATCACCCTTCATTTCAGCAATCAATTTTGCTCTTATGTGATATTCATGTTTTGTAAAAATGGTTGTTTAAAAGGAGTTTGCTGTGCTGTGTATAAGACAGATTGTTGCAAATGGGGGAGTAAAGTGGGCCAGTGATAAAGGTGTTTTACAAATTTAATAATTAAGAGTGTGAGGAACAATTGAGAGGTTTCCTGAGGAACAAGGAAAAGAGGTTGAGTAAACTTCTGCCCTAAGCAGCTCTCAACTTCTCCAAACATCTGTGTTTTCAAAGCATGACCTTAAACTGTGCTAATACTCTTATCTGCATTGTGATATTTACCTCTCTAAGCAGCTGGTGTTTAGAAATAACACCATATTTATTAAATACTTGCTTCCTATGTTTGGTTGGGGTTTGGTTTGCCTTCTGGTTAGCAAAATGAGTGCTGTGCTGTGAGCTGACTCAGCCTAGCCAGCTTCCTCAAGCCCACAAAAAATGACAAATGTAGCCAGAGGAGCGCTCCCTTGGAAATGCTATGACTGATGATTAGCATTTCACTAACAGCATTGTGCTGGCATCTCCTGATGCCCTGCACACACAAACACTGCTCAGCTGCACAGCCCAGCAAGGGTCAAATCCCCCAGCAGATGAGCAGCAGACGCAGAGTGCCCTCTCCTAGGAGTGACACCAACTAAACACACCTTCACTTGTGACAAAACTTGCCTTCTGCTCTTCATTATGATTGCAAACACAAGTCATCTGCCCTCCTGGGGCAAGTCAAAGTTGCCAAAGTTGCACATGTACTGATTGTGGTTCCTGCTGCCCAGGGTGCCTGGGCTACCTGCAGCAGAGCCAGCTCCACAGTGAGCACCCATAAGGTGCTTTTTTTATCTCACAAACAAATTGCAGGAGTGCCCTGTGGTGAGTTTCTATCTGTTCTGGCTGCTTAGGCTGTCTGGGAGGCAGACCTGAAAAAATGAGATGCCTCACAGCTGCGTTCAACCTCAGTGGGATGTGGTTCACTGTTTGGTCTGCCCCAGCCCGAATTCTTCTTGCTCTTGCCCATCACCTCCTCCAAGGGGATCATCTGCTGTGACAGTATTTTTATGGCTCCTTCAGAGCTGCAAATGCACGCACATGGTCTGTAACAGACACTGCAGAGTTGTGATCATGGCAGTTTGCAGCAAGCCTGCTTCTTTGGATGCAAATCAGCTATTTTGGAGCACTCGACAATAATCACTGTCAGTTGAGAAGAAAGGGAAAACTTTCAAGAATGGGGACAAATATCTTGCTAGAGCAGGAAATAATATATACTAGATAAGACTCTGAAGTCCTGAGGTTGAACAGCTGTACAATAGATTTGAGCTCACCCCAGATTTCCATCTGCACCTTTTCCTGGTGCCTGTACCTGTTGCAGCATTTTTCCAGGCACACCAAACAAATTACCTTTTCAAGTCATTCACTCACCAGGATCACTACACGTACAACTCTGCACTGATCTTTATGTTAATCTCTGGCACGTTCATGGGGGTGAGGTGTGTGAAATTGAGCAAAACAGTACATTAATCACATCTGATGCCATAGTTGGGACCCCCAGACATGTAAATGCATTCAATGCCCCCCTGTGAGCAGAATCATTTCCTACCAAACTACTTACTAAGTCGCAATCCTGCATAAAAACAACTGTGTCAGATACTTATGCTACATTTATGCTAAATTGGTTTTCACTCTGTTTATCCTTTTAGTCTTAGTTTTTTTCCTTTTGTTTGTAAATAGAATTCTTACAGGAAAACACCAAAAGAATGAAGTACCTGACTGCCAAATTCCTTTGCTCCAGATTGGTAATTATACAGTGAGGCTACAAAGGGCTTGAAGCTCTGAATGCTCACTAAATCCTTGAAAAATTTCTAATATTATTTGTGATTTCCCCATCGCATGGCTCATTTTTCTCCTCTTTTAAGGTGTGAAAGAAGACAACCATGAATTCTTGGATGCACAACCCAGACAATATTATTCAACTCATGAATAAATCAGAACCCATCAATAACCCTGATATGGAATTTCCATGCAAAGGTACTTTCCAAGGCCCTCTTTAAAGCTTGGAACTCCAGCAGTGTATTTCATGTCCTGGAGGTACCACGACCATTCAAACATCAGTGCAGCCACAGTCACACCTCAGGAGCCCAACACCACAATCTCTACAGGCTTGAGCAGAGCCACAGACTGGGATCCTCTGCACAGCAGCCCTCTGTCACTCCTGCCCAGACAACAGCACTCAGCTGCTCTGACCTGGATTTGGCTCTGGTCCATGCTCAGCCCACCCCTGCCTGGGGGAAAAAGCCTCCAGAGATGCAGCCAGCAAGGGGAGGTGAGGAAGAATTGAGAATAAGTCACCCTTTTTTCCCCTGGGAGTATTTCCAAGATTAATCTCTGTAGAGATAAGAGTCCTGAAATATTTATATGATGGATTTCATGCTTCAGTGTAAATCCCATTGTAAATCCTACAGAAGTGATAGGGTTCTTCCGCCTCCCTTTCTCTCCTTGGCTGTCTCTCTCCATGCATATAAAAATAAACTGATAATATCCAGCTCGGCTGAATAAATTCAAAGCTATTGAGCTGTGGAATTAGAATTGCCCAGAGAAAAGCACAGAAGGAAGTGACTTTTCTTTCTACAATGCAGGGGTGAGTAATGGACCATAAACATGAGCTGAGTTCCTCACCCTCCTGACTGACACAAATACACATCAGCTGGAAGATGCCAGCTCCATTTGAGGCCAGGCATTGCATGTGTTAGAGCTGAGGAAACAGGAGATACAACCATCATTATGGGGGAAAGAACAACGCTGTCATCACAGCACAGAACTTCCAAACAGCATAAAGAAATCAAACATAATTGGAGGAGGTACAAACACTAATTCACAGCATCGAGCACCAAACTTCCCACTGCCATGCTCCCTCCATGGATAAGATGTTTTTAAGCCAACACTGGTGAGGCACCAGCAGGTCCCAGCACCTGAGCCTGATGACAGATTCACCAAGAGAGAGCTGGCATCATACTCCTGCTCCATGGGACTGATGGCAGGAGACTTTGACCCTCAAACTCCATGCCTACTCTAGAACCACAACAGCCTAATAATGTGGTCATCTTCAAGTTTAAAAACACTCCAAACTTTCTTCACTAGAATGATTTTTGCAATGAGCTGCACTGCTTTTGTCAAGCCCAAGGTTTGCATACCTTAGAATAAGTTGTGGAGCAGCCCAATCCCAGCTGCTTCACCACACCAATGCCAGTGATCCAGAGCTAAACCTGCAAGGAAAGGGTCCCCTCAGCACTATCCCTGTTCCTGTTGGGATTGTGGCATGTCTGCTAAGAAGAGGGCTCACTTTGATACACGTGGAACTAAGGAGAGATGGGATACACCTGTAAATGACACTCCCAGGCATTACTTCCAATGGAGAGCAAGGGCTTAGGCACTCTCATGGATCAGTCAGTGTTTGGTGCTGGGCATACATTGTAAGTGACAGGCAGTGCCTGCAAAAGCTTTTTGCTCTCAATGAGCTGCAAAGGTAGTTATTAAATTATTGTGAGCTATAAATAAAGCAGAAATGTCTTTTCATAAAGGGTCTTTTTCCATCCACAGATGGGGAAGAATAAAAAGCCTTCACACAGGTTGTCCTCAAAGAGCACAATGCTGCCTTTTCCAACGTCCTCAGCTTTTGTCTGCTCCCAGAGGTTGTTCCCAACCCTCCCGCACAACATCCAGCTCATTAGGCACATGCCTTGTGCTTGGCAGTGCTTCCAACAAGAGGCAAGGACAGGAAATGCAGAGGGGTTTCACCCCCAGAGTTTCCCAGCCATGAGCAGAGCCCGGCAGGCCAGAACAGCCCCAGGTCCAGGGGGGCTGAACATCCCTACCCAGGACAACAGACCCTGCTCCTCCCCAGCTCCAGCCTCTAGGGACAGCAGAAAAGCCACAGTGCCTTTCTTCAGAGCCCGAGGTCCTGCTGCACACGGACAATGTGAATCAGAGTAAACGGGGCTGACAATACGATGATGATACACGATTTTTTTCTCTCAGTAATTGTTGCATGCTAAATTTAAACATGACAAAGCGTGTTGTATTTCTGCTTCAACTTTATCACTTCATAAGAAAAATGCTTGAATACTTCCCAAATTACAGCCCAGCCTAGAAGAGCTTTTTAAGCTTCTAGCAGAATTGGTTATTTCAGGTTAATAGAAGTGTTGCGAGGTCAATGCTGTGAGCCCAGCACATTCCTCTGTGTGGAGGATGAGAGATGCCAAGGGCAATGAATGCAATGCACAGCAGCAACACTCACATGGCCTGTCAAAACACTTCCTGTATTTCTTTAGTTAATAAAAATTAGGAAATTATTCCCAGCATATTAGGAACAGTTAACACTACAGTAATGTGGTAAGATATAGATAATCTGTTGCAACATTAATAGGCAATTTCTTAAAATGCATTTACAACTTCATATAATGGAGAGGACCCTGCAAGCTCAGTAATGTGCACCTGCTTAATTCTGCAGACACAGCTCTTTCCTGGCAAGCTTTCCTGGGAGACTGGCTTTGGGAAAGCAGAGTCAACATCTGGCTTTCCTGACTCCAGTAAAGGCCAGCCCCTGCCCACACACACAGCACTGGCACCACACAAAACTGCTGCATTCCTCACACCTGGGCTCCAAATTTCAGGGAGGGAAAATCTTGCAAAATGCATCCAAAGATCAGCAGAACAGGCCAAAAGGCTTCCAAGCCTAATGAAGTGCCATATTTCCAAAAGGAAAGGAGATGGTGGTGAATTAGTCTCTCCTGTAATATTTCTGCTTCTTTTAACACACTTGAGAGTACCACTGGGGAGGAAGCCCAGGAACACAGCCATCAGCTGCCAGCTCGTGGCACTGGCCACACAGATCATTCCCAGCCCATTACTGGTGACAGCTTAAAAGTTTGATCTGCGCTTTAGAAGTTAGTGTACAAAACATTTCAGTGCACTATTCCATGCTGGGCATCCATTAAAGGAAGCAAATACAGCCTAAGTCTTCCCATGTCATTTTCATAGAGAAAACAAGTGAACTTTTCTGCCAATATTGTGTCACCTCATAAATTCCCTTCTCAGCAGAGCAGCAGTGAGTGATGTGAAGCAGGCACTAATCCATTCCAGTGAATTACAGCATTATCCTGAAAGCAGCTTCTTAACACTAGCAGTGGACTTTGGCTCCACTGGGTATTTAGCTATATTTGGTTATTTAGCTGTGAATTTTGGCTGCTGAACTGCTCACTTCTTATGTTAGGAATGAGAAGCCGCCACCTGGGTGTGCAGACCTAGCATGAAATTAAGGAGGAGTACTTAATATCTATCTTATGTCACCTGGGTGCTGTGCAAGTCTTAAAGCACTCTGGGGACGGTCTCTTATACCAGACAGCCAGAAAACAGAAGATGGATTTAGTCTGCATCTTTTGCATTAAGACAAAACTAATGCTACGAATTGGCTAGATAGAAATGCTACACTGAGTATCCCCACTACACAGCTTACATCTGCCAGTTGTAGAAACAGAAGGATGTACAAGCCAAAAAAAGATCCAAAGTAGCTAAAAAGGTTCATTTGTTCATTAGTTGTTCATTAAACAACTAATCAGGATGTCAGTTCAAAAGATGCATCCATGGTGTGACAGGGATGAAACAAGTCAAGTGCATTTTACAGTGAAAGACACAAAAATTAAGCAATTTATTTTCTGTATCCATGTCCATTTGCATGGCTTCTGTTAGTAACACAGAACCAGAGCAAGATCTTTTCTGGATCAAAAATATTTTAAAGTTCTAGCCATAAGATCAACAGATAGAAATTACTGTAAAAACCTTTCTAGAGCCCAGCTGTTCCACCCCTATGAAAAGGAAACAAATAGTAGTACAGGGGTCACCTCCAGAGAAAACAGATTCTCATTCACTGTCTCCTTGAACTGGGGAGAGACAAGTTCTTATGGAATATTTCCATGTGTCTTACTAATGCAAACAGCTGCATAGCAAGAAAAAAAAAAAAATCAATGACTTGTAAAAACTCCATAGATCTCCTGCACTATGTTGCTGTCTTCTTTATGGCAATGGTCAATACTGAATATTAATTGAAAATCAATGGTACCAAAAATATTTCAACTAAATATAGACCATAGCTCTAAGTTTTCTTGTATCTCCTGTGTGAGACTCCAATACCATCTTAAGCACTTCATTTTTTGGCTATAATTAAATATGCTATCATGTGCTGTCTGAAAACTGATCACAGTCTGTTCATAAAAACCTGCTAGGAAATGTATCATTGTGATCACAGCTTTACACAGAAGCTTCTCCATGAAGCCAAGGCAGTGGCATGCATCCATTCAAGATGATCAACTGGGCCTTCAGAACACACAAAGAGAAATTGTTTTTCCCACTAATAGGTACAAAGGCTGCAGTTTAATTTATAGAAATTATACCCTTAGTACCTTCCCAGAAGCATGGCTTTGAATGACAGGCATCTTGATTTCATAAAATAACATCTGAAATAGAGTGGCACAAAAATGCTGTCTCCAGCGTGTCCATAGGGCCACTTCACTGCCCATCAGGACAAATGTCCTGGGGCACTAAAGAGATTGCATTTATAATAATTATGTTAGAATTACAGTGATGAATTCTGACAGCTGTAACTTCTTCAGGATTATGACTGGAATGTGAAATTACATATTATCTCTTCATCCTTTGCCATTTGACTTGCATTTGCTTCAGCAAGACTTGGAAAACCTGAAGTTAGTGCTATCGTTGGTACATCTCCCCTGCAGATTCGTGACAAAAACATGAACCTGTTTCAACTTATTCCCAAATTCATATCCTTAATAAAGGAGGATTTAAATACAGTGTAACATCCAAGTAGTTCACAGAATGATACAACAAGAGTCAGGATGTGAAACAATTACAATTAAAAAACCTGAAAATAGAACCTAAGCTGTAAAATTAATAAAGCTCTGCAGAGATCAGAATTTCCATTTCTCAGAGTTATACAGTTTCAAACTACAGCTAATACCAACTCAGTCAATCTTTAACACAAAGATTGTTTATAACATCTCAATCCATTATACTATAAACTGCAAGTAGACTTTTGTATGAAATATGAAGATGCATTACTTAACTCTCAAAAGGTGCATTTTGACAACGTGTTTTGTTTGTCCTTGACTATTTCCTTGATATCAGCATACCCCCATTTTCAGTGTTAATGAATTAGCAATTCCCAAAGAAAAATGCCCCATCAGAAAACTCTCCATAGCTGAAATCATCAGCCAGAAAGCCAGGCTGCCAAAAGGCAGCAGAAAATTTGGTAAATGAAATGCTTCAGCTGTCTTTGTGGAATACCTTATCTCAGCTATCAGTTCTGAGGTTACCAATCCAAACCTCTGACCACGGGCCCTGGGCTGCAGTTCTGCCTTGCTCTGAGCACTTTTGTGAAAAGAACAGCTCTAGGGAATGGGATTTTTCAGGACAGCAGAAACCACAAACGTTCTTTCCTTGGTACTATTCTTAGACTGAAATATTCATCCTTAAATTGCTTCTGTGTCTCCAACTGGGTTGTCTGGCAAGCTGACAGACAAGTCTTAGTAAAAGACATACTTGATAAATATGCCAGGAGAAGTACTTGCAGTCTTGCTATGAAAATGAAAAAAAAATGGGGGAAAAATTAGGAAAAGAGCAAAAGAATAAGAACAGAAGAAAATGCAAATTGCTCAGCTGGTCTGGCTCTGTGGATAACTTCTGGGAAAAGGCAGCCAGGATTAGCAAGAATGACAATTTCAACAACTGGGTTAATGTCTTCCAGCAGAGACAAGATCTGTTGGCTACTGAGTTCAACAGAGCCTTGACTCACACAGCCACACAGTGCAGCTTCACTTCAGCATGGTGAGAAAATGATTGATTGATTGCCAAGGCTCTGGAGCTGAACTTTTTCTCCCTACAGTATTCACAGCAAGGTAAGCTACGTAAATAAACAGTCCCGAGGTACATTAACTCCACTGAAAGGAAAACACATGATCCTGTCATAAAGCATTCATGCAACAATTCTTCAAAACCATAAGTGAGGCTGTAATTTGCTGTCGCTGTAATCCAGACATTCATTTACTTTTCCAGAATTGTTCTTTCCACAGAGATCATTCTGACTCCAAAGCAAAACTCAAACTCAATTGTATCACCAACCTGTTTGGTTTAGATTTTAGTTTTGAGGTTTTTGGTTGTTTTACAATGAAGGGAATTAAATACCTCAGAGCTCAGTTACCCCAGTAAACTGTCTGCACCCAAAACACCCCCAGGAGGGCTAAGCTTCTCCTAAGGAGTAAAAAGAAGACAAAATGAAGTGGGATGTTTCCATGAATCAAACTTTTCAAGAGAAAAAAATTACTGAATACATAATTTTGACTGATCTTTTTTTAACCACAGCTAATTAGAATGTATTTTAATAACTACTGAACCTTCATGAAAAAATTTAAACCTTGAACAATACTTCCTCTACCACACACGCAATCAGCAATGCTTCCCTGTGGCAGACTTAATCAGAAATGGAAATTCATTTAGCTCCTAATTGATTGATCATTATGCTACAGCTCTTCAGTAAAATGGAATTAAGAGGACCCATGCAATATTGTTATATAGTTTCCTTGTGGGGAGTAGAGTGAGACATCTCACAATTCATACTGGTTTTTATTACAATGTCACTTGTTATTTGCAATTTGACTCTTTTTAAAATTTATTCATGGGATTTATTCATTGTATCATTGCAGTTCCAAAGGCCCTGCAGTCAAAGCAAAGGGCCAGGAGGGGACAGCTGGCCCCACTGACCCCCCCTCCCTGCATGGGACTGGGGCAGGGAGACAGAGCCAAGTCACCACAACCTCCCCTGCAACATTTTCCACAAGACTGTCAGATAAGGCAACCCCTCCAAGGAAATTTTTTTACGTGTTATTCAGAATCCTACTTGTGTTAATCAAGAATTTGTAGATCAATGACTTTAAAAACTTTTAGGCTATAATTAGGCGCCTGAAATTCACATGAGAATCAACATGGAAATTAAAACCACTTATATTGCAAAATAACACTGTGCCCTTCTGCGGCACCAAAAACTCTTGTCTTGAAAGAATTAACTCTGATTACAAGGGACTAAAAAAACCCAAAATAACCTTACATTTTAATTTAATGTGCATAATCTCACTGAATTTATTAGGCTTTGAAATCTGGTGGAGGGCTGCAGAGCCTTGGGATGGGCATGTGTCCCCTTGACATGCCAAGATTCTGCAGGTTTGGGATCCATCCCAAGCAGCTCTGCCAAGCAAGCAGCACCTCTTGGCTGCTGCACTCCTCAGATCCCTGTTTCTCCTTTAAATCCTGCCATGTCCCGTCTCCCTTTGGATGTAGTATTTTAAAACATCTATTACAAGAGTTGCACAGCACTTGCTCAGCATAAATCCAGACATTTTCCCCCTCATTTCACAGTAAATAAATTACATTCCATCTTCTCAAAGATTTTGAATGCTATTTCCATTTAAAAGTTCCTGTTGCTGGAGACATCCAACCTTGTTACAATGAGGACTATGGCTGAACACTGCTATAAAATACATATTTTGAAGCTAAAGCAAAATGAAAGAAAGAGCACCACTACTTATCTTACAAAAATCATTGACTGCACTTGCATTATCTTCTGAAGACATGTCATCTGAAAACACATTAATGCCCTGCTCCTGAGAGAAGCATAAGAACTGAAAACCATCCAGACCAGGTGGTGGGTGAGTGTGGGAAGTTACTCCAGTAAAAGGACCTTATGACAGTGACTGAAACCAGTGGGGGAAGTCAAATACCCATTCCACTCCACTCCACTCCACTCCACTCCAAAACAAAACAAAACAAAACAAAACAAAACAAAACAAAACAAAAGGAAAGGTGAAAACCGGAGCAAGTGTCTACACAAAAGAATTGCTATTATTGCATGCACACATCTGGTAAAAGCCACCTTCTGCTTAAACTGTGCTCCTTTATGTTCTTCATTTATGCCAGTAAAAGAAATGTTAAAAGCCAAAGCACTCCTAGAAGGAACTGCTGATGCCCCATCTCTGCTGGAGCTAGTCCATGTTTTGTTGGGAGCCATTGTTGATACCAGCATGGAGCAATTACTATGAACCTCTTCAGTATCTCTTCAAGTGACACTAAAACCTACCCTCAAAATTAACCCCAAATGATCCTGTCAAGAACTGGAGAGCATTCCTTGATTCTGGGCTGCCTATCATCTGCCCGCTGTTTGCAGAGATAATACTCAAAGGCTTCTCCCCCTCTGAACCTTCAAAAAGAGAATGTCAAACAAAAGGACAGCACTTTAACATCTCCTCACTCTGGTGTCAGAGTCCACAGCACAAAAATGAGCAAGGATGACACCAAACATGGAAAGAGGAAGTTCTTGCTTTTTCCAGAAAGCTACATGAGACACTTTAGGCACAGATGTTCATGCAGCTAAAAAAACACAACCGGAAAATGAAGTTGGAAAGAACAGAGAAAAGTTTTGTAAGTTTCTTTCTGTGCCAAGCACATGACCAAGGAGTTTCTAAAGGACCTTGCAATGATGTGCACTTTGCTTTCTCAGGCTTATCACTGAGGTCCACTACCAAGCAACAAGAGATTCAGCTTAAATAAAGGTGTAAGAGGCTGGCTTTAAGGGTTAATTCTGGTCCTCTTTTATCAGAGTGTTCTGTTTTACATCGCTGACCTTGAGCCAATGCCTTTACAAAACAGGTGGGTGCATTTTCTACTTTTCCCAGAGTCAGCAATGTTGCTGAAATAAACCTTCTTAGTTTTGTTCTCCTCCAGCCTTCAACACAATTCATGGCACACATCCCTCCTTACTGTCTGTCTGAAAACGAGGTAATTCTCCTGTTCGTCCTCTTTCAGCTTCCCCGGCCACTAACGGCTACTAAAACTGAAGCCCATACTCTAGTGAAAGCAAAAGTTGAATGCTTTATAGCACTTTAGAATTAACATGCTAATGAATTCTCTGAAATAATTGAATCTAAGGTTACAATCAATGGCACTAATTGTCCCAGGGATAGGCTATTACAAAGAAAGGATAATTAGAATCACTTCTGCAAACAAAATCCTTTGTTATTAATTAAGGTGAAAATTAACTGTCAATCATGTTTACCGGAAGCAAATTCAAGATTTACCTGATAATCATGTAATACACATTCTCTCACTGCTCTAAGAGGATACTGAGCAGACTTCTCTGGGCTGAAGTATCCAAGCCTGCCTCTTTTGAGACAATACACAGCAAAAGCCTAACCTTTAGCTGAGATCAAGAACGTGAGTCATTCTAATTCTAATTGCTCAGTCAGTACAAATTATACGGTTAGAAATTTACAAACTCTGTCCTAACCTTACATCTTGAAAAAATGCCAACTTGCAGGAAACAGGATACCTCATACCCATGTATGAGCATGGGTTTGCTGGCCCAAGTCACAACATTGCTGACACCACTAAAAAAATAATCTGCAGGTGAGAGCAGAAGAATTTGAGCAAGTCAAAACCATCTTCCATCTGAACGTTCTAAACTCCTGTCTGTCATGAGCAGCCTCACATCCGTCACAGGAGCTTCCTGAGAGCCACAGCATGCGGCAGGCAGGGGGCTTGCTCAGAACCTGCCCCCAGGGCAGCACAGTGTCTTGCAGGAAACCCTGGGGGTAAATAACCTTTGTGGGTCAGACCCTGGCACTGCACTCTGGATAACTGCATCAGGAGGGAAGCATTAATAGCTGTTCTTACTTCATAACCATTCTCCTGGAAAACTTCTCAGCCCACAGCTTGGACAGGTTGAAGCAGCTCCATGGCTGTGCCCAGGGAGTGGTGGTGCCTGGTGCCTCTGCCAGCTGTCATCCCCTGCAGATCAGCTTCCCCCCAGTGTCTCCTAATGCCCACCTTGCCTCTCCTCCCATGTTCAGAAGCACAAGGGCTCCATGAGGGGCTTGCAGTGGTGAAGCACCTCACTCAAGGTATCCCGCTGGAGTACAGCCCCTGCCTCACACCCCACTCAGCAAACACAGGAGCTCAATGTGCCATCAATCTCTAAACCTCACAGAAGAAACTTGCATATTAGACTTCGGCTTCAAGTCTCAGTATGTGAATTATTATCCCACAGTGACCATCTAAATCTCATAACAGCAATATGTGATCATAACACCTACATTGTAGATCCTTTTCCCAGTAATAAGAAGGACATAATGATCAAGTAAGTAGGTTTAAGCCTGAAGACTCTGCTAAGATTTTCAATTTGTGAAACAAAATTGGTATGGGTGTGCCCATACTTCCTGACTGCTCCAAGTACATGATTTATTGCTCTGCCTTATGTTTTTAACTCCTGCTATGATTGGAGGAGCCATCTCTTGCTTGGAATAGGCATTAATGTATCTTGTCTGCCTTTGAGCTTTCTGGGAAGCAAGATGTAGCTGCAGGACCTACCCGTTACTCAGTTTCTCCTAACAACAGGCAGTGTTTCACAGATCATTCCAATGCTGGAAAAAGAAGAAGAATGAAGAATTTTAGTGGGTGCAAGAATACAAAACACAGATGGCTATTAGTGGAAAGAGCTACTTATTCCCTTGGGCATATTCAATGGCATCATTGAATCATCTCTGAGACAAAAAAAACCCCAAGAAAAGCCTACCAAAAATTCCCTGCAAAACCAGTCTCAGAAGAAAGTGTCATGTTTTGATATAATTGTTCAAGTGCAAATACAGACTTAGACTACCTGCAGGCTCTGCTGTGTTCAGCAAGAAATAGATATTAGTTCATACAAATGAGGATCAGGTCCAAGGACCAGCCAAGTGGACAGCGGGAAGCAACAGACAGAGGCAATCTTTATTCCTCGAAATTTTTAAAGCGTGAATGAAAGACCAGTGAAAACAATGTAAGTCCAATGACCTCACTGGGCTTTGCCAAGATGCTCATTTCCATGCTGCTCCATACAGCTTCTGAAGTACTGGTTTTCCATTCCAGAAACTGGGCCCTGGAACAGGTTGTCCCGAGTTTGGAAACAAGTTAGTATTTTTTGCCAGTTTTGTTTTCTCTGAATTTCATCAATAGTAGATGTTTTGTCCGTAGGGAAATAAACAAGTACTCTGCGTATTTGTAGTTTGTAATGTCTCTGGGTAAGACAGTGTGAGGAGGCTGCTCAGGCTGTGGGCAATGAGCTGATGCAATAACATCCTTCCTCTTCCTCCATGGTATGTTACCACAGCCTGGCCACTCTGGCTGTATTTGGAGTTACTCTCTGAAAGTGTTAAGTATCATCTGGAAAATGGGTCAACTAGTTGCTTTAGGTAGACATTACTCAATATGACTTTACTGAGATGTCAAAAAACATTTGTGTAAGTATGAAGTGTAATTTGTAGAGAGTCAGGAAACGGGGAAAAGTTCAGGCTCAGTTTCACAGCCTAGTTTTCACTGAGGTGTTTAAACAAGAGACACTTTCAGTAGTGCACAATGCCCTCCTACTGTGTTAAATGACTTGAAAATTTGATGGTGTGACTGTGCTTAGCTGGGCATTGAGTGGTTCTGAAATTCCAATTTTCCTGTTATCCTTTGAAGCCTTGGGGAATAAAGTCACAAAAAGCCCTGTGATGATTAATATCATCCTCCCTGGTTTAATGGTCTTGAGTCACAGTTTGCAGCTGGGGCAAAGACAACCCATGCTGGTACTGACACTGCTTGTATCCTGATGCTGCCACTAAAGCAACATCTGTCTGTGACTCAAGACATGTTAAGGAAGAGCAAAACTTATCTTCAGCTGGCATGTCTTTGTAAGCAGGAGATGCTGGTGTTCACATTTGTTTTTACACCAGCTGCAGGCTGCAGTGTGCTTGGAGATGAGCCCTCCGTGAGGGTGTGGTGAAGTGCTGAGGTGGCTCCATCCTTTCCATGGATTTCTGTTCAGAACACTGACTGGTGATTTGAGGGTGTTGTCAGAATAAGCAAAAATATCTGAATTTGTCTTGGATACTAATGTTTGCAGTAAATTGCAAAATTTATCAACTCAGCTGTGCTCAATTTCTGTGCCCTCTTGCCCTTATCCAAGAGTAACCAGAGTTCCTGATTACTCCCTGTACTGCACAGAAAAATGAGGTTCTTCAGCCTACCAAAATACTGCTGAATCCTTACCCCCAAGGCACATCCTGCCATGTACCTGTTCTCCTCTTTTCATGGGCAGGATCAGAGGGATGGAAAAATTTATTTGCTTCCTTAACCCTTCTAGAACAAAACCAAGCATAAAAAAAGAGACCAGGAAACATTGCCTCTTCACATACATACTTGGAAAACTAAAGAATGCTGGTGGAATTGCTGTTTCAGATGTTCAGACATTCACACACACATCTTTCTGCCATTTTAAGAGCAGTGGCCTATGTCTAGAACATTATCTCCACAGCAGAACAGAGTCCCTGGTGGAAGAAGAAAAACCTCTAGAAAACACTTGCTCTCCTGTGTGACCAACACTCATGGGCTGCCTTCTTTCTCCCAGTCCCCGTACCCAGGAACTCTTTAATTACAGCCAAGACATGTGCTCCAACAGCTGTGTTTACCAGCTGTTTAGAATTGTGGTTTGCCCTCTTAGATGTTTTCAGCTGTGTTTATACAGATATGGGAAACTTCATGCGGCAAACCATTTGCCAAATACCCTGTGAATTCAGCTATTTTCCTTCTGCTGGATAATACTGGCATTACCTAGTCTTAAACTTCAACACATCTGTATGACAGCACTGCAGATAAATCCTCAGCTAAAAGTTCAGCCTTGAAAGCAATTCTTTGTCAGGCACGTATATGCTGAACACAAAGGACACCCTGCCTAGTACTTCTTTGCTTTTGAGGATCACAAATCAAAGCCACTCTCTTATTCAGCCACTGCTATTTTGGGAACAGCCCTCTTCCTCCTCTGAGGAGGGAGATTCACAAGGAGGAAGAGGCAGGAGGTCACATCATCCTGTGTGATACAAGCAGGGTGTCTGGGAACATCGCACCTCTGAAGTAACCAAATTCGTGTCTTTTCATTACCTGGAGCCCCTAAATTCAACATGTTAGCAATGCTTAACACAGTAAGTGTGTCACAGGCAGAAGCGTACAGGAGATACAGAAAGTCTTTCCCATTATTCCCTCTGGATCCTCTTAAGACATGGATAATTGACACCCTAAACTCAAATGGTGCTGTGCTGGAGTTGTGGCCAAAGCAGCACTGATAGCACAGGGGCATCTCAACTATTACTGAACACTGAGGCACAGCACCAAGGCTTTTTCTGCTTCCCCTGCTGCCCTCAGTCAGTCAGCAGGGAAAAGGCAAGAACAGGCTGCACAAACACACAGGGTAAGAAACATGCCCATGCAGCACCCAGCAGGAAGGGATCTATGATCATCATAGATTATAGAGGAAATGTGAATCGACTCATGATGCTGCTGCAAAATATCAGCTGGAAAAAATGCAGAGGGGAATGATCTGAGGTCTCAAATTTGCTTAGGAAAAACAGGTGAGAGAAAAATTTAGTCTAAGGAAAGACTAAGGAGATCAGGTACAGATGTAACAGAGGGGAAAAGCAGTGTACATTTAACATTATACAGCTCTTTCCAGAGGCATTTAGACATGCTAAATACCTAACTGTCAGGATTATGCTCCAAGTCACTCACCCTACTACTGAAAACAAATGCATGTCTTAAATTACAGCTAAAACTCATACAAGAAAATGGCTTCTAGAAAGTCAGATGCATAATCTCAATACAAGAAGCAAGCTTCTGCTCTATGAACAGACTTAAATTCAGAGCAACACAAATCAGACCTCAGGATCTTAACTCCAATTCCAGCCATGTCTATGTAAATGATTCCAACAGGACTTTTCATTTTATAGAAATGAAAAGAACAGAACGATCTTGCTCACCTGCAGCAAGAGGCAGTGTCATTATGCATTCCACATCAAGTACCTCTCAACAACTTGCTGGAACATGATGGTTAAAAATTTGAGCAAGCAGCTGTCAAGGAATTTATCATTCTGATAACGCTTGCGGTACAGCAGTGAAGCGTTAATAGACCTGCTACCGTGTAAAAGAGCAGGAAGTCTCAGACCTTTCAGTTCAAAGGGAATAGTGACTCAAAGTCCTTTTGATCTGGTGACGACCTGCAAATCTGCACTTAACCGTTCATTCTGCTGACTCCAAAGTCAAGCAGAAAAATCTCATGACAAGCAACTTGGCAAAGCAGATGGTTACAGGATACACAACAGAAACACCACACAGCTGTAGTAAGTTTATAGTGATCCTTTCCCAGTATGTTTCTTAATTGCAACAATTTCTTTTTTTCTTGACGTTTCGATTAGACCAGATCCCAGAAATCAAGAAAAACCTTTTCGCTGATGTCAGGCACTTTGGACTCGTTTCTTCTCAAATGATTTGTGTTTCAGTCTGCATTGCAGGTTAAACTTGTGTTAATCAAAGCACTGGTGACAATATCAGAAAGACAATGTGACATTTCCATGCCATTCCACCAAGAGACTTAAAAAAGACTCCATGAAGAAGCTGACCTTTTCTCAGTCAAAATATAAATGCCAAAATTGCAGGATTATTTCAATTACTGTTACTGTGATAGTGAAAAATGTAGTTTTAAGCACTACATTTAAAACATTACCAAGACCAGATGTATTTAAAAGGCAATCTTCCCTTCCAGAGTGTATTCTTATTTCTGAAATGCAATGAATCATATGCAACTTCTCCTCACAAATGTGACAATACTGGGGATTAAGACTCACTTTAAAGAGGGAAGGACTATGAAAATGTTGGGGAAGGGCAGGAGCACCAGGCACTTGCCTGACTACAAGGGGGGGCTCTTGGGCTGGTTTGGCAATTAATACCCCTCAGTCCGGCAAAGAGAGATCAGAACTCAGGGTCCCTCTACACAACAAAAAGTTTTTGCCGGTACTGTGAGGAATGCTGCCAGCCAGAGGCAGAAGGCACAGGCACCAGCAGCAGGGAAGACGGGTCCTTACTTCCTGGGGAACAAGTGTCTTTCTTACCCTCTTCCCAAAGCTCACACTTTTGCCAGAAACTCCAAGTGAGTTCCCTAGGAAGCAGAAAATAATGTCCAAACCCCTAATTTTTAAAACTCAGCCTAAAGCAACTGCAGAAAAGTTCTGGTTGAGAAAAAATACTGAAAGGAATAAATGATCCAAAGTCCCTGCTGCTCTTTAAAGAGATTTTTTCCTTTTGCTTTCCTTCTCCTTTGAACTGAATGAGGCTACAAGTCCAGCTTGTCAAAAGAGTAGTAAATATTGCTCTTGAAAGCTCACCAGAGCTGAAACTTTACACAGGCTCAATTCTATTTCAGTTCCATTTGATATTCCAGATCAGGATTCTTCTCTGCGCAGGTGAATGTCAAGTGTTCAATTAATCCCTCTGTGTTACTGTAGACCTGTCTCATTATCCATGTACCCAAGAAGTTACAGGATATTCAATATTCACAATCATGACATATGAGCCCCTGCCCTTCAGGGAAAGGATTGCTACTTTTAACATAGAGTTTTGACTCAGAAAAGAAAAGAAAACAAGAATTTGTACCAAAGTGTGTGAAGATCCCTAAACTTCAGTTATTGCTTCCATTTCCCAAAGAAGGCACATACTTGCAGTGCTAAGTGACAGCATACAACCCTTAGAAAGATGCATAATAATTTATTAATTACCTCTAATACGGACAGAAGCCCTTGGACATAGATCTGATACAAGGAAACTGTCATGAATAACTACCACAGATTAAGAAACATCTGGTTTTTTGCTTCCTCTTCTCACTCGTTCCATCTTTTTAATTTCCTATTCTTTCATCTCATGATAGCAATGCTGAATACTAACAAGACATATGTATCTAACTGTGCCCACTCATTTCCATGCTAATTAATTCAGGTTCCAATATATGCATTTTGTACAGGTTTGATAAATCCCTCTTAAATTGGTAATTTGAGCCCAAATCTTCTCCCAAGACAGACAAAATCATTCAGCTTCTGGCCATCTCTGCCTATGATGTCAGTGCAGGGATTATTTTAATTAAAATGTAGGTGAAAAAATCAATCAAAAGGTAACAAACAGGCCATATCACCCATTACCTGTAGCCAATATATATATATGGGATTCTAATCCAATTTATGAAGCTCTCAAGCTAGTAAACAAATTAATTTTAAAATGTGTTTCAGTTAAGATGAAAAACTACTTTGTCTTGTGCTTTGTTTTTTAAGGTGCAGGATGAATAAGCCACAGAAGACAAGAGAATAGCATCTTCTTTTTGTTTTTTAATGACAAAAATGCAGTGATTACTCCTAAGTGATATCCATCAGAAGTCTCCTGGCAATTTATATACAACTTTAACTATAGTTAAAGTACCTCAAATACTTTGAGAGTGGTGTTAGCAGACTGTTTTTCTGCTGTTATTTGCTCTCATTCTGACACATTAAACCATGAGACAGAGGGAATTTACTATGGTCCCACTGTGTTCTCCTTGGTGTCTTGCCACTCACAGACGCCAAAGGCTTTGAAAGCCTTCAATGGAACAGTAAATATCCAGGAAAAGATATTGAAATTATTAGATATGGAACCACCGTGCAAGTACATAAAATATAATCACCTTACATCAGGTATTTCACTGAGCTCAAGACTGTAATTATTATTTTGCGTTAAGTTTCTATTTAAAAAAATAGGAAAAAATCAGAGTGATGCAGCAAAAAAAAGCTCTTCACTATAGAGTATTAAGTGAAAGTATTGAAATACAGGATAGTGTGTAATTATAACATATATCCAAGCAGATATTTACAGTCTTCAGGACAGTAAGACAAACAAGAAGCAAAAACCTGCCTAAATACAACAAGTCACCATCAGTTTGGTGTACCAGAGGGTAATTTCATTCTGCATAATAAAAATGGTTATTCAATTGTGATGTATTCCATTCTTCTGAGCATCTTTTTTCCCAGTTTTTCAGTTTGCTTTTTTGTTAGGGAGAACAAAAATAGGAGAAGAAAGGAAAATGAGAACAAAAAAACTTTCTGTCTCACCCAACATAAAATTTCGTAGTAAAAGCACTCAGGAATCAGAGGAGAAGAAAAAAATTCCTATTTTTATGCCAAAGATATATCATAAAATAATAGTTTAAGAACTGCCCGTATTCATAACCTCAGTTTCAGTAGAAATGCTGCATTCATAAAAAGAAATATAGGATGGTAGGGCTGGATTTATCACTGGAATTTGCACACTGCCATAAAGAATGTCCTCTATTAGTGACAACAGCTGTTGGTTTAATAACCCTAGAAAAGATCGTTAAACTCCTTCGAATTTCCCATAGACAGATGGAAGAAATGCAAAAGTGTTAAAACATATGGGAGAACATATTGGAATTCAGCAGCCTCCTGGAGCAGCCAGGAATCCCAACACTGCAGCCTGCAGGCTGACACGGGTGCCCCCACAGTGCTGGAGGTGGCTTTGCTGTGGAAATGATGGAATTACTGGGAGATGATGGAACGGGCTGGATGTCCAGGGGCAGGGGTTGCTCTGACAGTTCACCCTCATGGCCTTTGCTGTCACAGATTTCCTTCCCACTCTATTTCCTTGGGAAGTTCTTTGCACTCAGAACTTAAGGACATGCAAAATTTAAACACATAGAACAACCCTTTCCCCCAAGAGTTGGAACAAACCTGTGACTGTGGATCACCTCTGCACTTCCTAGAACAGGAAAAAATTCATTCTAGGAAATGGGAATTTCACAACAAGCTTGAAAGAGAAATCACAACAGGTCCCAGATTAAATGTTTCCTGTGAGGCTTTTTTGTCTCGTGCTGCAGTAAATCCCCCAGGCTGGGAGACCCAGGACAGAGTGCCCTTTCTAGAGGCACTGGTATTGAAAACAAGATAAATTCAATCCTTCCTCACCAACCAGGCTGCAACTGCAGGTGGCCTGGCCAGGATAGCAGGAGTGCCACTTCACTGACCTCACTCAGCGAGTGTCTGCATGCAGCTACTCACAGAAGCCTTTACATTTTTTACTCTTTATATATCATCTGCAATGGATTTTGTGAAGTTTTTATCTTCCCAGTGAATGAAATTCCCACACAAACAAGCTGACAGGCAGTTCATGAGCCATCAGCAATATGCTGCACCTTTCTTGTGTACACAAATAAGTTCACTCTTTTAAAAGACTACTTTTTCTTCAGCAAAACCCAGCTACAATATTAAGCCGTAAATCTAGGTCTTGTCTCATTGCTTATTTATAGTAAATTTTCATAAACAAATGGTTCCTGTCTTCTCTAAATTGATAGCAAAAAATGAACAAGTTTATCAAAGTCACTCCAAACTATATATAACATAATCATGATTTTGTAAATCCAAGTCAGGTAGGTAATTATTGCAAATAATATTTCCTGCATTAATCACTTCAGCAGAAACGCATTTCAGTGAAATTTTGGCTAATAATTGACTGTTCTGACAATCCATCGTTTCAACTCACAAGAACACATGCAAGTGGATATGTTTTATTTATATACACACATTTCTACTTGCCATCTCACATGCCTGCCTACCACAGTGCACATCGCCAAACCTGGAAATTCAACGGCTCTCTGTTCTAACCCAAAGAAATGTTATAGGTTGAAAGAGTCTACTCCCTACACCTTTTTTTGGCTTTTGTTTTGTGCCAAGCAGCACAGTCCATGGTGAGATTCTGGTAACAGAACCAGAAATAGTTGCTCTCTTTTTTGAGCCCAGTACAAAAGCCACCAGCCCAGCTTTCTCCTTGCCTCTTGCATTTCTTTCAGCTCTTCAGACCCATTTTCCAACCCTAAGTGTTCTGTGACTCCTTTTTGTAGTGAAGACTTCATCATGCAAAGCCAATTTATCACCCAAATCAATCGTTTGTGCATTCTTGCAGAGCAGGTTTTCAACACACCAGTAACAGATAAAGGTGAGTTACAGGGAGTTCTAGGAGGAAAAGGTTCCCTTCACTGTCCCGTTGCTATACTGCACTGAGGAAGCACAACATTCTATTATTGGCAACTAATATCAGAACAGAACTTTCCCTAGATAAACAGATCTGATCTGTACTTGCTAACGCCACTCTGCTGTGGTGGGTAAGGTAGTGAATGATACAGACCAAGCTTTGCTCATTCTCAGAGCTATCAGTTTCAAATTCATTCCATGCCTTTATGTCTAAAACTGCACTCTGGGGCTACAACCACAAAATATTAGTCAGCCAGCCTCTTGCAGAGCTCCAGACCCCTTCTCACAACCACCACCCTGCCCACAGTTTTTGTAAGGGGTTAGATTTCCAAGTAGATTTCAGTGACAATCTTTAGAGCTAGGGGAAAATGAATCAGCCTTTCTGCTTCAGGAAGAAAATATTTTTTATTTCTTTGTTTGCTTGTTTTGCCTAGACAATGTTTTTAAGGTCAGAGTATTGTTTCTCAGGCTGCTCGGTACTTTACACTTCAATGGAAATAAAACCAGACTGCAAGCACCTTCACAGCAGCATGCAAACTCCCTCCCACTTCCCACTCAGTAAACGGGAATGAACTAGCATTCCTTCTTAAAGGCAGATGGAGACTGGGAACGTTGGGAAATCTTGGTTCTGCCAAATCAACTGAAAAAAACTATAGAAACCCACCATTCTCAACACCCCATTTTTAGCAACATGAAACCTGGGGATTTTAACTGGTCTTGTCCTTCAAGGTAAGGTTTCACTGCCAGGGAGGGCAGGTGACACCCAGGAGTCACAGCCTGCCCCGGGGACACGGCAGCTCTCGGGGATGTCCCTCTCCCACCGGAGCAGGCTCTGCCACGGGAAACACTGCCACCGCCGTATTTCAGCATGGTAAATGTTCATTCAATCGGCAGATTTTCATTATCGTACGTGACTCATTATCGATTTATCTTTTATTTTTAGTCAGCCGCAGCACACTTATCTGCCACCTCCCAAACCTGCATCTCGCAGTGACCGCTTGTCTCAGCAGCATTCCCGGGGCTGAAGTGTCACAGGTATTCTAGCCAGTGACCAGGGAGGTCACAACACCTGCCACAAGCTTTCTGTAGCAGCAATCCAAACACACAGCAGAGCCAAAACACGGATCTAGGCATGTCTCTTGCTCATTTCATCCATGTGACACCAATGTGTCATTAATTTGTAGGAGGATCCACATGTGGGGAAATGAGATTCAAATCTAAGAAGGTAAAGCCCCTGGCTACTGCTGTGCCTCTAGACCCCCAAGACTCCCAGCACCAGGCCAGCTGGGAAGCCAGAAGCAAATCTTTAAAAAATGTGAAACAGATGCACAAGATGCTGACTTGAAGGCCCTCATTCAGAAATGGCCTTAAATTGTTATTCCATATTCCTCCATAGCAGACAAAAGCTAATTTATCTTTGAACTAAAACATCTGCAGGAGAGCTAATGTGTTTTAAAATATGCAGCGTGACCTCACATTGAGCTGGACCTGTTTCAGCTTTCCTGAGCACTGATGCAGAGATCAGCTGCAATGCAGATTGGAACTGCATCAGGAGCCCCTGTGACCCCTGCTGCAGAGCTGTGGGGCAGGAGATGGACAGGAGCTGTCAAGGTTTGCCTCCCCACAGAGCCAAGCTGAGCTGACATCCTCCAACAGACAGAAATACCTCTGTCTCTTTTATTCAATGACCCAAAGAGATGCTTCCCTTATGTGCTGACTCCTGCAGGTTTAGAGGGAAGTTGGTCCAAACAGGGCCCTTGGGCTGTGCCTGTGCTGAGGCTGAGCACAGACCAGACCAGGTAAGCCCTGGTGCTTCAGTGAGTCATGGCTTTGCTTGTTACTGATGCCAAATCTCTAATCCCTGCTTCCTGTGAGGCCAGTTGAAAGGGGACAAGAAAAGCAAATAAACAAAAAACAACAAACAATTTTAAAACCACAAAAACACCCACAAACAACCAACAAAAAAACTTCCACACAGAAACAGTACTTTTCTCAACAGAATTAGATAATAAAAAACATAAAGGCCCTTGGAGTTTCACTGGGTTAGGCTTCAATCTTCATTACAGAGTTTATCAACTATTGAATAATATTTTTATGAATATTATTCACAATATTATTTAGTCAACCTTTAATTTAAACAGGCATTTGGTAGCAGAGAAACCGGAACAAACCATTTCAATCCTCAGCTTTCTAATCTAAATAGGTAGGCTTAGTAGAGATAAAAGTCACATTTCACAGGAAAAATCCATTTGCTGGACTCATTTCACCTTCCAAATTTGTTTCCACTCCTCAAGAACAGCATGAGATGAAATCAAAAAGCACCTTTGGTGCCTGGTGCTGGTGTGGAGTGCGATACCCTCCCCAACACCCCACAGTCCTGCCACAACTTCCCCAGTAATGATGGCAGAAGAGGCCCCTGTGCACCCACCACCACCATGGGGAGGGACAACGCTTCGCCTGACCCCAGCCCTGCCAGAGCAGAGGCTTAGGGGGTGCTCCTCATCATTCAGGAATGAACCTGCAAACCACAGCTCTCTTCTCACTCAGAGCCAGGGGCAGCTCCCACAGCTGTGCCTTTCAGCTCCATGGCAAACATTCTGATGGCTGCACCTCAGATCTCACAGCCTCGATCCTGGTTCTGCACACAGGACTCATCCACTGACACAAACAGGGTGACTCACTCCCTGAAACTGGAAACTGAGGATAAGCCTGTACAGCATTGTGTAATTCTGTCTTTCCAGTCAATATTTAAACTCCAGCAGTGGAGTTTCATCAGGGAACTTGCCCCCAAAGCTCCCTTTGAAGGTTCTATGTGCCTTTCCCAATACAGAGCTCTGCAGCCAACACAGGGCTGTGCACAGCCTGTGCTGCACCTGGGCTTTAGGAGTGTCATCCTCAGGTGACACTGCATCGTGTGTGTGTGTGTGTGTGTGTGTGTGTGTGTGTGTGTGTGTGTGTG